>CM053786.1:591564002-592164002 GCA_028749045.1 Cupressus sempervirens | reverse complement strand
AGTAAGGTTCATGTTTCATTTCATTGTAAATTTTGACTTTAACAAAGTTTATAGATCAATCAATTATAACTGAACCCCCTTTTAACAAATCAATGATTATTTAATTAAATCAACATTAGATTTAAAATAAATAATTGAAATATAAGTCTTGTTGGTCTAAAACATAAAATTATTTCCCAAACCCGTAATTAAATAATGATCATTAATAACCATAGTCATTAAATAATATTTTAATAAAATAATTTAATTAAATTTATTAAATAATATCTAATATTAATTTAATCAATTAAATAAAATTTAAAATATTAATAATCACATTGGTAAACATAGTAATCTAAAACTATATTAAAATATATTATTAAATATAAAAATCTTAATAAAATTTAATATATTAACAAAACTATTGTTAAAAACTTTAAAAAACCTAGAAATTATAATTTACGTATTTAAAGGCCCGTCAACTTGGCAAAGACTGCCATAGTAGCTTGCTACGGTTGTAGTAGGATACTGCTACGTCAACAGCTATACCTGCTGCATACACGACAACAACCATTGACGGTTAGGAAGAATGGAGAGGTGGGTGGGGGGTTGGTGGCCCCACCCACCACTTCATTTTTTTAATTTTTTAAAATTTTGTTTAAATAAAACAAAACAATTATGTCCCCCATAAAATCCAATCTAATGATTTTTGAGAATAATTATATATGATAAAAATTATCACAAGAATATTTATTGTAGTAATTTTTATTGCCATATTTTATTTTATTTTCTATAAAACTATGAATTAGATCTGATAGGGAAATCCCAAATAATTAATCAACTTTTACATTTTATAAATAAATTTCTTTTCCAAACCCTATTCGATTAAAATACCATTCTATTAAATTAACGAAACAAGGGTTTCTAAATTTTTAATACGCATCTACTGATAATCTCAGAATGAAGAACAATTAAAATATATGATATGGGTTTTAATTTCACTAATTCGTTTACAGATGTGGCAAGAACAAAAAACAATAAATTTCAACACAAGGGTTTCAAACAAATCTAAAATTTTGAAAGCAGATTTTTCTAGACATGAAAAAGACAGGAATTTTAAGAACGAAAAACTACTATGCAAATATCCACAAGATTATACCTAATTTGATGCTAATACAATAAACGCACAGAGCATGCAAGTAATGCCCTTTCTTCTGAAACTCTTCTTCGCTCCTCCAAAACTTGGTTATGAAGAAATGAACTCTAAATTGATAATAAAGAGTTTTTCCCCAAGTTTAGGGCTTTGATTGTACAATCACGCGAAAAGCCCTTTGCCTTTATTATTTAATTATATTTTAATATTCATGTACAACCTTTTTGCCATTTAATTAAAATATCTTTATTAAATAATTTTCTTTCTCTTTAATTAATTCTTGAGACATTTTTAATAAAAATATTTATTAAGTAATAATAATATTTACCATTTATTTAAAAATGAACTTCTAAATATATTATTATTAAATTAAATAAATATTATTACACCCAAAATAGATTTTAGTAAATCTTTAAATTTAATTCTTTTATTTAATTAATTCTAAATTAATTAAATATAATTAAATATCAAATTTTTCTTATAAAATTTCTATTAAATTAAATAATTAATTATTCCTTTAATTTGATTTAATTATAACTAGAAAACAATCACAGACCCACAAGTCCGAAATGAAAACCCATAATAAAGTTCAGAAAACTAAATCAAACTCAAGAGTTAAAATCATGAATTTACGTCACTTGACAAATTTGGTAGGGTAGACAACTCAGATACTTGTCCTACTTTCTAGGACAATTGGCTTAAGTTTAGGATTTGGACTTAATAATTATCTCTCCTCTTTTACCATTGAGATACTGCGATAGAGTACGCTCATCCTGGCAATTCAGAGAAGTCGATACTTAATCCCTAGAATCTGCATACAATCCATGCATGTACATACACATATATTCTAAACTAAACAGGCAATGGTGGGAAGTGGTGCATCGTGTAGATCCTGACTAATAGGTGACTATGACTCCCTCCCTCAACCATATCATAAACATCATACATAAAATAAAATATATAGGTACACCATACACATGCAAGTATGGGGTAAGTATCCATAGAAACATATATAAATAATCCATTTAACTATAATCATGAAATAACTAGAAACACTGTATATTGGCATCATCATCGAAAGAATAATCATGCATACATGAAATAACTAGTACCAAAGTAACTCCTCATATAATCAATAGAGTATGAAATAATATCCAACAATTTGGTAAACAAATATTGCTGATCATTAAACATAAACATAAAGCTGGCCTAAAAGAATTTGGCAATAATACAAAAAGTCAACTAACCATCGCAATTATGGTGAAAACTTGTCGCCCAACCAACATTAGTCAGAATTGGCTCCTGTTGGACGAATGTTAGACTTTTGCTATCGCAAGTTGCGATGGCAAGGGTGACCATCACAATTGTGACAATCATAGGTGTCGTAAATTGAGCTACCATTATCGCAAATCGTTAATTTTCATTGTAACAATTATGATGGAAATATTTCGAAGACATCATCACAATTGCAATGGAAATTTGTTGAAGATATTGTCGCAATTGCAACATCTGTGCGGCAGAAATGCTATGAGCTCCACAACAAGTTGTCAAAAATGTCCATCGCAATTGGAATGGGCATGTGGCAAGAATACTACAGGATCGACGATCAGCTGTCACAATTACGACAACATGCTGGATTAATTTTTTTGGCGAAAACATTGAATAACTATGATGCAATCACTGGTTAATATTGTCATGCAATCATAGGTTAATATTGAGCTTCAATTGGTTTCGAGAATAGTTTAATATTCTCTACTAATCAAGGCCAACCACGTGAAGGTGGAAACTCATTTGGCCCCATCCTCACCCCCAACATCTAAATTCCCTGTTAACATCTAAAATCTTTAAGAAAGGATCGATCTTTAAAGTACAAAAAAAGATTCCAGACCTACAAAAGTCAGATCATTTTCCCATCTTCTGGTGCATGTCATTTTTCCATGCCATCCAAAATAAGATTCTGCCACTCTAAATCAAGAATGCACATGCAATTACATTCAAATGCATGGACAACATGCAGAGTTGATAAAACACAACACAATTACATTTATTTAACAGGTCTATTAAGTTTTTAAAATTATAGACCATCATCATGAACAATGTGCACGATGTTTTATAACTTAAAAGCTCATTAAAGACCTCTAACAAAAATGCAAACTTGTTGTATTTTTCAATTCCGCTTGATGTCGTATACATATGAATTGACATTGCATATTGAACTATGGTGCTCTTCTGCATTGCTTGAAACCAAGAGATTTGCACAATTAGATGTCATACAATCATAGGTTATTGTTGAGATTCATTTGGTTATTTTTCTATTGTGCCAAGATCTCTCTATTTATACACACACACACACACACACACACACACACACACACACACACACACACACACACACACACACACATACATACATACATATACACATATATACATATACATATGTACATACATACATACATATACAAAGATCACAATGACATGACAACAAGATGCAGAGATCACAAGGGTACGACAACAAAATGCAACAATCACAAGGGCACATACATACATGCATATACATACATACATAGATGTATGTATATATGTATATATATACAAACATATTTTTTTTAAGGTGCTAAGTGACTTACCTCAAGATCCTCCACAAAAAAAATGTAAACCAAGAAAAATGGGTAGATTTCACAAAAAAATTGCAAATGCATATCATAGTAGATATTTTTAGAAAGAAACAAGCCATAACCTAGTTAAATGGGTCTAGTTGATGATTAGCTGGGTTGATATATACATATATTTAATTGGGTTATGGCTTCTACAAGAGAATGAGTCTTGTGATTATGACATTTACATAGAAGTAGATTTTGCTTCTTCAACTTCTTACACTAAACTCTTCACTAAAGTTATTCTTCAAGCAGTGAGAATAGTTGCTACAAATTCCTACGAGCCAAGGGACCCTGAACCTATGCTACATTTTTTGAAGACATGGGAGAAGTTACTACCAGCTTTAGTACTCCATAACATTTTGGATCATATAGCGATGCCAAAATTAACAACAATAGTAGATACTTGGGATGTGGAGATCACAAGGGCATGACAATGAAATGGAGCAATCACAAGGGCATGAAAATGAAATCCTAGATCTCCACATGATACATACATACATAAATACATACACACACACACATACATACATACATATACATGTATGCATGTATGTATGTGTGTATGTATGTATAAAAAGATATCTTTTGTAAGATGCTTATTACATCTTAGCACAATACAAAAATTGATCTAGCTGCATACATATTCTAGAATCCAAATATTTAAACAATAAAACTCACTCAACCCATGCTAAAGGATTTAGCTCAAAATCCTACACAAAAATAATGTTGATTGTTCCTTTTATTGTACCTAATTTGATGACAATTCTACATAAATTTGTAATCAACCTAGCAATCAACAAATAGACCCATTTAAATGGGTTATGGCTTGTATATATACATATATTTAACCGAGCTATGGCTTTTGCAAGGGAATGAGGCTTGTGATTACGACATTTACACAGAATCAAAACTTGCTTCTTCAACTCCTTACACTCAAATCTTAACTAAATTTATTCTTCTAGCAGTGAGAATAACTGCTACAAATTCCTGGGAGCCAAGGAAACTTGAACCTATGCTATATTTTCTAGAGACATGGGAGACATTACTACTGGCTTTAGTACTTCATTACATTCTAGATCATATAGTGATGCCCAAATTAACAACAATAATAGATACTTGGGATCCTCTCAAGGAGAATGTGCCGATACATGCATGGTTACATTCTTGGTTTCCATTATTGGGCCAGCGTATGGAGCCTTTACATCCAACTATTCATTATAAATTGGGGAATGTAGTTCATGCCTAGAATTCAAGTGATGCATCTGCATATTTAATTTTATCACCTTGGAAAACTATATTTGATCCTACTAGTTGGGAACAATTGGTTGTTCATTTTATTGTAACTAATCTGATGATAGTTCTACACGAATTTTTTATTGACCTAGGTAATCTGTAACTAGACCAATTTAACTAGTTTATGGCTTGGGCATGTGCTATTCCCATTTATCATATGGTTGGAATGTTGGAGGCAACATTTTTTATTTGTGTAGGATATGGAGGAAGAGCAGTAGTGTTGACAAACATAAAAAATTAATAATGTGAAGTCACCTTGAGGAACTTTTGTATGCTCTTGGCAAACATGTCATCGAAAATGTTCATCATGACCTTTTTTGCTTCTTCATGTTTTTGCATGGAGCCTTCACAGACCTAGTGCTCACAAATGTCTACTAAAGAATGTATGTGAACCTGTAATGCACTGCTATGTGGTGAAATATGTAGAAAATCATATAATCCTTCATCACACAAGGTCTTTTGCTTAGTGTGCTCATTCATTAAGTTAAGCACCCAAGTTTGCATTTCAAATCACAATTTATCTATTTTGGGCTTAAGAACTTGTACAATAGCCTAGAAAGAGTACCTAAGAAGAGATAAAATAATCTTATAATGTCCAAAGCTAACATCTAGCATTAGTTCATCCTTTAACATTCATTGACAGTAGCACATAAAAACATAACATCAATAACATGTGAAATTATGTATTTAAACGTGCCTCAACCAATTATGATTTAATTTTGGGTCACCTATCTGATTAGTTTGGAATTTTATTCTCACCAAAAACCATAAAATGTAAGAACAATTGTGCCAAAAAGAGTGTAAAAGGATGAATATCATGCACCAATAATGTATTTTAGCTCTTTTGGCACAATCGTTCTTACAATTTTTGGCCCAATCTCCAACTACTAAGTATGTGGATTGTGAGTCAGGAAAAAGAGAAATATCAAACTTGAAAAAGATGTACATAAATACAATTAATTTTTAAACTTCAATTTTATAAACTTACAAAGAGAACCATGGAATTATGAGAAGCTATTGTGGTTTTTACTATTTGAAAATTATACTTAGAAGTGATAAAGTTATAAGCCTTTGATTTAGAGAGTGTCAATAATGGAAGTGAAGTATTATAGAAGGTGCAAGCTAAACTACCCCCCTCCCCCCATGTGGATGACACTGTTAAGTAGAGAATAGTTACATACATACATACATACATGGTTAAGTGCTATCTAACTATGTCCAAGGCTGTGTAACTATGTACAAGCCGTCTGCACATTGGAGGCATACTCCTACTAGGCTACCTACATACCCATATGCATAGGATCAAGACCCTTGAACTACTCAATCTAACGAATATGTAATTCTAGTTTCTGATTGTTTTGATGTAGCTATATTCCTATAACCACTAGTGAGATTTACTCACATAATACAACTTTTTTCCATCACACACCCACTCAGGTGAATCAAACAATTTTCTATAATTAAAATACTATAATACCCTAGTGCAACCTTTGCGTTATAGTTTATAGTTAATGTAAGGTTTACCTATATATGTCCTAACTCACTCCTTATATAGTTATGTTTAAAATCTTGTGACAATAATCAATTGGTCTAAATAGACCAATCAAGTTAATGCCGAAACACAAATTCTAGCCTTCTATTTTCAAAAGCCAAGGACACTAGGTACATATAGTGTCTTAAAATATAAGCCTCACAAGTTAACATATAATGTCTTAAAATAGTTAAGTGCTACCTAACTATATCCAAGGAATCTGCACACTAGAGGCATACTCCACCTACTAGGCTACCTACATACCCATATTTACGTGATCAAGACCCTTGAACTACTCACTCTAATGAATATGTAGTTTTGGTTTCTGATTTTTTTGATGTAGTTGTATTCCTATAACCACTAGTGAGCTTTACTCACCTAATACAACTCTTTGCCATCATACACCCACTCAAACAAATCATGAATTTTTCTATAATTACAATATTGTAATACCCTGGTGCAACCTATTGAACTGCCATTTTGCAAGATGCTTAATGACATGAATCCTTTCAAAATCCTCTCTTGAAAAGATAATCCAAGGATCAAATCCAAGGTTTCGAGCGATCTTGCGAACTACTAGAATCCTCTTAGTTGAAGATAAATGTGAATGTTCATGAGGAGGCCTTTTCTGGTTCAGATAGCTTAGGATAAGATGTAAGATCTGTTCACCGCTTCAAAAGAATAAAACACACAAAAAGGAAACTATGTTTTTGTATTTTCTATTTTTTATGGTGAATGCAATTTAACTATGCAACTAATATGAATTCCTAATCACTAGTGCATTTTACCCTAAATTGGGACCAAAAATTGGGACCAAGTATTTTAAATGGGTTGGTTGGTCGAGTTATAAAGAATTTTTTTTTTTTTTTTTTATAACATGCCCATGTTGGTCGCAATTGTGACAAATTATTTTTTTCACAATTGTGACACACACTGCAACATAAAACAAAAAAAAAGAAGGGCAAAAATATAACACATTTCATTTGGTGCAAGGGTTGCTGCGAGTCTGGAGAATAGAACATAAGGGCAGGCTTTCGATGGTTCGCGATTGCCATATAATTTTAGGCATAGAATTGTATGGCAATCACTGGAATTCTTCTTGATGTGCCGGTGGTCAACCTCCATTGACCCACCACTTCAACTTCTTCACTTCCAAAATTTTTCTCGTAGGAGGGCATAGATTTTCAAGGGTGGGTTCTGGAAGAGAGGACTCGACATTATGTAGGGACCATTGCAACAGGTAAGAGTTTAGTGCTATACGGTTTTCTTTACCACGACATTGTGTAGGGTTGTAATATATAAAATTTTAGTTGATAAGGTTTTTTTTTGGCTAATTATGTATGAAATCCTTGTGTCTAAGGTGTAGGGTTAACCACTGATTACTTCCCATATATACCTGAGGCCGAACATAGAAACTTGTTATTAAAAGCCTTGCAAGCTTTCAAACCCTTAATAGGACTCTCATGTTTAACTATTGTTTTCTCATAAATGTTGTACATTTGGAGTACTGATTGTTAGATACATGTGTTCAGAGAGATCAGAGAAGGATTCTTCAGATGAGGATGGGAGTAATTTTTCCAAACAATCACCACTCAGTAGTGAAGAATGTTCTACCAAAAACATTTAGATTTTTTGAACCTGCGTTATGATTGACTTCATTGACTTCAACTATTTCACTATTTTAAGCTTCATGCAACAATTTGGCTCACGTTTTGTGTCAGCTATACAATGCAATTTCTTTTAGACACTCCAATGGTTTGAATCTGCAGCCTGTGACCTTTTGTCTACCAATTACTTTGGTTATTGGTAAAACTGATGAATAAAATTCTATATTTGGAGAAGTTATTATGGATTGAAGAAATCTTAGCTTGTTTAATAATATTTTATATAGGATCATGAGCTTTAGATTGGAACTTTTTATATTGGAAGCAACACAGTAATTATATTTGTTATTTGATATGGAAGTAGAATTCTTAGAGTGAAACTTTTTGGATTGGCAGTTGAGAATGATATATTTTTGTTATTGGATATAAGAGTATGAGTTCTAGATTAATATTTCTTGGAAAAATAATCAAGAATAATAATAATTTTTTATTGTTTGATATGAGAGCATGAGTCTTAGATTAGGGATTCTTCAATTGTAAGCTAAGAGCAATAATTGTTTTTGTTCTATTTTGTATGGGAGCAAGAGCCTTAAACTGAAACCTTTTCAGTTGAGTGCCAAGGACAATAATTATTTTCGCTACTTGGTATGGAAGCCTGCTTCCTCACTTGAAAAACCTCTTTGATAAGAGCCAAGAACCATAATTGTTTTTGTTACTTGATATGAGAGCACAAACCTTAGATTGGGATATTCTTAATTGGTAGTGAAGAACACCAATCGTCTTTGTTACTTGGTATGGAAGTGCGAGCCTTGTACTGAAACCTCTTCAACTGAGAGCCAAGAACAATAATTGTTTATGTTACATCACTAAGGGAATTTACCTCTGATTTGCTTATAGGCCCTCCAGAACTGGTGAAAATCAGGAAACTAATATGTTGACTGGTTTGAGATTTCTTTTCTTGTATATTAAATGGAATCTGCTTGAAACTTAATGGAAGTTTGGTGCTTTCGCTAATTGCATGTTATTCGCAGGGTTACAAAATAGTGTTAGCAAAAAATTTCTAGTTGCATTTGAGATGCACAAATCTTAGCTTTTTCAACTAGTTATGGGTATTTTTAAGGGTAATTGAAAATGTCACTTTTATCACTTGTAGTGATGCATTGACCGGCTAGATTGGGGGCATCATAGAAGTTCAATTCATTGACTTTATTTTAATGTTCTCCACGAGCAATTTAGTGTGCCTATTTAACAATTTTCTCCTATACTTCTTTCCTTCTATTATGTGGCCTTATCTCACCAAGCTTTTCTTCTTTGCTTTTGCATTGATCTATGTCTTATCAATACATCTATATTTTATTGATGGAAACTTATGGCTCAAAATTAGTGTTTTGTGTTTTAGTGAGGAGATAATGGAAAATGTAGAAGTATCCTTTTAAATGGAAATGTTGAAAATATGCTTTGCATATATACAACTAAGCTAGTCTTGATACCAAGGATGTCTATGAGATAAAGTACTATCTTCCAAAACTCATAACACATTTGTACATGATCCATAAATAAGCATTACAACAAGTGAACAATAAGGTAAAGGCCATGTGAGATAAATGTACATTTAATATATAGTAATTATTCTATTACAATTTGAAATGATTAAAACTCTTGAGTAGTAGTATATGAAATACTATACATCTCTAATGTAATTTGTCTAGCATTTAGGAAAAACACTGGCATCATAGAATATCATTTCTTTAATATTTTGAGAGTTAAAAACTATGGTGAACTACTTATATATTTTTAATATTTCAAAAGTGTCATATAAATGTGGAACCAATTTTTGTTGTGTCTTATAAATGTGGAACCACGTTACAGTGCGAGTTTGGTATATCCCTACCTTACCTTTACCCATTCTGTTAATGGATTTTAACTGTAGTGAAAACAAAACCTTCCACAATTATTAATTATAAGTCAAGTAATATTTTGAATCATAACAATTCTGGGATTTATATACACAAGTTGTCTATTTTTATCTTTCAAATGTGCTTTACCTACTGCAGTTATTTCTATAAATTACATTTTTTTGAATGTAATTTTTTGACATCTCTGGTAAAACTTAATCTTGTTTGGCATCCTCTTGGGTGATGGAGTTAAAAAATCACAATATAGGAGTTATAAACTAGTATAGGAGCAGTTATGCATATAATTTCATACATTTGCACTGTAATTTTCAGAAATGTGGAAGCACAACACTACAATCACAATACCAAATCCAACTCCATAACTTAATATGTCAATTTCAATAGCATGTATCGAAGATGAGAGAAGTTCTCTTTTAGATTTCAAGGGTGGCCTTTATCTTTCCTCTGGTCAGTTATCCTCTTGGCATGGATTGAATTGTTGCAAGTGGGAAGGCGTTGGCTACGATTATCATACATCGCATGTGATTACCCTTGATCTAAGCAATCAGTTGAGTGGTGAAATTCATCCATCGTTGTTTGATCTACAACACCTACTATAGAACAATATTTTAGTGTGCAAGGAACATTAGCAATAAGAGAAACATTCACAAACTAAAACTAAATTCACATATAAGCTTAGACAAAGAAAGCAAACAAGAAATGCAAACCTCAAAAGAATAAACACTCCATGCTTCCTTGATTTTGTAGATGTGTCCTTTTGATGTGGATGTATGTTCAAGATGCTCAAAAGATGCTTCAATGGAGGTGGGTAATGGAAAATTGGTAGCTTTGTGAGTTCTCAATTTGACATTATAAGGGTAAGATTGATGGCTTTGGTTCTCAAAATAGCATGGTAACTTTAGCTCAAAGATTGTTGATTGAAATGGTTTGGGATGGGATTCAATTTATAGGCTAAGGGGTAGAGGGATGGAGGGCTTAGATGCAAGGATGGAGAGATGGTTAAGGAGGGCTAAGATGCACTCAAAGGGGAGCACATGGATTGTGCTTGTTTAGCACCAATGGGAAGGTGACACTTGTCACAAGGAGGATGAGTGTGAGAGGGTAGGGTAAAGGGTTGGTTAAAGGCATGATGAGTGGGGTTGAGTATGTAAGAGAGATGTAAGAGGAATGAGTGTGGAAGAGGGAAGAGTGTGGAAGATGGGTGTAAGAGTCATGAGTGGGCTTGTAAGAGTCTTTTATGGTTTGTAAGAGCACTCATGACTTGGTGGTTGGGATTTTTGAGGGGATACTTTGATTTGGTTTAGGAAAGTCTTAAACTTGTTTAAGGAATGTGACAACATTAGGGGGTGGATTAGGCTTGGGTTTAGGATTAGATTAGGGATGTTAGAGATGTGCAAGTGGATGGCATTAATGAGGTTGGGTGAGTTAGTGGCTAAGCTAAGTTAGTATGGGTGGATGGGGTGGATTAGGCTAAATGGAGGATTAGGGATAAGTTAGGGGTTTTTAGATTTGAAGATTTTTATTTATCAAATAGATTTATTTAATAAATGGGGGATTTTGGAATTAGATAGAAGAATAGGATTTAATTGATAAATAAAAGGTTATTTGATTTATCAATTAGGACTATAGATGATTAATTAAATTAATTAGCTAGGGGATGGCAAAGGATTAATTAAATAGGAATTTAATTAATGATGCCTTTAGAGATAACTAAATAGGATTACTAAAGCTGTGTAATCAAATTTAGGTGTCTACATTTTTCCCCTCTTTGACATAGTGTTGAGACAACACTATTTCAAAGAAGTTCGAATGAAGATGACACGAGGAAGATGTTTTAGAAATGAGGTTACCCCAGTCTTGGATAAGAAGAGGAGAGACTAGACTTAGATGATGCCCCCTCAAGAAGGCGGCGGGGAGAGAAATGGGGCTCGACGACTTCTTGAAAAGTACAAGAAATTGAGATGAGTTGAGATGCAGGTTGGCGAAGAGAAGGGGCTGAATTAGCTCAAACTCTCACTATGGGAGAATGATAAAGGGAAATCAGAGGCACAAAAGTAAAGCAAGCCTGAGACTTTCCAGGATTGGGGGGGGGGGGGAGGATGGAGGAGCGGAGCGCTATAAAAGGAATCCGTGGTAGGGAGATGGATGATAGAATGATAAAGCTAGTGCAACAGGATTTCAAAGAGTCAGATTGGTGGAAGATGGGTTTTGGAGATCCCTAGGACTAGGATTGTGGATCTCGAAAGATGAGGCTTGGTGGATTGATTTGATTGGTGGATCCCTAAGACTAGGATTGTGGATCCCTAAAGCTAAGCGTGAGGAGTGATTCAAAGAGATACTGATGCATAAGCTGGGGTAGGAGTGACAGATGTAGGATATGGATGGGGGATAATGGAGATGAAGGGAATCCATTGAAGCTTTTTGAGCAGGGGGAATACTTCAAAGAGAAGTACCACCATGTAGTTGAGCACTAGATTTGCTATAGGACTATTGGTTAATTGCCAAGGTTACCAAGAACATCAAGGCTTTTTCACCAACTGTCCAGAGGACTGATGAACTAACTCAAAACAAACACACAAGGATTGCCCCAGTATCACACATGAATCCCAGAGGAAGCAGCGTGGAAACGACACTAGGTAACCCACAAGCAGAAAAGAAAAACAAAATGAAAGACTTGATCAAGACCTTACGCTCTAATTGCCCCATTCACAGCATACCATGATATGGAAGATCGTGGCAACCTTGAGGAGGGAGCAAGGAGATTGCTTGGAAAAGATATTTCAAGACCCAAAAGGGAAGATCCCAAATCAAAAGAAAGCCAAAATCCAAAAGGGAACCGTTTGCCAATGAGATGGGTAGGACGAGGTACTAATGGACCAAGATTAGACATGAGGAAAGCTATATCCTGCAAGGACCTATCGGAGAGCACCTAAGCTGGTGGATTTGGATGAGTGATGCGTTTGGCAAGCTGAACTAAGAAGGATAACACTTTGGTGATAGGAAATCTAGCTAAAGGATGCATTGTAATAGCTAAACAAGGTGTGCGATTTGTGCAAGATGTTGACCAAGGATGAACTAACACGAAGTCAGATAGATACAATGGTACTAAGCTAAAGAGGATGTACAAGCTGACGGACCAAGATATGTTACAAATGTACAAGTTTGTTTATGTTTTGGTTTTTGTGAGATGGAAATGGTTGTGAAGGATGGGATGTCTATAATGGGTGATAGGTGGATAGGTAGATGGTTTGCAAAAAGCTTAAGTGAAAATGGGGTTTTGTGTGTGGATGTGATAGTATACAAGCTAGGATACAAGATTATTTACAGGCTGGAGTATGGTACAAGCTGTGGACAAGATTCGGATATACAAGGTATGGTACAAGATTTAAAAGGTATAATACAAGCTTTGGTACAGGATTTTACAAGTTGTACAGGAGGTATTTACAAGCTCCATTAGATTTTGGATATTTGGTTGGAACACCAAGGGAACAAGCAGGTGTTTTATGGGATGGTGGGTTTGAATGATAGGGCACATGAGGAGGATAGGTTTTCGACAAGATTACAAAAATCAGTAGCATTGATATCAGAAGGGACACGAGATTCTATGAGAGCACTATCAAGGATGTCTTTGTACACAGGACTAGTGCAAAGAAGGTCTAAAATGGAGATTTGGGCTGGCATGTTCCCAAGGTGTTCCAATATATTGTACCAGCTTTTTGATGGAGCTGATGGTGCTAATGAAACTGGTGGGACTATGATGTTAAATTGCGCTCTTTGAGTGGTGACTGCACACTCATTGTCTGGTCCTCGGATATTGATAACATTGACAGAAGGCTCTTTCTCAGATATACAACCTATGAGGCTACCATAGTCTATATAGGATGAAGTGTGGTCATTGTTCTTCCCATGTTGTTGGTTTGGTTGGCGGTTGTTGGTGTTGTTTTGGATAGTCGCTTTTCCAGGATTTTGGTTGTTGTGGAGGAAAAGCATTTTGATAAATCTGTAAGCCTGCATTGGGAGAGGTTTGGGCACCAACGGTGATTTCTTTCCGATCAGTGAGGTCCTGCACATAATCTTTCAATTTCATGCATCTGAGGGTAGTGTGACCATTTACCCTATGGAACTTGCAATACTCATTGTCCTTGTACCATGCAGCTTTGGATTGGCTTGGATCAATTTGCTCGGTAGGAGGAAATTTGATGAGGTTTTCCTTAGCCAATTTCTCAAAAATGACATCCAATGGCTCACCAACGGGCGTATAGTTTCTAGGTGTAGGTTGGAATCTGGGTTTTTGCCCTGCATCTACATTGATGGCATTAGCTTGATTGTTAGACCATTGAAAGTTGGGTCTTGTGTTATGGTTTTGATAGCTTTGCTTATTCCGTTGTTGGTAATTGATAGCTTGTTGGTTGTTTGGTTGATATGGTGGGTTAGACTAGTTTTGAGAAGGACCAACAATATTCACATGTCTGGTGTCAGTAACCCCATCTGTTGCAACATGCTTGTTTTTGTTCCAATACCTAGACTTGTCATTGGAATGTGATTAATTTTGGTTGGCCTCTTTGTAAATCTTGACCACACCATATTTAATGAGTCCTTTCTCAAGTATCATTCCTTTCTCTTTGATATCCTTATAGGTCTGCAGACAGTTCATAGTCATGTGGTGAGCAAAACTGGGATGGGCATTATCAATAAAAATTTTCACCACATGGCGTTCTGGCAAGGTGTAGGATATTAGGGTGGTAAGGGTTTGCCATCTTTGCAGGTATTCAGCAAGGCTTTCTCCACCTTTTTGCTTGGTGTGGACAAGATCAACTATTGATAGCTCTGTTTCAACAAGATGGGCATATTGGGCTACGAATGCCTCAAATAATTCAGCAAAGTTTTTAATTGTGCCATAGGGGATTCTATAAAACCATTCAAGAGCTGGTCCAACCAAGCTTTTGGGAAAAAGGCACAAGAGGAAGACATCATTGTATGCCACGTCCTGGCAGTGCATGTAAAATTCTTTGATATGTGTGACAGGGTCTCCTTTTCCTCTGAATTTGTCAAATTTGGGTACCTCAAAGTGTTCGGGAAATGGTGTCATGGTAATGGCTCTGTCAAAAGGGTAAGGACACACATTCTCAAACTTGAATGTCTTTGGATCATTCCCTTCTTGGATGGCTTTCAAAGCTGTCTTCATTTGCTCCCATTCTGAATTGATAGGTGATGGCTGGGGTGCCCCCAATGTAGGAGTGCCTTGAGGTAGGTATGTGCTAGATGGGGCCACTGAATATGGATGGCTATGAGAGATTTTTTGATAGGGATTGTACATTGTTTGGGTAGCTACATGGTGGATGACGGGTTGCTGAGGGGGAGGTGACACATATTGTTGCATGTGCTGCGAGGCTTGCTGTTGATATGGGATAAATGGATTGCTTTGTGGAGGTAAGGTATAGGATGGTTGTGAGGTTTGGGGAAAGGATTGGGGGGCTTGTGGGGTTTGACCAATATATGTGGGTTGTGCCCCCATTTGGGATGGTATCTGCAAATAATTGGTAGTTGGCTGGGGTGGTGGATTACCTCCTAGAAGTGGCATTGAAAAGTAGTTGGTAATAGGAGGTAATGGATTAGTTGGTAGTGGAGGTGGTGGGAATTGAAAGCTTGGGAATGGAACTGATGGGGTTTGATAGCTTTGTGGTTGGATTTGGAAGCTTGGTAGAGTGGTGGCGGGAGCTGGGGTCGCTTGGGAGGTTGGCAAAAAATTGGCAGTAGCTTGTGGGACTTGATAGCTTTGTGGAGTGAGGGTAGTAGCTTGTGGATTTGTGGCTGATGGTATTGAGCTCCCAAGACCTAATGGAAATGATGGGATTATGCTTTGGGCTGTGGTGAACAAGCTGGGGGTGATGAAAGGTTGATTACTTGGCCCCATGGGTGGCATTCCTGTTGTATGTTGGCCAAAGATGCTAGCACTGATTTGGGAAATGGGTGGATTTGGAAGGATGGGTTGGGGAGCAGTAGCAACAATAGTGAAGTGGGTGAATGGTGAGGTGTTTTGGGTAAACAAGGTTTGGAGTGGAGAGGTATGAACCAAGGATGGAGTGGTGGTGGCTGGGTTGGCTTGCGGCATGGAGATTTCAACTTGGGTGGATGATGGTATGTTTGGGTCTATTGGATCATATGGATTGGCTGGAGGCTCTTCTTTTGGCATATATTGAGGATAATTTGGATCATAAGAGCCTATGGGTGGTGGCAGCTGCTCAAACAATGGGTGAGATGGATCTGATAATGGAGGGGGTCTTCCAAAGTCAAAGGTTACTACATTGTCCCTTCGAAAATTAGCCATGATTGTCTCTTTGTTCTTGTCTATAATGGCATTTACCAATATTGCATTTCCTGGTTGGTTCATGAAAGCTTCAATGTTAGTAGGTGATGGCATAGCTTTCTCTGGGCTAAAGGATGGCTGAATGCTCAAGGGGGGTGAGGTTGTTCGATCCAAATGATAGGGCTCCATTGTTTCTTTCTTCTTGGCTAAGCGAGTGACGGGTGGCATGAAAATGCTCCTAGGGATGAGATGTAATAATGTTGATGGATGCAAAAGGGGGAAGGCTTCTCTATGCAAATGATTTCCTAGGTTGAGGCAAAGCTATATGACAAAACCTAAGGAGGATTGAGTTGGGGATTCTAACTTCAAAGATATGTTGCAAAAGCACAAAAGGTCCGCTTTCCTATGTGCAAGCTTGGTGGTGATTGTGTTAACTTAAGGATAGACTGATGATCCTTTAGGAAGAACATGAGATTGACCACTTGTGGATCCTAACCTTTAGCTCAAGGTGATGAGGGATAACAAGTGACAAAGCTAGATTACCCTAGACAAAGCTCTGTCAAAGGGATAACCTTGGTGAGATTGGTGGATTTGAAAAATTTTAGGAATGGAAAACTTTTGGCAAGGTGACAACAATTTTGAAGGCTTGGATGCAAATGTTTTTGGATTGCTAGCTAGATGGTTTGATTCTAAATGAGATGGATGAGCTAATAATGCTTAAGGGGATAACCTAAGATGGCTGTCTTTTCTACAAAGATGACTCTAAAGTGAAGCTTATCCAAGAAGGTGTGGAGAAACAAGGGTGTCTAATCATAGAAATCATGCCTAGTGGGTAAGGCATAAGCAGGATTGACTCCTGGATGTTGGCTAAATTTGATGGTGCGCTCTAACCAGACCTCTTGAAGTGCTTCGTCGACAGCTTTGTCCTCTGCTTTGTGGAGTTTGGCAACTCGCGGGCTTGGTGTTATTTCTTTTCTCTTGGCTGAAAGTTCTTGGTATGCCAGAGATGGCTTGATTTTGACTTTGTGAAACTTCTGTTTGGGTTTGGGTTGTTTTGACATAAATTCCTGAATTTGCTTGGCTTTGAGAGATCTTAGTTGTTTTGCTTCAACTTGTTCAACTTCTAAAATAGGTAGTGACTATGCTAAGTGTGCCCTAAGCTAGGATTGACCAAGTTTGGCAAACATTCATTCAACAAGTAAAATAAAATCAAGCAATAGATAGGAACACCCAGATAGAAGTTTGTGGTTCTCAGAATGTGATACTTGTGCTGAGAAGTGTGTATGTTCTACAAATGTTTCGATCAGTCACTCCAAACACATTAACACCCTAAATGGTTTTCTGCATGGCTAACAGTTGGTTTAGCTAGGGAGTCCTCGATATACGCAAGGTACGTGAGGCCCAAATCCGTAGATGAGACCAAAAAGATGTCAGATAGCTGAGAGAAGCGATAACCCACTTCTCCTCTTTCACTTCTCAAGGGTATAAAGTTCCTTGAGGCTTAGCCTGAATGACAAAATCTTGATCCCAAGAGAGGTGTCTTTCAATTCACCCCCCGATTCTTATACTCCGCCGGAACACTGGAGTTGAGGTCGTCCAAGGGGTGATGAAATCCCCAAGCAGGCCTCCTAAAAAGAAACAAGGTTTTGGATCCTAATCTTATGCACCCAAGATGGCCTCGAAAGATGACAAGGGGAGAGAAGACTTGGATGACCTTGGGCTAAAAAACACGCTTGTTCTTTTACCAACTAACTCTTATGTGTGCTAATCTAGACTTTGCAAGAACTCATATTTAAGAGACAATGTTCAATTCCAACTTGAAGTGCCAACAAAAGTAAATCGATCGAATAATGCAAACAATAAGAAGAGTTAGGGTTAACAAAAGCAAACTCGCGTGCCCGGAGGCCCTCCACGTCAAGTATCGATTGATTTTCTTTAAGGCATTCAAGATTGAGTGTGTGTTCGTTTTAAACCCAAAACAAAGATGTGTGAGATTCGATTTCAAGCGCGTGCCCGGAGGCCCTCCACGTCAGTTGTTGTTCAATTTTAGTGCCCAAACTTGAAGTGTGATCGATTTAATTTAGAGTTTTGGTCTTTTAAGAATTTTGATAAAGTTAAAGCAAACGTTCAAAGACCAAGTGAGTTAGTTAGATTGTGGAACATTTAACACCTTTTTTCAAGTAGACCCATCCCCATAAATGGTACTGAGATTGTAACCAATGGTTGAATTGATGGGTGATTAGAAAAGAGGTGAGTCCAAGGAACTACTCAGATTGATTTTTTTGCAAATTTGCATTTAACTTAACAAAGTTTCGTAATTGTCCAAAAATCAAACTTTGCCCAAATTGCATTGAAAAGAGAAATTTTGTTTGTTCTTTTTAATGCACCAAATGAAGTGTTTGATATTGCAATGATTAATTAATTTTTGGCATTCAAGATTGGATTTTTTGTTTTAAGCATGCATTCTAAGGAAAGTTGATTTTAATCCATGGCATTCAAGAGTGTGTTTTGAGCAACATTCATTCAATGAAAAATGTGTTTAACCATTCAAGTTCATTTTAGCAACATGCATTCAAAGACAAATGGTTAAACATTCAAGTTCATTTTTTAGTAACATGAGAACCTGCAAGAAACATGGTTAGTGGTTCCATATGTGCTCCAACCTACAATGAGACAAAAAAAAACAATTTAGTTAGTTACCCAAAATCTTCAAAAATGAAAGCTTAACTATGGAAATTTTTTTTAAAACTTTTTTTGCTATTTTTAATATGCGTAAAAATGTTTAAAATAGTCTAAATCCTATGGAACCACTAAAAGTCAAATTTTGATTTATACTTTTTTTTTAGTGACTTTTGGTGTTCTTAAACATACAGGTTCATTTATTAGAGTTTTAAAAGCATGCAAAGACAATAACTTGGACAAGACAACCAAAAACTAGGTGACAAATCCTAGAAAAAAATGCAACAGGCGAAGACGGCAATCTGCACAGACGCTGATTTGCGCAAATGACAGTTTGATGAAGAAAGTAGCTGGCGGCGTCGGAGATGATAGTTGGCAGATTGCGATGATGGAGACGACAGTTTGACAGGCAGAGATGCCAAAATTTGCAGACGACAGTTTGTTCTTTCGGAGACGACGGTTGAGCTCGCGCAGACAATGGTTGTGCAGGCACAGACGACGGTTGTGCAGGCGCAGACGACGGTTGTGCAGGCACAGATAATGGTTTATCTTTCACATACGACGATTGAGCTTGCAGAGACAACGATTAAGTTTGCGCAGACGACGTTTTGCAGAGACGACAAGCGGAGATGCCAAACTACGAAGATGATAGACAGAGACGACACTGCGCGAAGTGAACCGATAGACGTGAGTTTTTTCCAATTTTTTTTTATTTTCTTAGTTGTTTTCAGATTTTAAAAGGTACATCCTTCTTTTTAGTGCGTTCTTCAACCTGCAAAAATAAGCAAACACACCTTGCAACAACTCAAACAACAACAAACCATTAGATTGTTAGTTTGTAAAAGCAAATTTTAGATTGAAATGGATGAAAAAATGACCCATAACGGGGTCCCACCGGACATGCCAAAATGTAGAACAAGATTTTAGTGTGCAAGGAATATTAACAATAAGAGAAACATTCGCAAACTAAAACTAAATTCACATATAAGCTTAGACAAAGAAAGCAAACAAGAAATGAAAATCTCAAAAGAGTAAACACTTCATGCTTCCTTGATTTTGTAGATGTGTCCTTTGATGTGGATGTATGCTCAAGATGCTCAAAAGATGCTTCAATGGAGGTGGGTAATAGAAAATTGGTAGCTTTGTGAGCTCTCAATTTGGCATTATAAGGGTAAGATTGATGGCTTTGGTTCTCAAAATAGCATGGTAACTTTAGCTCAAAGATTGTTGATTGAAATGGCTTGGGATGCGATTCAATTTATAGGCTAAGGGGTAGAGGGATGGAGGGCTTAGATGCAAGGATGGGGAGATGGTTAAGGAGGGCTAAGATGCACTCAAAGGGGAGCACATGGATTGTGCTTGTTTAGCACCAATGGGAAGGTGACACTTGTCACAAGGAGGATGAGTGTGAGAGGGTAGGGTAAAGGGTTGGTTAAAGGCATGATGAGTGGGGTTGAGTATGTAAGAGAGATGTAAGAGGAATAAGTGTGGAAGAGGGAAGAGTGTGGAAGATGGGTGTAAGAGTCATGAGTGGGCTTGTAAGAGTCTTTTATGGTTTGTAAGAGCACTCATGACTTGGTGTTTGGGATTTTTGAAGGGAGGCTTTGATTTGATTTAGGAAAGTCTTAAACTTGTTTAAGGAATGTGACAACATTAGGGGGTGGATTAGGCTTGGGTTTAGGATTAGATTAGGGATGTTAGAGATGTGCAAGTGGATGGCATTAATGAGGTTGGGTGAGTTAGTGGCTAAGCTAAGTTAGTATGGGTGGATGGGGTGGATTAGGTTAAATGGAGGATTAGGGATAAGTTAGGGGTTTTTAGATTTGAAGATTTTTATTTATCAAATAGATTTATTTAATAAATGGGGATTTTTGGAATTAGATAGAAGAATAGGATTTAATTGATAAATAAAAGGTTATTTGATTTATCAATTAGGACTATAGATGATTAATTAAATTAATCAGCTAGGGGATGACAAAGGATTAATTAAATAGGAATTTAATTAATGATGCCTTTAGAGATAACTAAATAGGATTACTAAAGCGGTGTAATCAAATTTAGGTGTCTACACCTACAACACTTGGATTTCAGCTAGAATTACTTTCAAGGTATTTCTATTCCTCCACAGTTCTCAAAACTACAAAGGCTTTCATTTCTTAGCTTGTCAAATGCTAGATTTGGCGGTGAGGTTCCTCTAGTGTTGGGAAATATGTCAAGCTTGCGTCATCTGGATCTTTCATATAATTGGGAATTTAAGGGTGGTAAATTTGATGTATGGGACGAAGGTTTGAGAAGCCTTGAATTCTTGGGAATGAATGAAGTGAACCTGACAATGGGCTCAAAGCACTGGGGTGAGGCCCTTAGTGGTCTTCACAATCTCACCCATATTCAACTATCTAGTTGTGGGCTATCAGGTAATATTCTAGATCTATCAAATCTGACCTCTTTGTCCCATCTGCATTTATCATGGAATTCATTCCCGTCCGAACTACCCTTTTGGATTGAGAATGCATCTTCATTGGTTTCACTTGATCTTAGATATAGTAATCTAAATGGCTCCATCCCTTCCAATTTCATGCCCTATTTGAAATTGAGAAATCTTGACCTTAGTGGTAATAATGATTTGAAGGGAAACCTTTCTTTCGTTTTAGGCCATTCCAACTCACTTGATGCTCTATCTCTTTCTGGTTGCAATTTAAGTGGAGAGTTTCCCCACTTTGTTGCAAACTATTCAAAACTTGAGACCATGGATCTGTCCCATAATAATTTGGAGGGAACTATGCTGTCCTCTTTTGACAGCCTTTTATCCCTTGCACATCTGGACCTCAGTAACAACTAGCTGTTAGGAAGAATCTCAGACTCCAATTCAAAGCTGGCAAGTTTAAGAGTATTATTACTTAGCTATAATCATTTGACTGGCCAGATTCCACCCTCTCTATGTGAGCTTTCAACATTAAGTGAGCTGAATCTGGGCGATAACCAGCTGTTAGGAACAATTCCAGATTCTCTTTTGACGATTGCCAGTTTAAAAGTGTTGGCGCTTGCTTCCAACAGATTAAGAGGCAACATTTCATTTCAGATGCTCAAAAATCTGTCTCGCTTATGAGGATTGGACTTTTCTAAAAATTAGTTATCTATTACTATATCTACAAGTTGGATTCCAAAGTTTGACCATTTGGAGTACTTGGCATTAAGGTCTTGCAATATAGAAGGTGCTTTCGCTGCATTTTTGTCCCAACAATATCAATTGAAGGAACTAGATCTTTCAAGTAACAACATTGTGGGAAATATTCCTTCATGGTTGTGGGATCTTCCTAATCTTGATACACTCATTCTTTTAGATAACAATTTGGAAGGTTCTCTACCTTGGCAGATATCCCATCGATTTTCTGCGGTGGATTGGCAAGGGAATAGATTGTATGGCACACTTCGTACTCTGGATTTTGTTTCATTCCTATTAGATCTGTCAGATACTATGTTTAATGGCTTGATACCAAACATTAGACCTCCATCAAATATTTGGGCATCGATCTTTCTATCATTGTCAATAAATAACCTCTCCAGAGAAATTCCAAGTTCTACTTGCAGAAATTCATATACAGTGGGCATTTTGGACTTGTCAAATAACAAGCTAACGAGCAAGATCCCTACAACTATTAGATCATGTTCTCAATTAGTGGTTTTAAAATTGGCTCACAATGATTTGGAAGGGGAGATTCTAGAGGAGTTGGGAAATCTCACAACTCGTTATGCACTAAATCTCAATGGGAAGAGGTTTCAAGGTAATATTGCTCCGTCCCTTTCAAATTGCACAGGTCTCAAAATATTTGATTTGGGAAATAATAAATTTGAAGGTAAAATTTTTGTTTGGATTGAAAAGCTGAAAGATTTGAAAATTTTGAGCTTAACCTCTAATAATTTCGAAGGTAAAATTCCATCCCAACTTATGAGGTTGCAGAATCTCCAAATTCTAGATTTATGGATTAATTGTTTATTAGAAAGTATCCCTCAAGATCTAAGTAATCTATATGCTATGGTCAATCAATCTCAAATTATTGATGAACGACTTACCTTCTCTTATTTCACTGATTTAAATCTGGATTCTCCTTATGAATCAAAGTTCGATGATGAAGTAACAGTTTGGATAAAAGGAAGGGTTCAAACATACGACAAGATAATCTATGCAGACAAGTTCATGGATCTCTCACATAACAATCTCTCAGGCAATATTCCTCCAGCATTGGGAGTCCTCCAAGGTTTAATTTCTCTCAACTTCTCAAATAATCAGCTATGTGGTTCAATTCCTAAATCCTTGGAAAACATGGCTCGTTTAGAGTCTCTAGATCTTTTAGAAAACAAGTTGTCAGGAAAAATTCCTTTCGATTTTTCAAATCTAACCTTCCTCGAAGTATTGAATCTTTCAAACAACATGTTGTTAGGGTTAATACCACAAGGAAAATAATTCGCAACATTTGAGGCTTCCTCCTTTTTAGGAAACCCCAACCTTCATGGGTTTTCCCTTGAAAATACGACATTGGGTTGTGGTTTAGGTTGCAGAGAGCATCAAGCAGAATGGAATAAGACTATAGTTGGTAGCATCAAAGATATAATGGAGAGTCGATGGTGGGCAGTGGGATTGGGATTAAGTTATGGAGCTGGATTTGGTATTGTGATTGCAGTGTTGTGCTTCCATAGTAGTTATAAACTAGTATAGGATTAGTTATGCATATAATTTCATACATCTGCACTGTAAATTTATTTTTATGCTTGGTTAGAACACTAGCTATAGTTTCTTAGTTTAGGAATTGAAGCATTATATAAACAAGTATGTACAATGTAAATAATATTGACAATTTTTTTGCAATAAAGCTTTATGCAATTGTTGCTTCACTCATCGTGTGAGAATGCTTATATCTATGTCATTTAATTTTTTTCCACATCTTGTTCAAAAAATATAATGCAATATCATCTATGAAATGTATTAAAAGCTAAGGAATTGGAGTGACTTGTATACAATTCATTTTTTGTCATTTCATTATATGGTTTGAACAAGTGTGGAAAAAAATCAGATTTTTATTATGAATTTTCTGTTCACCAATCTATGTTAAACTAATCAGCAAGGTCACTTTTCTAATACTTTATGAACTGGATGCTATTCGCAAGGTCAGTTTCCTAATACTCACTATAGTACTTGCTATTCAATTGAGATAGACACGGCTCATTAGTTTGTTTGTATTCTCTTTGGATTTTGTTAAAGAAGACAACTGAATGCTATATGAACTAAAAGTTCTATGGTGTCAACAGGCTTGTGCATCTCTTGAGCTAAATTACCAGCCTCAATGACATTTGTTATTGTTCAAAAGCGGCACCATACTAGACTATTTGCAAACAACCATGCAGATAGGCATTCTATAGATAGACTTGGGAATATCTTGCCAAGTCTTTAGTACATAATAAAGCAACGGAATTTCATAAATTATTTTTTTGATAGTTGATTTGTTTAAATATTGCCCATCAAAAATTACTTAGTACATCTCATCTTTTTTCTGCATAGGAGCTTGTAGTTCCGAAGAATCTGATTGCAAAGAATTTGAAGAATATATTGTAGCAAAGGTATATTTGGTGTTCTTTTTAAAGTGAAAATGTGATTGAAAATTTTGTATATTGTCATATTTCACTTGCAGAAATGTCAAATTGTAAATAGAGGTGAAGTTGTATGGATTTAAGTTTCTTCTTCATTATTTATAATGCTCTCAATTCCTCCTTTGTAGCTATAAAAATACTTGTTTATTTTCACCTTTCCAGATACCCTTTACCAGGTTCTTCAAGATTCCAAAATATCTTGGGCTAACCCCACTCCAACATGTCCTAACTCCTACTTGGTTCAGAGACCTAACTCTTTTTTATATGTGTCTTCCTCTTACTACTCCATCTACAGGTTGCAAACAAATCATCCTTCTTCCACCAACGAGTCATTCCATTCAAGAAAGACCATGTCTAACGATATTAACGCACAAAAAAATAGGGAGACAATTGCTAGACTGTGGTCTAACTTAAAAAGAAAAGGTGATGGAAAATGTTATTTTCCTTGCAAAATGTGTAAGGGCTTAAAGAATCAAAGATATCTAATCACAACAGCTAAGCAACATTTTAGGCAACATGGTCACATTGAAGGGGGAAACAAGTATTGCCCATTAGTATGTATTTTAATAGTTTATAAATTACACAAGACATGATTTGATAATGAAATCATGGTCATGGTTAATATAAGGTCATCATTTTCATATAGGTCAACATCCCTAAGTTTCATGTTATGGACCATGAAAATTCAGAGAATGCGGATTTCTAAACGAGGGAACATGGAGGTGTGAATATTGAAGTAGAAGGTAATGATACCATGGAAGAAGACCAAGATGATGAAGATCATGATGATCAAAATGATCATGATGATCAAGATGATGATGATGATGATGCAGAGCTTGATGTATCTTTACTTAAGAAGGCACACCATGTCATGTCCCCTTTTCAAATAATTAAAAATAATAATCTTTGCTAAGGCAGGCAGGCCCAAAAAGGTGAAGTTTCAGCAAAGGGGGATAATCTTTGGAAGCGAATGGACTAATAAATGAAAATTATTATTAAAATATGTTTTATTAACCCCTCTTGAATGTGAGTTAGGGTTATTCCCTCTTTTAAGGGGTTTGGAGGCATTTTGGGCTCATTCCAGAACTTGATTTTTGCTCATTCTTTGTTATTCTTCAGAGGCTGCCAAACCTGTGGAGGAGACCCAAGAATGGGAGTTTGCAAGTTTCCAGGGAGACCCAAGAATGGGAGTTTGTAGGTTTCCAAGAAGGCTAAGGATAGGATTTTGAAACCATTCCATGTGCATGCTCATACAGAGTTTGCCTTTGTGCTGAACAGTGCAGATTTGTGGGTTTTCGTGTGTGTTTTTTGTATGAGTTTGATGTTTTCAGTTGAGTATTTCATATTAGTTTGGGTTGTTTCTGTATTTCAAACTTTAAGGTGTTAAAATAGAGCTAAATATATGTATTGGGATGTGATTAAACTTCTGAGATAGATTATTAGTGTTTTTGTGATGTTTCCAGGCATTTTTGTGTTAATTTCGGGAGCCCGATGAGCATAGTTTTTGTCCTACATTTGTGAACTGTTGTGTAAAGGCTATATGGATCTGGAAATTTTATTTTGTAGGCTGTTATGCTGCTGAAATTTCTATAAAAATGTCCATTTTCATATTTATTAATAATTTGTGAAGTTGTGAAGCTTTTGGCACTATTTTCAGCATACCCGATTTGGGGTTTCTTGAGAAATTTGGTGGATCTTTGTGATATTAGTTGTTTGATCTTGAAAATCTGATTAGAGGTGTGAAATATCATACAAAATCAGAAAAGGGACATTTTCAGTGGTATCAGAGCCATGATCTTGCCAGCCTGAGGGTTTGTAGAAGTTTGCATGTCAGTTTTGACAACTACCTAGATCTTGCATGTCAGTTTTGACAACTACCCAGATCTTGCATATTAGTTTTGACAACTACCCAGATCTTGTATGTTAGTTTTGACACTACCCAGATCTTGCATGTCAATTTTGACAACTACTCAGATCTTGCATGTCAGTTTTGACAACTACCCAGATCTTGCATGTCAGTTTTGACAACTACCCAGATCTTGCATGTCAGTTTTGATAACTACCCAAATCTTGCATGTCATAATTTATGGTTGCATGTTGCTTCTAATCAATTGCATGTCAAAATATATGGTTACATGCTACTTCTAATCATTTTCATGTTAGTTCTTGGTGAATTTGGTGGTTGCATGTTGCTTCTAATCAGCTGCATGTCAAAATCTATGGTTGCATGCTACTTCTAATCATTTGCATGTTAGTTATTAGTGTTTGAAGAAGTTATAACCTATTGGGGTTACACTCTACTTTATCTAGAATGGACAGGTATAGTATAGAGTCTCAAAGGACACGATCTTGTACAATTGATATCCAGAGTCAGAATAGTAGAAAGGATGGTTATTTAGACATTTGAGATAAACTTAGGAAAATAAGCCATGACATGTTTGAACAGTTGGTTGAGCACCACCGCATAATGAATGACATGTTTTCCGACCCAACTAAGGTGGATAATTTGACTAGATTTCTATTTGATAGATTTTCTCATAGGATAGATGACACAATTCCCAAGAACTTGCATGAGGAGTTTGAGAAACTAGCTGATAGCCAGGTAGAGGTCTCAGATTCTACTCTGCCACAGGAGGTAGTGAGAAAGGATATTACGCAGATTGATAGTAATGGTCAACTTGATACTCAAATTGAGACAATTGTATATAGGTCATCAAAGGGTGATGTCATAGGTATTAAGGATGGTATAGTTACAACAGGTGGTGACTATAGAATAGTGGGTTCAGATGATGATTATGAGGATGTTGTTGTGCATGATGGTGAGATACCTGGTAGAGATGAGTAGACATTGAGCATTCATGACTTTGCTGAGAAAGAGTACCAAGCACAGTTAGATGCTTCATCACATGAGGTTGAGGCTGGTAGTACTTTACATGATTTGTCCAGCCAGCTGAAAGTGAACAAAGACAGTATTGTGACTTCATTATCTCATCATGGCAGGTATGTGGAGTTAGTTGGTATTGGTCATATTACTCAAGTGAGGATTTTTCTTGAGTTACCAGCTGATTCTAGTTTACAGATATGGACTCAAGATTGTTATATTGGCATTTGGGATTTAGTTGACTGGAGATCTTTAACACTTTTTGGTAGCAGTGTTTGTTTGGGTGCTATCATGGATTTGATTAGCATATTTCATGGTGTTGTCTTTTCTTGTGCTAGTAGCTTGTCCAATGTTGGTATTAGTTTTTATACACCGGTGTTGGGCTTTGTTCATATATCTAGTCGACCATACTTGCTGGAATGTGTGGACGATCTTTCATATTTGGCAGTGTGTACAGATGAGTCCCAGGATCATATTGGCATTGATGACATCTAGGAGGATGTAGTGTGCAGTTTTGAAGACTTAGTTTCCTTGGGTACAAAGGAGTTGGACAACAGTGCTACAGTTTTTGGTACTCAGTTTGTTGATATGAGCTTTAGAGTTGATTCACAGGATATGGATGGTAATACTCTAGAGACTAGTAACTTTGAGGATACTCCTTTAGACAGTGCATCAGAGGAGATTTGTAGGAGACAGTCAAGCCAGTGCCATCATGTGTCTAATCAGTTAAGAGTTAGTGAGTGAGACATTGCTATCGCTTGCCAACATTTTGATGTTGCTCATCAATTGTTAGCAGTTTATGGATGGGGTTCTCCTACTAGTGATGAGTAGGGAGGCAATTATCTTTCCTTGATAGAATTCCACTCTTTATGGGAGGCTATCTAGATTCTGAGACAACATTATATGCAGTTGGTAGCCGACAAAAAATATCTTATGGAGTGGGGCAGTACAATATATGATGCATTGTTGGCCAAGGAAGATGAGGTGAGTGAGCTTACTCAGCAGCTTGAGGTGACTTTTGAGATTCTTGAGAGTATACAGTTGGCTTTCAAGGAGTCACAGTTTCATTTGGCTAAGGTGACCATGGAGTTAGAGCGACTACAGTCTTTACTTGATTCTATACAATCACAAGCTGTGGTGTTTGGTGATCAGAGGATGTCCATGACAACGATTGTCAGAGACAATGGAGATGGGGATGTATCCATCCTTGATACTAACATTGGCATATCAGGTTCATTCCCACTAGAGTCAAGTTTAGTTAAGTTGGGTGCTGTAGCAGATTGTTGTGGTATGCTTGACATGGTGGTGACCTCTAGTACTAATGGCACGAAGACTAGAGAGGTTGTATCAAAGATCATGTGTGACATTGGTGAGCCGACAGTTGGCATGGTTCCTACTAGTAATACTACTCCCTTGGCGATGTCTTCAGAGGTAGTAGTCAGTTCCAACTTGGTTAGTGATCGATTGTAGTTATTTACATTTGGATTGCAGTCTGAGCCACTAACTGAGATTGGTGCATTCTATCGACATTACACTGTGAGGTATGCTCATCAATCTACCTTTGATGACCATGTTGATGAGATGATGATACAGAGATGTACTTTGGTTCCTAGTGCTTATCATCAGTTATGGGATAGTTTGATGCCTCAAGATGAGAGTTGTGATGGGCACGACATGACAATAGGTCCTGCAGTTAATAGCTTGATAATACATGACTTAAAGCAATAGTTTTGGAGTGATGCTTCAACGGGTGTTGTTATTGATTCTACTCCTTTGGCTATGACATCTCCTGACTTAGCTGGTGATCAGTCACAATGGGTTGTATCACTTGTTCATGGTGAGTTTTTGACTGAGGTTGGTTTTTTTTATCAACATTATATTGCAGGGTATGTACATCAGTTAGCATTTGATCCTTGTTCTGAGGAGTTGATGGCAGACAAACTTGGTTTGGGTTCCATTTCTTGCTGTTTATCTTGTGATGGCTTTTCACCATCAGGGGTGCATGGGAGTTATGGTTATGAGATAGTGGCCGATGATCTATAGAGTTGTGTTGACTGTAGGAGATGTATAGTGTGTGTATTCTCCATACTTGGTACAGTTTCATTCGAGAGCATTCACCTTTGTTGCAGAGTTGGATTGTACATTTCATATAGGCCAGTGGGATGCATTGATGGTATTTACTATGTTGGCAATTTGATTTGTCCACTTTACTTGGGTTTTGATGTTCTAAGAGTTTGTGTCTCATGGGTTTCTGACTGTGGAAGTGGTGATTTTGGAGTTTGGTTGAGCTGTAATTGTCAATTTGATTATGGATTCCTCTTGGTCATATTGCAGAGGATATTGCAGGAGCCTGTGTTAATTGGCAGTAGTATAGTTCATGACTACATTTGGGATCTAGGTGGATTGATTGGTTTATTATTCAACCATTGCTTGAGGAAAAGCAATATTTGGGAGGGGAGGACTTGTCATGTCCCCTTTTCAAATAATTAAAAATAATAATCTTTGCTAAGTTAGGCAAGCCCAAAAAGGTGAAGTTTCAGCAAAGGGGGATAATCTTTGGAAGCGAATGGACTAATAAATGAAAATTATTATTAAAATATATTTTTTTAACCCCTCTTGGACGTGAGTTAGGGTTATTCCCTCTTTTAAGGGGTTTGGAGGCATTTTGGGCTCATTCCAGAACTTGATTTTTGCTCATTCTTTGTTATTCTTCAGAGGCTGCCAAACCTGTGGAGAAGGAGACCCAAGAACAGGAGTTTGCAAGTTTCTAGGGAGACCCAAGAATGGGAGTTTTCAAGTTTCTAAGAAGGCTAAGTATGGGAGTTTGAAGCCATTCCATGTGCATGCTCATACAGAGTTTGCCTTTGTGCTGAACAGTGCAGATTTGTGGGTTTTCGAGTGTGTTTTTTGTATGAGTTTGATGTTTTCAGTTGAGTATTTCATATTAGTTTGGGTTTCTGCTGTATTTCAGACTTTAAGGTGTTAAAATAGAGCTGAATATATGTATTGGGATGTGATTAAACTTCTGAGATAGATTATTAGTGTTTTTGTGATGTTTTCGGGCATTTTTGTGTTAATTTCGGGAGCCCGATGAGCATAGTTTTTGTCCTACATTTGTGAACTGTTGTGTAAAGGCTATATGGATCTATAAATGTTATTTTTTAGGCTGTTATGCTGCTGATATTTTTGTAAAAATGTCCATTTTTAGATTTATTAATAATTTGTGAAGTTGTGAAGCTTTTGGCACTATTTTCAGCATACCCGATTTGGAGTTTCTTGAGAAATTTGGTGGATCTTTGTGATATTAGTTTTTTGATCTTGAAAATATGATTAGAGGCGTGAAATATCATAAAAAATTAGAAAAGGGACATTTCACACCAGTCCCTATATGAAGGCTCCAAAACAACTCTTCTTGCCGCTGTATTGCTATTGGTGAACTTGAAGGTTATGAATGGTTTATCCAACGTAGCAATGACACATATGTTAAGGTATGCCATCTTCTTTCATTATTTTACTTGTAGTTCCCTTACAATTAACATTGGGTTCGTGTAGCAATTAATATTCTTTAAATTAAGAAATTATATTTTTGGTTGTAGGTTGATAGGTTAGTGTTTGTTACCTCCATCAAACATTCTACCTCGCTCGTACTGAGAATTATCTACCATCATGAAAGATATTGGAATGGAGTATCAAACAATATATGCATGTTCAAACGATCATATTATATATCATAAACAACATGAATTTGCAACACAATGCCCTACTTGTCATATCAATAGATATCAATCAAATCGATTAACAAAAAGGGTGCCTCGTAACGTTCTTTGGCATATTCCCATTATTCCACGTTTGCAATGATTATTCAAGTGCAATAGCTTGGCACAATTTATGGATTACCATGCATGAAATAGAAGTCAAGATGAGATTATGCGAATGCCTGCAAATGGTTTGGCATTTAAGGAAATAGAGGAAAAATGGCCACACTTTAAAGAAGAACCTCGTAATCTCAAGCTTTCATTGGCAGCAGACAACGTCAATCCTTATGGAGAGATGAGATCTACTTACTCGGTGTGGCCTATTTTTGTTATCAACAATAACATACCTCCTTGGTTGTCCATAAAGAGAGAGCACATAATGCTGACACTGATTGTTCCAGGTATTTTTTGATTTAGTGGTCATCTAAATTAATTTATTATTACTAATCCATCAAATGGTCAAAATAATTATGTAATGTTTTTGTTCATTCAACTAGGTAAGTACCAAGTTAAAGATATCAACATATATATTTAACCCCTTATCGATGAGTTGGTGGTGTTATGGAATGGGGTTACTATGTATGACATTTTTAGACTAATAGGAAAAAGACAATTTCAATTTGATGCAATGCTTGTATGGACAATACACGATGCCCCTGGACTAACACATTTTTGTGGTATGTTCTCTTCTTGACACCTCTTTTTTGGTATGTCAGAGTTAACACATTTAATCCAATTATACACGATCTTGTAGGTCTTCAGAAAAAGGGTAAATTTGCATGTCTAGTTTGTGGTCCAAAGATGAAATCTTGTCATTCAAAAAGTTTAAGAAAGCAAGTGTTTGATGAGAATAGACACTTTCTGCATAGAAATCATAAGTACTGAATTATCAAAAAACATCTTTTCAATGATCTAGAAGAGACTACGTCAAAGCCATAGAGAATGACACCTCACCTATGGAAGTTGGCATACAATAAAATAATTTTTCGAGTAAATGTCATTTCATTTGATGGTTTTTGTTTCAAATTTATATTTCAATATTGTGTTTTGTTTACTGATGATGTGATTGATGCTTGTGAAGGTCGTCAAGACATCAATGACCAATTTCCAAAAGGACTAAAAATTTATCCTACACTATTGACTAGGTTGTCATACTACGAGAAACTCCCAATTGTGCATTTGTTTGATCCTATGCATATTGGAAAGAATGTAGTAGATACATTATGGAAAATCTTGGATGGAAGGCATGACAAAGATCAAATTGTCAAAACTTGTAGTGACATTGAAGAATCCAACCATGCAATGAAAAGTGGCATTCAATCAAATAACAATGGAGACTAGATTGATAAAAGTTCCCTTAGTTGGTTATTGTCAGAGCAGTAGAGCAATGCTATAAAAGAAGTCATAAAAAAATACAATTTCCCATAGGATTTGCTGCGAACATAAACAATGTCATATCAAATAAAAGTGAATTTGGATCAGGGTTGAAAACACACAATTGGCATACATTTATTAAGGTAATTCATGTTATTTTGTATTCACTATATATTTATATATTGCATGTAGTTTCAATTACATTCTTTTATAAAATATTGACAAGATCATTTTACAAATATTGCAGTATGTTCTACCTCTATCTCTCCCATGCCACTTCACCAACAATGTCAAATAGGTTATATATGATCTTGGAAAATACATGAGGTGGTTGTCATCTAAAGAAATCAATAAAGAAGATATAAAATATTGGAAGAGAAAAATTCCTCTTCTGATGTGTGAAATGAAAAAGTGTCCACCTCCAAGTTTTTTCAATGCATAAGAACACTACCTCATACATCAAGTTGAGGAGATTGAATTGTGTGGACCTGAACCAACCAAGTCAATGTGGATGGTTGAGAGGCACGTGAAATTTTTGAAAGGCTTGTTTCGATAGAGAGAACATACCAAGGGTTCTATGGTGGAGGGATATATGGTATACCAAACCATAGTGTACATTAGTGAATATATTCCTAAGTTGGCAGCAAAGATCCATGTAGATCGTATTTGGGATCCCAACTCAATTAACAAATTCGAAGGGGAGTACTTGATGGGAATAGGTAGATTGAGGAAAGTGAGAGGTAAATCTAAGATTTTATTGTGGTTAATTAATTCTTATAAATATTCAATATAAGTTATTTTTAATTGGTGTATTTTTTTGAAACAGGTGGTCGAGAGTGGGATGCAATACATTTGTATATTGCGAACAATCTTGATTGGATGATAGAATGGATTGAACGATGTCAAAAAAATGGTTGCTCATTAACATGGGAAGGTGTTGTTTCATTGGTTATAGAATCTCATCATAATGGAGATTCCAATGTTATGTCGATGGTAGTTGATCTAACAAAGGGTTTAAGAGGTGGAGAGGTACGTAGAAATTTATTAATGATCATAACTCGATGTATGTTTCGTATCAACTCACGATGTAAATAATTTACACACACTTCAAAAATTGCAGGTCAAGAACCACAAAGCTATGTACTATCATGGCCACAAATTTTGCATAAAAAGGTTGGATGACACAAAGAAAACTTGTGATTTTGGGATAACTACAGTTTTCGAGGTCACCAATATATCATCTAGAAAAGACATACATCCTCAACAATCTCAAAATCAATAATATGGCATCTTGGATGATATAATTGAGCGTGAATTTAACACCTTCAAAGTAGTTCTATTCGTCATCAAATGGTACAGGTTATGACTAAATCAAAATGATCCAGATAGAATAGTTATTCAACACGATAATGGATTTACAATGATCAATACAAGGTCATTTGAGCCAGTTAGAGATGAGCCCTATGTTCTTCCAAGCCAATGTGAGCAAGTGTTTTACTCAAAGGTTCCACATAAATAGGGTTGGTCATTTTTTGTTAGATATGATCCAAGAGGAAAGCCGATAAAGTATAATGTTATGGAAGAAGAAGATATTGAAGATGATGAAGAAGCAGATGATGAAGATCAAGATGATGGTGATGATGGTGATGGTGATGGTGATGGTGATGATGATGATGATGATGGTGATGATGATGATGATGGTGATGGTGATGATGGCGATGATGATGGTGGTGATGGCGATGATGATGGCGATGATGGCGATGATGATGGCGATGATGATGGTGATGATGGTGATGATGATGATGAAGAAGAAGAAGAAGAAGAAGATAATCAATGATTACAAACATCATCACCCCTTTTGTTGATGATCTTGCATTCCATATATAAGGTAAATTTGTTCATGTTTACGATGTTACATATTGTTCATGTTGTCTTGTAAGTTATCTGTAGCATACACGTATCATGTAATTTTTAGCTAACTTAAGATAAATGATTAACATATGCAGGAAATTTGATTACATATTTATTGTGTTCATTTCTAATGATTACAACATTTGTTATTTATAGTTACCAATGTTCATGTTGTGTCTGATTATGACCCTTTTTGCAAATAGTCAATTGACTACAGGTACATCGTCATCCCTTCTGTTGACAATCTTGCATTCCATATATAAGGGATATTTTTTCATGTTTGCGATGTTGCCTATTGTTCATGTTGTCTTCTAAGTTATTTGTAACAAACGTGTATCATGTAATTTTTAGCTAACTTAAGGTAAATGATTAACATATTCAAGAAATTTGATTAAATATTTATTGTGTTCATTTCTAATGATTACAACATATATTATTTATAATAACCAATGTTTATATTGTGTCTAATTGTCACCCTTTTTGCAAACAGTCAATTGACTATAAGAAATTTGACCCGTTTGGCGTGGATTGTGCACAGTGACATGGATCAACAGGTATAAGTCAATAAATAGACATAATTTTCTTATATTCTTCTTGTTTATCATTAAGCACGTATGTTATAAATAGACATATTATATAATCATATAATGTATATATAGACAAAGAAGGTCCATATAGAAATATAATTGTATAATCACTTTCAACTTATTACATTTTATATTTGTCACTTTCACTTTCCATTTGATGGATTGAAGGACCCACCAAATAGGTACTTGACAGATCTATCTACATCAAATGAGGGAAATGAGGAACTGGTAGATGAAAGCTCTACATGTAGTACAACTAAAATAGGGAGATCAACTAGAGGTCAAAAGAATAGAAAAAAATTTGATAAATACATGCAATTTTTCCTTGCTAATGGGGGGTCATGTTCTTATGATGATGAGACCAAAGGCGACATGAAGGTTCCCTTTTGATACTCACACATTGAGAAAGAATGGGTACCCAATGAGCTACCTCCAATTAACACAGATTTTTGTGTTAATGAGAGGATATATCGCATTGCTCCATCCTCATTACATGATTTGGGCCTATTTTCCATGGATGGGATAAAGGTATGTTACAAAAAAGTTGTTGAATTATTCAAGTATGTTGGTCCATGTTACAATTACAATGATTGGATGTAGATTGTTCAATAAAAAAAAATTATGCGTAGGTATGGGGTATTAGCTAATTATACACAAAGGAAAGAAAATGATCAAAGTAAAAGATTTTCTATGTACATTGATGGGAGACCAAAAGCAATAGGTAATATTGTAGGTTTTATAGATAGTACGTGACCTTCTTCAACTAGTAAGCAACCCAATTGCATATTTGAGGTGCGTGAGGGGAGTAAAGTTTTTGTTTGTGTAATAAAATTAATAAGTGCAGGGGAAGAACTGCTAATCGATTACCATTTAAATCACATAGATATAAACAAAGTTACTATTATGAGGGCTGTAAGTACTATTTACCATTTTGTTAATAATTTTTTTTTTGCTGTCTATTGCTTTCAGTTAGCTGAATTTTTTATGTTTAATCTTTGTGACAGGATGATATGGATCTGACAGATGATAGAGGTTACTAGGATGCTACTCCCACCCCTTCTTCAGTGAGGGTAAACCTTTTTGAAATTGTACAAATTAGATAGTTAAAAAATGTTATATTATTACGTTATTTTATTTACAGTTTTTTAGTTTTTATGATAGTTTTACTGATATTCCTCTCACAATTTGATGTTCAGGATCAGGGTAAAGCAACATCAGTAAGTATCGAGCCACTAGCTACACCTTCTGATGAGGATATTGCTGAAACTCCCAATTTCATAAAAATGTTGAAGAAAATTAAAAAAAATAAAAATTTAGAAGCAATGAAAATTTTGGATGAGGCAAATATGGAATTCGAGGAGATGATGAAGAGGCTATAAGATTTGAGAGCGCAATCTTGTTGTTATGAAGTAAGCTCCAATGAATATTTAGTTATAACAAAAGTTCAATAAAGGTTCATATTTTGTAATCTTTTATGTTGTGAAGTAAAATATGTAATATGTGCAAAAATACTTTATTGATGCAATTTTTAAAAAGAGTTGTAAGAAACTTTAACTACTAAATTCTTGTTATACAGGAATTTTTGGCAATTGATCCACAACTTGGTCAAGGACAACGTGGCAAGGCTGGTAGTAGTAGAGCTCCGACTGCCACTAGTAAAATAATCTTTTAGTTGAAAAGTTAGAAGGAATTTTTTATTTCGAACATTCAAAACTTCTTAACTCTTACTTTTATTATTTCAGAATGTCTTTGCTAACAATGTATTTTTCAAGTCATCCAATGCAAGAGACTCCTCGGAGGTTGACAGATGCTCGTATGAGATTGCTGACTACAATGTTGGCAACAAGGGGACGTCTAGCTGGTAAATCCTTGTTTTTCTATATTTGGTTTTGTGTTAATTATGAGTTGATAATATGTACTTTAATCTTGGGTGCATCACATAGTGTATTAGTTTATTTGTGGTAGGAGATGCACCATCTGGTATGCTGCCAAATGCGGATCATAGTGCATGTATTGGTGATAATTCACCATCATTTCTTGGAGCTACTCATATTTCTAGCACGGGAACTATGTAGACATCGTTGTTGATTGATGATAATGAATCAATGCCTTTGAAATGTCCTAAGATTCCAAGTACTTTAAATAATTATTTTTTGTATTGTAATAAGGATTTTCTTGCAAGACGTAAACATGATAGGAAGTGGTGAATCCAAGGGCTTTTGATGTGGAGTGATGCCTCATGACCTTCTTTAGTATGTCGTATTGTGCAAGTTGTTTAATTATTCTGGAATTTCTTTTTATTAGGGGTTTGGTAGGATCATCTGAATTATCAATGAACTTTTTTCTATACTAATAATTCTCTAGTTTAGTAATTTGGTACATTGCAATTTCATGCTTTCAGTAGAAGATAGAAACCAATTTTTCTATAGATAACCAAAAGTGGGAGTCTTCTTTGATATTCAATGTTTAGTTTTCAATGATTTTCCACATCATTGCTATTGCCTGTTAGAGTTTTAGAGTGCTCACTTTTAGCTTCACTGTCTATTTTAGCAATATTTGTTTTCCATAATATCCCAGGTATGATTAGTGACAACATCAATTAAGAATGACAAAAAATGAAGGTCATGGCAAGTTATATATATTATGCACTATATTTGTTTTCAAGGCATATTGATTAATATAGTCACAGTACATTTTTTAGTTTTAGAACATTAGCAATAGAACCTTGGTAGAGTTTGACTGGTTTTAGACATTTTAAAATTTTTTCCAAACTTCTTTTTTGGTCAAGTTGATCCTTCAACCCTGAAATAGATCACTAAAGAGATGAAATGTATCTCATTTTATGTATTTGTTATTCACTATGAAAATTATTCTTCGCATGATTCATTTTAATGGTTTTTACTATTAATTATCCCATGACATTTTTTACAAGAAACGATACATTTTATAGAAGGCTTTGTGACCTCACGCTATGAAGATTCAGGCCCACCATATGTAAAAGGTGGAACATCATAACACAACTAATTTTATCCCACTATTTTTTTTCATATCATTAATTGGTGCAACATTTTTCCTTTCATTCGAGTCTTTTCTTATACTAGCTATATCTAACAATTTTGTGTTTTTTCTTAAAAGGTGGAACTACCAAGATCAAAAATTAAAAGATGAGCTCATCAAAGATATAAAGCATGAGTTTGGTAGTAATATTTTTGATCATAAGAAATTGTTACACAAAGCTTCTAGACATCTTAAGGTTGTGAGGGACACATATAGAAAGAGCCTCATTCTAAACCCGAAGTACAAACATCCTCTATTTGTCTTAGTGAGGGACTGGAATGAGTTCATTTTGGATGCAAAGGAAAAAGGGGAATGTACAAAAGAAAGTACACCAAAAAATCCAAAAAGGTATGCAATAGTGTTAACTACTAGTACATTAATGAGAAAATTTAGGGTTCAACTTCAGTATCAACAATTTCAACTAGCTCAATTTAATCTATCTATTGATGAAAGGTATGTAATTCATATGCTGACACAATTGTTTATAAATCTCAATCTCAATCTGGGCATATATCCTACATAAGATATAACTGACACAACTGCTTATAAATCCTAAATTCATATGCTGACACAATTGCTTATAAATCTCAATCTCAATGCTGACACAACTATATATATCTCAATCTAGGCATAAATCCTACATAAGATATAAATAGTGCACTTATAACTTCATATATAGCTATATTATGTCTTGAAAATATAGTAATACTCAACTATAGGTACCATAGTTGTATGTGTTAGCAGTATAGGTGATAAATGATATTCAGTAATTGTAATGACAAGTACAATTTTTTTGAAAAAATTTGCAAGAATTTTACTAATGGTTAGTCTCCTAAAGTAATAAGCATCACGTTCAATGCCAAAAACACAAGTTAATGACAACAATCATGTTCCTATATATGAGGACTGACAACAACCCTTGTAGATTTATATTTATTGGTATTGTGGAGAGATGATCCAGCCTACACTAGGTAAGACAAACTATTTGAGACTTCATTTGGATGACATGATGTATGTTACCTATAGACCATGGCTAGTCATAGAGCCATAAGATGATGTCTTCTCCTAGCTAGGATTCATGTTTGTATCTTAGCCACTGAATGGCCATTCTTTATTGAAGATAGAGAGATTTATACTAACCCATGTCTAGAGATAGTTCAACTATCAATACAGTATATCACAGGAGTACTGTAGTTATACCTACTTCACCAAGGAGGTAAAGAAAGGTTGTTCTCCTAGATTGGACCCAATTAGATGTATGGAAGATGTTAGTGGCCTTACCATTTATAGGTGTGACTACTTTCTAGATGTAGTGAATTATTGTGTCACTCCCTAGTACATAGAGCATTTGGCCACACATTCATTTCATCATATAACTGATCCTATAGGGGTAGTTAGTCAGGCACCACACCTTGATGTTCAACAACCACAAGAACATCCTTTGAGGGAGGAGAGACCATTATAATTTCCACTGGTAGTTCTTGTTACAATTCCTTCTCATACTATTAGATTGGATCTTAGATCAAGCAACAATGAATAGGAACATAGGCCTACTCATGTGAGAACTCACAGAGAGATGAGCACCATAGGTGTAGTAGGAGGTGATGCCATGAGACATAGGGTAGAGGAGCCACCACAATAGGATGTGGGTGGAGGAGGGGATGATGACATGCCAAATTAGCCTCCACAGGTTTCACCCATATGAGATGTATTAACACAGACTCAAGATTCTCTATGACATGTGAGGGAGAGATTGAGGACTTCTCAGAGGTAGGTGGGCAAGTTATAGTTAGAGATGCATGACTAGCTAGAAGAGGGGAACTATGAGATAGTAGATCTATGGTATGAGATCATAGAGCTAAAGAGATAGATAGAGTTAGAACGAGATGAGACCTGTCATCATACCTCTCAGGCTGCTCATTATTATGTAGTATATGAAAATGCAGTACCTCTAGCTCAACATGTCTCAAGGTTCTTTGATTATGCTTGAGCTTTTGATGGTGTAGTGCCTCCTACACATGAAGATGTCACTCCTCCTCCTCCTCTTTGTGATGAGGGGGAAGGCTATAGTTAGGTCCATGCTATCTTTTGTTCCTTTTTGTATCTTTATATTGATCATGAGATTCATTGTATATTTGATGTATCATTTTGAGACTTGAGATATTGATAGTGCTTTGATTAGCACTTAGTTTTGATCTTTTGATTGTATCACCCCTTTGACATGTCAATGATATATATATGACACTGGATGCCAATTGTCCACTCTTAGAAAGCATTAGAATTATTGATTGCAGTTTTCCCAGTAAGATAATGGTGAGCTTCTGTTTACCTAAATGTCTCTATTTTGAAACTGACACTCAACTTCTGGAACATTTTGCAAAAGTGAAATCGATCAGGAAAATCACCTATTCTGATGATGAAGATTTTGCTAATGTAAAAGTTCTATAATGCTTTCCTTATTTGGAGGAGTTGTGTGTGCATTCTTCATTATTGGCCATGTCCCCTACAAGTGTAAGCATTTATGTTATTTTAATCTGCATGAAAGCATTTGTTTGCAAGCATTTAAAGTTATGAATTTTTTTTTGGAAAACTCTAACCCAAATTTAATTCTTATAAATAATGCTGACAATTTCTACTATTTCTTTCCACTTTATGAAATTTACTGTTTCTTAAACTCATATACCTTATTTATAGGATCAAAATTATGTGGCATTATTAAAGCGAATGGTTTAAACATTATCACATACTAATCTTCTTAATTTCTACAGTAAAAGTGTTAAAGTTGACTTTTAATTTTTTTCTATCCTTAATTCTTCTTTTACTGTGTGACTTTTAAGAATAGTTGAAGCTTATCTAAACAATTTTCTATCCAACTGTCAGCTTTGAAATTGTTTGTTGTGGATGTAGACTATACGAAACATCCTCCAAACTATGATGTAACATTTTTGATCTTCTCAAAAATTCTGAATGGTGCTCCACTACTAGAAGCAATGAAAATAAACATAGATTAAGACAAATCTTAAGTCATGAGTCTTTTGCTAGAACAATGCTAGGTAGTTCCTGTTAGTTGCTAGTTATCTTAGCAAATCAGTGGGGATTTTGTTTCAGTTACAACCACCATTTATAAAATTAGTTCCATGTAGTATGGAGGCTAACGAAGCACTTGATGCACAAAGGTGATTTCTTTTAAATTGAAAACAAAAAAATACTTACTTTTCAGCTACGGGTAAAAAGGAATGCTACTAAAACAATATGAAATCTGACATTCGCCCTCAAGTTTATACCTGTTGTAGCCTTGGGGATAAAAACACTTTGAGTGTGGAACCTATGGATACTCTACAAGACATCAAGAACTAGCAGGTAATGATACCAAGGTAATGCTACCATACTTCTTTCATGATCAATGGTTCTATGATAGGATTTATCGATCTTTGTCTTTGTCGAAATGGTTTGGCATTTGGTTTCAGCAGGATGTCATGTGTGATAATCTTAGGATTATATGTCTTTAGCTCTTCATAGCTCCAAGAAATGACATCCTTATACTCAATGATTAATTTGAGCATGTCTTCCCTTTCCTTTGAGTTGCACACTTTTCCTATCTGTACCATTCTTGGTTCTTCATCAGTACCCAAATTGTACGAGTCACATTCTTTGATTCCCTTTTCTTGGGTTACCCTTCTATTGAGTGCTTATTCATCATGATCAAAGATGCATTCTAGTTAAACCATTCCTTTTGGAATAGTGTTAGTTTTTAAATTCAAAATCCCATCCTCATCCTCAAGCTCATCATCTCCAAGATTTTCATCTGGTGTATCATCAATCTCTTGTCCCTCAAAATGGTGACTGCACATGATAAACTCAAGTATATGTTGATCATCCCGAGAGACTTGAAAGTTTGTGATATTTTCAAGAATGGATGGAACAACAACCAATTCTACTAAAAATCTTTTCAACTTGGTTCTTTCAACTGGCTATAAAGCACTTGCTGAAATGGCGAGAGCATCTACTACCATGTTCTTTCTTCTTGGAATGGATTTGATGTTCAAAGCTTCAAAATCATCCAATATATTCGATACCCTTTTTTTGTGAGCCAATAACATCTTATCATTACAAGAGTATACCAATTTTACTTGTTGTATAACCAATTGAGAGTCTCCTTTGATTATGAGAGCTGTGACTCCTTTCTCCAGTATAAAGAGAAGTCCTTGAATTAATGCCTCATATTTTGTAGCATTGTTAGTACACCTAAACTATAATCGATACATGGCATAAAAAGACCTACCTTTTGGGTTGACCAATTTGATACTTGCATCAGCTCCCATCTTGTAGCTAGAACCATCGAAGTAGAGTCTCCAAATTGCATTTTCCTTGGGTTTTCTGACTTTATGCTTATTTGTCCTTAACTTCTCTTTCACTTGAGCCTTGAATGACTATTTCTTAGGAATCCAATGTAACTTTCCTTGTGTGGGACTCAATGATTCTCCTTTGTAATCTATAGATAGAGGAAGTGTGTTTTTCTTGTTTATCTTAAATTTCCCCTATCAATTCTTTGATTTCCTCAACTTTGGGTTCAGGATGAATGACTACTGAAGTCCATCCCTTACCTTTCACATATCATCTTCTCCTTTATACTTTAATCATCCCAAGAGGTGGAGAAGAAAAACCTCCACCATCTGAAGAGGTATCACTGTATGACACATTTAGACCTTCACTTTCCTCTTCGATCTTTTCAACAAGGTTGGAAAAGTTCACCAAATTTTGGCTTTTTGTGAATTGATTTCTTGAGGTGTTTTTATCCTTGTTTTCCATTATGTGTGTTAGTACCTTTGCTACTACTTCTTGACATGATGAGTATTCAAATTCTAAGTGACTAACTTTGTGTAATCAACAAAATATTGGAAGGAGGAGGATGCTAGGATCAACTTCCTCTACTAAACATTGTAAATTAGTCACCATATTATCTATGAACTATGTCATGGTTTCACTTTTGGGTATTGGCACCTTAGATTTTTATTTTGATCTTGATGTGAATTGGTTGGGACCATATCCAATACCATCACTTTTTATGAACCCAAATTCGATTGTAAGAATGCTATCTCATTCGGATAATTGTAATCTATAATCATCATTTTCAATTTGGGCTCAACATCTATCTTGATCTAATTGTTCAATCCTTTCCATGGCAACCACAATTGAGTGAATTCTGTAGAAAACCATCCTTTTAGACATTTTGTCCATTCTTTTCTCAAGAGCAATCCATACATTTCTAGGATATCAACCACATGTATATCAATAATGTCCTGAATCCGAGGGTCAATTGTTAATTGTATCCACACATCTTTCATTACACCAATGAACTTTACCTCTATTTTATCCAACTGCATCACCACACGATTAGAGGGTTGAGGATTAACTCCTAGCCTTTGAGCTATTGATAATGGCCTTATGTTACATGAAGCTCCTGAATCAATGAGGCAATTGTGAAGATTCTTCCCATATATTTTGATACTAAGAAAAAATGCGGGTACCTCAACTTTGTCTTTGAACATAGTAGGCATCGCTTTTGTAGCATTCACTTGTTGAGATACTGTCTTTTGAGGAACAATATTTGTATTGTGGGAAACCTTTATATGATCCAATGTCTTCATAAGAGCTTCTCATTGTTGTGGACAATTTTGTAACATGTCAAACATGGACATATTGGCTTTAGTCCTTTTCAAATCCTCTATCACATTGTACTTTTTAGTGGACCAAGAGGGATTCTTCAGTATAGTTGGTACATTCACTAGGTTCTGATTCTGTTGTCCTCCATACATTGGTCTTACCAGTGGTAGATTGTTACTTGCTCTTGGATCGGGTGGAGTTGGCTGTAAACCTGGAGGAATCCCATCCATCAAGGGATCCTTTCTATTTTTGAGATTGTATGTATTTTGATTATCATTATGAAAGGTGAACACCTCATCATGCTAAAGGTTTGGTTCTTGGCTAAATGGGAATGAGAATTCCTCACTTGCTAGTTGTTCTACTTGTGTTTTTTGTGCAGAATTGTAGTATTCCAATAGAATAGCATTGAATTGTATAGGAGGAGGATTTTCATTTACCTATGAATTTTGATTCATCTCCTAATTGCCATTATAGTGAACCATCATTGTTAAGTGCATTTTGGCTATCATCATACTGATTGATATCAACATACTAATTGTTTTTGTTTTTGTTATCAGGAGGAATACTTCTATTATTTGGACAACTATTCCATTGTTAGTTCTGCATTTGGAAGCCATTATTGTGATTAGGAGGATTGAAGTTGTTCCCTCCATTATTGTTTCCTACATTGTTATTGTTATTGTTCCCGTTGAAGTTCTTGATGTAATTCTGACCAAAATTGTTTTTGTAGGGGCCGATGTTGTTTCTTTGGAAGTTGTTATTTTGTCCTTGTGATAATCTAAGACATGTCAATTCATTGTTCATTTGTAACATAGTCTTCTTCATTTGACCAACTTCTGAAATAAGGTTATGTAATGAGCCTTGCTCAAGTTGATCACAAATTACCCTAATTTTCTACTAGTAATAAATGGTTACAAGATGCACAATGAATATAATCCTTCCTTTCACATGTTAATACACTAAGAGAAAAGGATGCATCTACAACCAAGACATCTTTACAAGATCTGAATACAAACTAATATCAAATCCAAACTCTGGTATCATATATAACTAAATGCTTGATTCTGATAAAGATTGACACTTACAGTAGTAGCATATAATATGTATGAATAAACAAGAGAAACCTAGTTTTTGAAGTCGCTTGAGTCTCTACTGATAATGCAATCAATATCTCTAGGTATTATGCCCTAATGACAAGATAATATAGTGTTCCTGCAACAAGCTCTTGTAGCAAATGCCCTACTTATTCTTCCTCTTCACACCTGGCCCATGGCCACAAATTTGGCACAATGAAGTGACTATAATACCACCTCCAATCAGCAATAATTCAGGTGATGTTTCACACCCTCAAAATTGGTATCATTGGGAGTTTTCATTCCCAAAGAAAAATTGATTATTTGCAGGCCCTTGGCTCCATAAATACATAGGTAAATTAATGTCAATAAAAAATCCAGATGCCTTCACATGAGGCTCTCTCCTCTATTTATATTATTCCTACCCCCCTTTTAGAAGAATCATAAGTCTTATCTTATCGCACTATTCTGGAAGCTTCCTCCTTTCCAACAATAGATAAGCTATGCTTCTCGATGATTCCCTAATATTAAATCAATTAAATATAATGTCATCTCTTTTTTATTTTTTTAAAAGTATTTAATGACTTTATAAGAAATCAATTTAATTATTTCCACTTATCCTTCGAAGGATGAAAGGCTAAGAAATCTATTGAGAGGCTAAAGAGATGGGGACATTACAGGTTATTGTTTGCTTCCATGGGGACTGGGGCCTTCTATTCGAAGAAAGCTATTCTTCGAGGCTCATAACCTAGATATGTTATCACATGATTCTATGGAGCGGGTGCCTACTGTAATGGAATTGGATTCATAGGTATGAACTGGCTAGGCACCATGGGTGGTCGCACTAGGTATGTTGGTATTGTAGTGACTGCTTGTGTTGGAAGCAATATTCCTCCTCCATTAGGATTAGCTTGTTTCATAAATGTGATTGCATCTATGAAGACTTTATCTAATGTGTTGATATTCACTGTAGGAAGTCCTCTTAGAAAAATCATAGTAAGATGGTCCATAGCATTCAGATAAATCTAAATAGTAGCTTCAACTAGTATAGTGTATGGTGTTTCCAACTTGCAGTAGGCCATGTGAAAGCAATGGTTGAAGCATGAAGCTATCTCAGCTGGATCTCTTTTGATTGATATGAATTGTTGATGTATCATAGCTAGGTTGATGAATGTTTTGAATTGTTCCAAGAACAATTTTTTGAATGTATCCCAATCTCCAATACATCTAGGTCACAAATTGACATACCAATTGAAGGCAATTTCTCCCAAAGAGTAGGGGAATAAATGAAGAATCATGTCCTCATCAAAAATCTTCTTGCAGTTGTAAATTTCCTTGAATACCTTGACATGATCTTCAGTAGTTTGTGTTTCACCATAGATGAATCTAGGGAAAAACTTCTCAGGATTCTTAGGGAGGTCATGGAGTGCACCTCTCAACTTTATTGGTGAGTCCATGAAATTCATGAAAAAGGCCATTGGAGGGTTTGACAGACCTAATAGTGGTTGTTGAGGAGTAGCTATTGGAATATGTGGTGGTCCACCAAGGGGTTAGAGTGGAGGTGGAGTTGAAGAAGATGATGAAAGTTCGAATAGAATTGGTTAAATTCAAGATGTTCCCTTGTCACTATGTGGTTTGTGGAAGTGGGTAAGATCAAGAAACTTGTGTGCACTTGGAATAGGCCTTAATACTCACTGAAATGGGGATTTTGGATCAATATCCTCCAACTTGCATCACTCTTGGGAAAAAGTGCACCTTTGCAGAAGTACACTTTCTCACCTCTCTGAATTTTGTGCACCACAGAGTTTTTTGCACCTGCGGAGTTGCCGATCTATGAACCTGTGTACCTACAAATCTATGGACCTACATACCTACAAAGCCATGGAGCTATAGACCTACATTTCTCAAAAACTCAATTTTTTTTTGAACTTGTGCAAAGTGCAGATTACTGTAGAAGTTAAAAAATTCTAAAACTTTGACAAATTTTCTTCCTTTTCAGAGGTCTAAATGTTCATCCTTCTAGTGCCACTTCTATTGGGTGGTCATTATGCACGAGGTCAATGACAGGAATCCATTACACAATTCCTCTCTTGAAAAGATAGTCTTTTGGGGATCAACTCCAAGGTTCAGTATTTGTCTTGTGACATACCAAAATCTACTCAGTTGAAGATAAATGTGAATGTTCACAAGGAGGCCTTTGCTGGTTCTATTATGATCTCGAAATGAAGTAAATCTTTTTGTTGTCTCAAAATAATACATAAAAGAACAATGTTTTTGTATTTTTTGGTTTTTCAATGAATGAAATTCTAATAGTGCAACTAAAATGAGTTCCTATTCTAACAAGGGGTTAGAAAAGAAAATAACAAAACTAAAAGCAAATAACATGAAATTCAAAGCAAATACTGTGAAATTGAAATCCTAACAGACATAAGCTACTGAAAACAACACACTACGAGTTAAGGTTTCAAATAAATGAGTAGGAAAACAATGAAAATATGAGCAATGCTTCCTAGGATCCACTAATGCAATCGTCGATGAGAAACTTTAACAATTGTATGATATTTCATCTTTCATCAAATCACAAGGCCATGGAAAGTGTGCTCATGCAAGACAAAAAGCTATGCAGACACAATTTGATGATCTCTTCTCAAGCTAGATACATCAACAGAATTTGTAAATCTATAGCAAACACTAGAACTAAAAGATCACACAATCAGAAACAATGTAATAAACCTCTGGCTCAATCACAATCTCATGAACAAAATTCACAAAATAATGACACATTCAGGCAAGAATCACTACACTCCAAATGCAAGCACCAAAAGCATAATTTTATTGCATAATAATGGTGGCCCTTGTTACATATTACAATGGGGTATTTATAAGAAATAGTCTCCTCAATTTGTGTTGAGAGTGAGAGATATCTTCATCCCATAAAATGCTTTTAAAATATTAAAACAAACTAAATATATATAGACTAACAATTAATCAAGTACTTAGAGGGACTCCATCCATATTTTATTCATTAATTGGATGCATGAGCCCTTTACATGTCAAAAAAAAAGATGACACGATAGAAGAAATAGGAGGAAACCTTCAGTCAAAGTAGGAGCATCCGGAGGTGCCAAAAATAGAAGCTAGTCCTTTATTAAGTATGTGTTGAAGTTAAACTGTAGTCAAAATGCATTCAAGATGCATGGAAAGTGCTATTTTTGGAACAAGCAGTTAACTATTAGTGCCCCTCTGAATTGTAGAGCTGCGGATCTCAACAGGTTCAAAAATCTTAAAATTTTACTGAGTGTCTAAATTGAAATTGTGGCATTTGGGTTTTGTTCTTCTTCATCCCAAAGCTATGTTTGGATGTTTTTCCTTGAATTTCTCTCTCATCTTAGTAATCTTATCCACATCCAAAATATCTAAAGTCTCATATTTATCTTTTACCTTTTGTCTATAATTGTCTAGCTCAATCTAGGTGTCAACAAAATCCCCAAATTTGGTATCCAATTCTAATAAGGCTTCTTTTGTCCTGAAGGCTTGTCGGATGTCCTCATCATCAGTAATATCCATAGAAATCTTCATAAAATTCTCCACTACTATCTCTAAAAGTAACAACTTTTCCCATTCCTCATCTTCAAAAATATCCAAGCACACATCGTTGTAATGTCTCTCTGCTTTCAAAATTTTCTCTCGGGCTTGGTCCTTGAGCCAATGAATCTCCTCATGTAACATCTGCATTACCTTATTGCTATCTACTATCTTTTCTATCCAATAATCAATCATATCTAATTCTTCTCTAGTATATACATCAATCAAATTTTAGTATCCTTGGCCCTTATGGCTTGTAAAGTCTACAAATCCTTACTCTAGGCACGTACCTCATCCATGATACTGAAGTCTTGCTTCAAAATTGCTACGATCTTATTCACATTCTCTTGTGTAGCATGCAGTAACTTCAAATTCCCCATGATCATCATAACACCTTTCTCCTCAAAAAATTCTTGCCACTGTTGATAAGCCTTCAAAAATGGGTCAAGTTGCATACCTCCCTCTTCTTTAAGTATAGTGTTTAGAGTTTTCTCGGGGTTCTCAAGATCAAGAGGACCAACAACTTCAGCTAGATATCCTTTGAGATCTCAACTTGCCTTCAAAGTGCTTGGAGTTTGATCTCATGTTGCTCCATGTGCTTAAGAATCTCTTTGACTCCCATAGCCATCATTTGTTGGGCTAAATCTCATGTAGGCCTTCCCAACATAACATCTTTTAATTCATAATCTTTGAGGCTAAGGCCTTCTACATCTTTGCCTTTAGGAGGGAGAGCCACTTATGCAAATAGATCCTGGTTCCTTGTGCTGGTGATAAATGCCAATGGCATTACCTCATGTGATGGGGACTCAGGTTTATTCAAAATCTCTACAATGTCATAAATGTCTTCCTTTGAAGCATTAAATTGAGGCTTGGTACTCCTCATTATTTCCTTTCAGATCCATCTAGGGATGCATCCTATTGAGGACCTGGCTCTTAATGATGAAGGAGTATGTTCTACTATCTCCTTCACATTGTTTCTTTTGCTTGAAGTTGTATCCTATTGGGATGGCTTCTCTTCTATAGCCTCAGTCTCTATGGATCTTGTAGAATGAACCTTGGTGTCTTGGGAAGGTGGTTGAGAATATTGCACTATTTGTCTCTCTTTCAACACTTCATCAATCACCCTTTGTTCTGGTTGCTCCTCTGATGATGATTCCTTTTGAACCTGCTCTTCCTCTAAACTCTAAGGTGGAGGGGTCACTGAGCCCTATTCTACCATTGTAACTTGTGGTGGAGATGGACTATAACTTGTGGTAGACATGGAGGAGTAAGATTCAGACCCTGTGTATTTGGCAACATTTGCATCCAATCTTCTTGTTGAGATTCACCTATAGGGGTGTCCCTGATCTTATCCCCAATCAATTCTAAACCTATGGGCATGAAATCAAAACTTGACATCAAGAAAACATGATCACCCTCTTCACTTTGCTCATCCACCCACTACTATACTTCATCTTTTGAAGAAGAGAGCTCTAAGGGTTTTTATTGAGTGGATGGTAGGGTACTCATGGCACTCTTTCTCCCTTTAAACTTTGTGGCTCTAGCTAGTTGAGTTCTTCCTTGTAGGGGAACTTGTTCCTCTTCCTCTTTTGATTCTTCTTCTTCCTCCTCTTCATTTCCTTTTGGAATGAATTTAGGAATAGATGGATTGGGCACTAATCTTCTATTGATCCTTTGCCTTTTCTTCTATTTCTTAGAGCTAAAAGGAGAAGCTGGCTCATCTTGTGTAGGAGGAATGGAGACTTGTGGAATCTCTCCCTCTTCTGGTTGGCTAGACACAATGGGAGACAATTGTGGTTCATCTTGTACTTGGGTAGCTCTAGTATCTTGGGACCCTTGTAGACTCTATTCTTGCTATTGGGGAGGTGCCTGTTCTGTCTGAATCCTCTTAGGAGAGGTCCTCTTTCTTTTGTTATTTCCTTTCCTTTGAAGAGGCTGATAATATCCAACTGAGCGATCAAGTTGGTTCACTATTTCTGGTCTGATAGAAGACTAAGCTATGAAGGTAGGAATTTTTACTTTCTTCCCTCTACCTCTTTTTGGACAAGCATGTGTGTGGAAGATCACTGTGTTTAGAATGGATCAAGTGGAAAAGGTTTCTTTATCCAATCCTTTGTCATTCTAGTAACATGCCCTTCTCAATGATTAATATCATAAGCCTCCTCCCTATCAACCTCTGCATTCATAATGGGTCTTTCATAAATTTTGTCTGCATTGAATAGGGGGTCTAGTAGCTCTTTAAAATTGTGTTGCTTTATCTCCTCTAGGATGTTCAACTAGAGAGCCTTTTCTGCTAGATACAAAGTCATCCTATAATAGTCCCTAATGTAGACATCATAGTCATTTGTGGCATTCATCTAGTGATCTTCAACAACATCCTCATGGTGAAAGTCCTTTCCTACCAGACTATTCACTCTACCAACATTATCAAAATTTGGCCAGGGAGAGTTGTATTCTTCTAGAGGATAATTCTCCTATTCCCACTCAAATGACAAAATGTCTTGCTTCTACTTCACTTGATATGGTCCAATGACCAATGGCCATGCCCAGCAAGGTCTCCATCATCTCTTTATCTTCTCATAGGATGACTCAATCTACTAGGATATCTCCAATAGCACTAGTTTGTCACTTGGGAATCTTGGGAGCTTCTTAGGATTGATGGATGCACTAGTTACCCATAGATAGGTGAACATTTTGAACTGGATGAAGTAGGCTCTAAGAGCTATGACTTGTGCTTTGGCTTCATCAGATAACCTCTTCCCATAGTTTCCCTCAATGAATTGAAGGACCATAAAGATGAACACATCATTCATAATTCTGTATTCTTTTCTCTATGCTAAGAGTTTCTTCTTCACTAGCTAAGGGTAGACTATATATGGATAGGCATTGGGATCCTGCATGCTACCCCTCCTATAAAAATTGAAATAGTTTTTGGCCCTTGCTGCAAGTAGGTATACCATGTAAGAAGTCATATAAAACTTCTTCTTGTCCTTCACCATCATCAACTACTCACACAAGTTCTCATTTAGTGTGGTTGTCCAGTCCAATGGTATCTTTACCTGTTTGACGGTCTCAATGAAGTTGATCATGAAGGTGGTGAGGTGACTTGCTGTGGGTAAGCCCATGACTTTTCTCAAGAGAATGATAGAGTATCCAATGTCTTCCTTCATGTATCCCTAAGTCATATCCACTTTGCTCATTATCCTTTCCTGAGGAGGCTTCTTAATAAGGTATGAAGATTGTATGATGTCAATGGCCTCTTGTTGATGCTCCCTATACCATCTTTAAACTATCTCATAGTTAAGTCTTATGAACTGGTCTGCTATCAGAAGATGGAAGACCCTCTCAATGTTATCGGGTTGTAGATCCAACAACACTTATCTAGTGAAACTCTTGATTAATCTTTCATCAAGAAAAAAATGCTATGATAGGGCCATGATTAGTTTTGTTGACTATACTGAAACAAGATGTGACGCTATGTTCACTAACCCAGAACGGATGAGTGAAGATACTAGTGCAGATCTCTCTATTGGCTTCTTGCAAATTATGAGGAATTCTCCCAGATCCATGTGTCTAAGGTGAGTATCTCTAATTTTTGCATAATCATCATGGAATCTTGACTTTAAAGGTATGCCTTGGAATTTGAAGACTGCAAGTTTGGGTGCTACTCTGAATGTGGACACCATTTAATCACCTGCATGTCATAGGAAAAAGAAACATTAATTAGGCAATGAAAAGAGTTAGAAATAAATGTAAAAGCTAAAAATGAAACATCCAATTTAGGCATGTTTTATTTTTTATTTTACTTTTCTATCTTTCCCTTTTTTATTTTATTTTATTTTTTAAATTTTATTATTTTATTTATTTATATATATATATATATATATATATATATATATATATAAAATTATATATATATTTTGTTTTTTCAAAAAAAAAAAAAAGGTGTATGTGAGTGCACCACGAGTGTGAGAGGTGTGTGTGTGTCGCATGCCATGTGTGAATGGTGCAATGTTTCATTAAGTGTGGGCATGGCCAAGCAAGTGGCATGCATGTGTTTGATGGGGGCGAGTGCAAAGTGCTGCTGTGCGATGTTTAATGCACCGCCGATGTGAATAGTGGTGCGGGCAGTTAGCACCACCATGGGTGAGGTCTCAATGCACCACTCAGTATGAATAGTGATGCAGGCCCTTAGCACCATCGTGGGCCAAAGCACTACCACGAGCAAGGTCTCAATGTGCCACATAGTATGAATAGTGATGCGAGTGCATTGCACCACTGCGGGCAAGGTCTCAATGTGCTGCATGAATATTTACCTTGGCATGTATGTGAAAAAACCCTGCAAAGATAATAGCCAAAAGAATGACAAGTGTTTGAGTGAGGTGGGAGGTGTGGTGGTTTTATAAACCCCCATCGCAATTATGGAGTGTGCGATGTGCCTCAGTGCACACATCGATGGGCGGCGCACACTCTGCCCATGCGCAGTTGTTTGCATGATGAATTTATTATTATTATTTATTTATTTATTAGTTTTTTCAAATTTCTAATTTTTTTGTATTTTTCTAACTTTCTAATTTAATATATTTTTTAATTTATATTTTTTAATTTTTTGACAACTCTAATACTTTTAACTCTAACAATTTTCTCTTGACTCTCGAACTGCGATTCTGAGAGTTTGAAAAAAAGTAGGGGGTCCCCATTCCTAGTGAGGAATGGGGTGTGTGTTGCGAACACCACACCAAGTCCTTTTTTGCATTGTAATAATTTGATATATATTCAAAATTGTTGTATATCTAAGATACATTGTAATGTTCCTATTTTGAACTTCATAAGGAGGTTGTAAAAAGGGGGGGTGTTCTTGCTATTGTGTTCCTCTTTTTTATGTAGATTTTTCTTTCATTTTCTAAATCATGGGAAATTTTAAGTTTACAAAATTAACTCTACATAACTATGCTAAATGGTCCATTAAAATGTGGTGTCACTTAATGCATAAAGGAGTTTCTCAATATATAGATTACACCCTTCTTAAACTGACAGGTGATCAAGTATCTGCCAATGAAATCATTGATTGTCAAACGATGGATGGGAAAGCCCCAGGTGATATTTGTTTGGGGGTTCAAGACAAGATCATATATCAGATTCAAAAGTCTCGTACATCCAAGGAAGCTTGGGATACCCTCCAAAACCTATATGGTAAAGTGTTTGAGGAAGATGTTTTCAAAATTGAAGATGAGCTTGTCTCCTTAGATCCCAAGGCATTTGATTCCATATAGGATTTATCATAAAGGTGAATGAATTAAGAATGAAACTAGATGACTGTGGAGTCCTATTAAAGATGACAGGTTAATCTATCTCATTCATAATAAGTTGCCATCTGAGTACTCCACATTTGTTTCTACTTATAACACCTCAAAGACTACATTAGGGTCTACCTATCAGAAAGTCTCTTTTGATGATTATGCTAACTTGTTGGATAAAGAAGAAAATAAGTTAAAATCAATGAGGATTCTCAATTCACCTAAGTCTAAGGCATTGGTGGCCAAAAATGAGGGTTCTAAAAATTTAGCTGGACAATCTTCAAATAAAAGAAAGGGCAAGAATAAGAAATGGATGAATAAAAAATAAAAGAATGTAGAAAATACAACACCACAATCAAATAAACAAGGCAAGTCTTCCTTGAATTCAAATAAAAAGGGAAGACAATAATAAGGACAAGAAAAAATGTGCCTACTGCAAGAAATTGGGTCATGAAGAACATGAGTGTTATCATAAAATGATTGATGAGTTGACGTCTATCATGAAGAAACATATTGTTCCACTACCTAATGCTTATAAGGAGAAAGGATCTTCTTTAGATTCAAAGGGCAAAGGGCAATAACTCATGGAAAATTCAAGTTCTTCAATGGAATGGATTCTTGACTCAAGTTCCTCCTATCATATGGGTTCTTCAAAAGGATATTTTTCTTCATTGAAGTAGTCAAAGGTACCACACATCTTTATGGGAGATCATACAAAAATGGAAGTTGAAGGAAAAAGAAATGTGGAAATGGAAAATGGAGAGTTTAAAGATGTTCTGTATGTTCCAAACCTAAGTTCTAATCTCCTCTCAATTTATCAAATCACTCAGGTTGGAGATGGACATAAAGTTGAGTTGCTTCTTGACTCAGTAAAGGTATACAATCTAAAAGATGACTCATTGGTTGCAGTGGGGAAAATTAATCATAAAACAATGTTGTATTATTTCTCCCACTTTGTGTCCAAGTCTCCTTTATAAGCCTTGTTGACTCAATTAAATTCACAAATCCAATTATGGCATGAGTAGTTTGGTCATCTTTCCTTCTATTATCTTCAATAAATTTACTCAAACAAAATGGTCAAATATCTACCTACAATAAACTTTTCCCAAGGTGACTGTTAAATAAGTTCAATAGATATGCATCTAGAGGAGAAGTTAAATAAGGGCAAGTCTTCAAGAGCACCAATTGGTCTTTAGTTGGTTCACATGGTACTAGTAGGTCCTTTTGCAGTGAAGTGTTTGATAAGTTTCTAGGCTTCAAGATTCATGTTGAATAGATATCAAGGAAAACCATTAAAGTTCTAAGGATGGACAATGAAAGCAGATATGTGAACAAAAGACTTAAAGACTTTTGAAAACTTTAGGGTTTGATCTTTAGAATTCACTGGCATTCAGTATGCACAAGATAGATGTTATAGCATTGAGGATAAGAACTCTTAAGTCTATGGCAAGTTGCATGATACAATCCAAGTCTCTAGATCCATTAGTTGAAGTTGAAGCAATCAACAGTGCCAATCAAATACTTAACATGTATCCTCATCTTGCCTTAGATAGCAAGACTCCTTTTGAGGCATGGTGTGGCAAAAAAATAGTTGTGACACACTTCAGAGTCTTTGGTTGTCCAACATGGGCAAATATATCTTCCAAGGGATGCAAGGAATCACCACCTATGCCTTGTACTTCATCGAATATGAAGATAGTATGAAGGCATACAAACTTATGGATCCTGAGACACATGAGATTTTTGTGGAGAAGGATGTAAACTTTGAGGAAAGTTCACCAAGCTTATCCTCTAATTCTCTTTGCACATCATACATTTTGGAAACTAATAGTGACACTAGTGATAGTGCTTCAACAGATTCAAACACGTGGAGTTCTATCAATAGTTGTAGGGAGAGGTCATGACATTAGCATACTCCACATGCATATATTGCCATAGTGATAGGTCCAACACAATAGGGTACACCTAGTCTTCCAGCTCTAGCAACAAAGGATGGCTACATAAAAGATATTTTAGGTTTGTTTGTGGAGTCATACATAGTGGATTTGGGAGACATCAATGTTGATATACATCTTCTCTTTGATGATGACAATCCTTCTTTAGTTGTTGTGAGGGCTCACTCTAACCCTCATGTCCATTCTCTATATGATCGATCTTCACAAGTTGATGTGATTATGGATACTTATTTACAATCATTGTAGGAGGCCTCTTTATCATTCAAGGAGATAGTACATTATTTGAGATAGGTTTGACATTCATCCTTCATAGGGATAGTTGAACAGGTTTCAGAGACATCAGTGATCATCATGATTCTTTCCACACACAACATAAGAATCTCATTGGTACCTATGGTATTGTTTCTTCCAAAGGGGAGGAACACTATTCAACATTCTTGGATCAGCTTCTACATTGGAGTAGCTATCATTGATCGACACTCTTCATTTTGGGGGGAGGGGGGGGGGGGGAGACTATCTTGTCTCTCTTCTCCTTCTCTCTTGTGGGTGGGACCTTTTCCTCTTTTGGATAGTATTCTTCTCAGATTTCTCTATTGTATATACTTGATGTGTGTCTTAATGGGTGGGTCTTGATTACTCCATCCATCCATGCATCCATTTTTTTCATCTCTCTTTTTGGGGGAGGATTTTTCCCATGAGGTTTTCCCTCTTTCTCTACTTTATGAGAGATTGCATTTCATTATGTACATGGGTACCTAACATGGCCTAGTAGCTGGGACCCATCATGCATTGCATTCTAGATTTTTTGAACTTAAATGTATTCCCCTAAGTTGCACTTAAGAGGGGGTGTTGGTGTAAATAAGTATTTACTCTTTACTCTTTACTTAAGTTTACTTAGGTGAATGCATTATTTTATTATTTATTTAGGTGAGACACTTAGGAGTTTGTGTACTCTCATGATTTGTCATGTTGACAACACTAGAGTAAGAAACTCTAATTCAACACATGGTGTATACAACACTAGAGTTTGCATCATTCACTAAGTTTTTAGGTAGACAATACAATTATTCACACTCCTGTTTTAGTACATGTTGTCTACAATATTAATTTGCATGCTACACCATTGTAGGCTTATCCTCACATCATCACACTTACTTCTATGCTTAATGGAGGATAACCCATCTCTAGTGGACATGTGCCTAGTTGGATGACTTATCATGTTGCTAACTTCTATGCATTCTAAAATTTTTCTAGAGGCCTTTATATACAAGCACTCCTAGTGTACTTTTTGTTGGAAATCTGATTGAAAAACTCATTGTTGAAGATCATAGAGAGAGATTATTGCAAAGAAGGAAGATTGTAGTTAAAAGAATGTTTTCAATCATTGTTTTGTAATTGATGTCAAACCTGCTATTTGTAGGAATGACATTTTCTTATAAGATCCAAGTACTATCACTTAGTTGATTGATGAAGAGGATTTGATCAACAAGATGTAACAAGAGAACCTAAAGAAAATGTTGAGTTATGATGTTGTAATGAAGTGCAAGGATCAACTAAGACAATGGTTAAATGATGTATTGATAACTTACTCAAAGATATAGAGGTTGGTCACACTTAGAAACATTGGAGGAAGAAGTTGTAACAAGGTTGACAACAAAGCGTAAACTAAGATCATTAGTGGGTGCCAAGCAAGTTAGTTGAGATCGAGAAAATTCTTAGTTGGACCCGAGTAACAAGAAGTTCTAGTGTATGCTGAGTAATCTTTAGGTGCCAAGTGAAGATTAGGTGTCGAGCATTAAGAAAATGTTAGTGAGTGCCAAGTGATCTTCAGGTGCCAAGCATCAAGAAAAACACAGTTGATGCAGAGTAACATAGTATGTGCCTAGCACCAATGTTTCAATAGTGCCAAGCTACTATATTATTTCAAATGATGAAGATTTACCAAATTTGAGCTGACAAAGTGGTTACCTTTAATTTTGTGAATGAGTTAGAAGATAAGGATGATGAGCTGGTGGCACAAAATTCTATGTAAACCATTTTTGGATGAATTCAAGAGGATTATTCAAGACGTTTCTAGAGGAAACAAAATATGGTTTAGATGCAATGAATCCTACCTAATCAATATGAATTGAAATTAAAGAAAGGAAGAATTGAGTAGGAAAAGAACTCCAAGACTTCTATTTAAGGAGTCATAGACCAAGAAGAAAATGCTGCTGATACTATTTCTACTAAAGAGCCAAATCTGTGAAGTGGTTAGAAGGGTGTCAAGGAGGAGACATCTAGGAGAAGAAAGAGCATAGAGGCTTTTCATCTATGAGTGGTGATGGAGAGATGATTGCACTAGTACGTTAAGCATGGAGACTCAAGGAGACTAAGCTTGAAAGGAGGGCGAGCTGTAAAGAGTTGTAGAGATTGAAGGCTAGGCAATGGTATGAGCTAGGAAGTGATATAAAATCTGTAAGTTAAGTTGTATGTTGTCGATAGGTCAAGATTTTTTAATACTCTCTAGCAACTATATTATATATGAAAATCCTATGGACTTAGGTTGGTTTAATAGCCATTTGTAAATTCTTTAACATGGTGGCATTCCAAGTGAGTGTTACAAAAGATCTCTAACTAGGTCCACTTCTAACAGGGTGGTTAAATCCTCTAACAAGTTCACATTTAACAATGTGTTGTAAGCCTTTGACAATGTAGACCTTTCATAGGGCATCACTTCAGAAGAGTGAGAATGGAGTAGCATGTTACTGGTGGTTTTTTCTAAATTGGGTTTCCATGTAAATCACTGTGTCACGTGTTGATTTATTATGTGTTATGCTTGTATGTTGATTTACAGTAACTTGTTGGTTAGAAAAATTAAAGCATGGATGAATGAATGGTTGAATGGGATCACTATACTTAGTGAAAAGTTTTAATAGGACATTTGGACCTTGAATAATTGATTCATTGCCCCCAGTTATTCTAAAGCATTTCTAACAATTGGTATTAGAGCCACTTGTTGATTTAGTTTCAAGGTACTAGAAGTAGGAAGATCAAGATGTCCAAGAGAGAAGTTCCCAAGCTCAACAAAGACAACTTTGCTGCATGGTAAAGTCTGATGAAATTGCACCTTGGATCAATAGGTGACTATGCACAAACCTCAATTGGAACATAACATGTAAATTTATCAGGACCTCTTACTACATATGATTTGAACAAAAAGAAGGAGAATAATCAAGTAATGTTGGAGATTGCCTCTACACTTAATTATGCAAAATATGATGACATCAAAGATTGTGAAACTACATTCAAGATGTGGAAAGCCTTATTAGATATCTATGGAGGAGATCAGAATGTCCAAAGAGCAAAGAGAGAAAGCATAAGAGGAAAGTTTGATGACATGAAAATGGAGGAAGGTGAAAATGCTGCTCAATATGCTGTAAGAATGAAAGAAGTGGTAAGTGCAATAAGAAGTCTAGGTGGTCAATTGGAAGAAGAAACTGTCATCAAAAAATACTTAAGAACTCTGCTCCCTATCTATGCTATTAGATTTTTAGCCATCCAAGAGCTAAGATGTGTACAAGGGAACACACTAACATTTGAAGGAATAGTGGGAAGACTTACTGCATTTGAATTGTCCAATTTTGATAACTACAGACTTGAAAACCTTGAATTAGCTTTCAAGGCCAAGATGAAAATAAAAGACACTGAGGAGGAGACATTAAGAAAAAAGAGAAGAATAGGAAAACATGCATCTAGTGATAGTAGTGCAGATGAGGAAGATGTGGAACAGTTAGAAGCACTATTGGCTAAGGTAAATTCAAAGGTAAGCTTCCTATCCTATGTCTCAATTACAATGAAGTAGGTCAAATTTCTGCAAGATGTACATAGAAGAAAAATTACAAAGAAGGAAATAAGTACAGGAATAAGAGAGAAGATGACAAAAAAATTACAAGGAAAAAGGAAAGAGATGCTACATTGTTGAAGAAGATTCTGATGAGAATGATGATGAAGTAGTCTATGTGGCCATGAAGGATGAATCAAATAAAGATGAAGATGAAGCAAAAACATTGGTTACCTGTGTGAACAAAAATGACAAGTGGATCATAGATAGTGGATGCTCACATCACATGACAGGAGACAAAAGTAAGTTCATTACCTTTACTCAATATGATAGAAATAGTGTTAGATTTGGTAACGATGCTCCATGTCAAATCAAAGGAAAAGGCTCTATTAAACTCATAGAGAAAATTTGATGTGATAATGCATACTATGTTGAAGGATTGAACTACAATTTGTTGAGTGTATCATAGTTAGGTAATGTAGGTTGCAAAGTTGAATTTGGAAACAAAACTACCAAGACCTATGACACTGATGGAAATCTGATAGGAAAAGGTGAACAAAATAGGATAATTTGTTTTACCTAGATATGGAAGATGCAACATGTCTTGTTGTTAGACTTGATGATGTATGGCTATGGCATAAAAGGCTGTGTCATGTTAACTTTGATAATCTGATCAACTTTAGCAAGAAGAATAAGGTCAAAGGGTTGCCAAAATTAAAGAAACCTAAAAACACAATGTGCAAACAATGTCAACTAGGAAAGATGACTAAGTATAGTTTCAAAAGAAAAACATACACTTCCAATGAAGTACTAGAGTTTGTCCATACAAATTATGTGGTCCAATAGATGTGCAAAGCTACCTAGGAGATAGATACATAATGCTATTTGTAGATGATTATTCCAAGATGATGAATGCTATATTTTTAAAGAAAAAATCTAATGCATTTCAAAATTTTAAGTGGTATTTGGCTAAGTTGAGAAGGAAATAGGAAATAACCTAAAATGTCTAAGGTTAGACAGAGGAGGTGAGTTCACATCAAAATAGTTTGAAATATTCTGCAATGACAAAGGTATCAAAAGGAAAACATCAGCACCAAGAACTCCACCACAAAATGGTATTGCTAAAAGAAGGAATAGGTCAGTGATTGACTGTGCTAGAACCTTGATGATGGAGAAAAATGTTGCACTAAAATATTGGAGAGAAGCTGTAAGTACTGCAGTCTACACATTGAATAGAGTCCAAGTCAAGAAAGGTACAAATGCAAGACCTTTTGAAATATGGTATGGTCACTCCCCTAATGTTGAACATTTCAAAGTATTTGGTTATAAATGCTATATTCTTAAAGATACTAGAAATGGAAAGTTTGATGCAAAGAGTGATGAAGGCATATTCCTTGGATACTCCACTAGAAGTAAGGCATAGAAGTGTTTGAACACTAACACTAGCAAGGTTGTGGAGAGTGCAAATGTAAATTTTGATGAGCATGTAGAAGTTCAAGTTGATGAGTCCAAGCAATCAGAGGATTATAGATCCTTTGTATACTTTTATGAAGAAATGACTGTTGAAGACAATGCTGCAAATCAAGTTGGGAATCAACAACAAATTTTAGTATCTGCCAAGTCTCAGCTAGTGAATGTTGAACTACATTCAAAAGCCAAGCTGCAAAATGTAGAGAATGCACATTTTTATTTTGATAATAGTTTACATGAGAGGAATGATGAAATACAAGATGAAGAAGAACAAAATGACTCTGAAGCTAAATGATCAAACATGGAAAGAAGGGAAAAACCAAGGTTAGCCAAGTATGTGAGAAGACATCACCCTACATAAAAAATCATTGGTGACAAGGATGCCATCCAATGACAAGGAATAGACTGAGAAATGAATCATGTCTTCTGAGCAAGGTTGAACCTAAAATAGTGAAGGATGCACTACAAGATGATGACTGGTATAAAGCCATGAAAGAAGAGATAGATCAGGTTGAAAAGAACAAAACATGGACCCTAGTTCCTAGACTAGCTAATAAGAATGTAATTGGTACCAAATGGGTGTTTAGAAACATACTTGATGAAAATGGTGAGATAACAAGAAACAAAGCCAGACTAGTTTGCAAAGGCTATGCACAAGAAGAAGGACTGGATTATGGGAAAACATTTTCTCCTATTGCAAGAATAGAAGGAGTAAGGACATTACATGCATATGTTGCATACAAAGGTTTCAAAGTGTACCACATGGATGTTAAGTCTACTTTTCTAAATGGTATACTAGAAGAGGAAGTCTACATAGAACAACCAGAGGGATTCATTGATGAGAAGAACAAGAACATGGTCTGTAAATTGCACAAGGCACTTTATGGATTGAGGCAAGCACCTAGAGCATGGTATGAGAGACTGCACAAATATCTTGTGAAGATAGGATTTGAGAGAATAGATGACAATAGAAACTTGTACATCAAAGCTAAAAAAGTTAAAGACATTTTGATATTATAAATCTTTGTTGATGATATAATATTTGGAGGAAAAAATGTTCTATGCAAAGATTTTGTTGATCAAATGAAGCATGAATTTAGATGTCAATGTTTGGAGAAATCAAATTCTTTGTTGGTTTACAAGTACATCAATTAAAGAATGGGATATTTGTGACCCAATCCAAATACATCAAGGAGATACTCAAAACTTTTGGATTAGAAGAGTCAAAACTAGTTAGCACACCAATGGCAATAGGACATAAGTTATCCAAGAATGATGAGTCCGCTGAAGTGAATAAGACATTGTATAGATCAATGATTGGAGAGATACAATATGTTGTACATAGTAGACCAAATATTTCATTAGCTATTGGAATAGTGGCAAGATTTTTTGCAAATCCAAGAGAAAATCACTTAATGGTAGTAAAGAGAATACTGAGGTACCTAAAAGGAACTGATGACTTTGGATTATACTGCAAGAGAAGTGAAAAATTTGAACTAAAAGCCTACACTAATGCAGATTCAGGAGGTAACATTGATGATAGAAAAAGAACCAGTGGAGGAGCACTTTTCTTAGGAAAAAGGTTGATTACATGGACCGGCAAAAATCAAAGCTGCACCTCATAATCCACTGTTGAAGCTGAATATGTTGCAGTTGCTATAAATTGCACCAATATTGTATGGATCAAAAATTTGTTGCAAGGTATGAAGGAAGAGGTAAATGAGCCTATAATACTTTATTGTGACAATACAAGTGCTATTAACATATCAAAGAGTCCTATAATGCATGCTAAAACCAAGCACATTGCAATCAAGTATCACTATGTAAGAGAGTTCGTGGAAGAGAAACAAGTGAAGATGGAATATGCTAACTCAAAGGAACAGATTGTTGACATCTTCACAAAAGAACTACCTAAAGATGCTTTTGAGTATCTTAGAGGTAAGTTAGGGGTGATACTCCTAGCCAAGGCTACTTGGAGAAAAAGCAAGAATGCCTTGCATGAAATAAGTTGATTGTTGAAGATATTACACATTGATGCAAATGATGTTTACTTTAGGATTTATGCCTAGAGTAGTAGAAGTGATAAAGTTCAAAATTAGTCACAAGTAAGGTGAAAAAAGGAGAAATTGACTGAACTTGAAAAAGCTACACTTGCATACTAAGATGCTAATATGTCTTTGACATTGTTGTCAAAGAGGGAGAAATAGAAGAAAACTGATCAACAATTGCTAAAGATAAAGAATCAAAAAAGAGGGAGAAGTTGTGAGAAACTGATCACATGTTAATGATCTGGTGATCAAATGAAGATAGAGGGAGAAGTTGATAGAAATATTCAAAAAATGATTAGAATAGTAGAAGATGAACAATACAAAGGGAGAAAAACAAAGAATAAGGATACAACAAGTAAGAGGGAGAAGCATAAATGAAGCAATCATAATAGTAGAGGGAGATGTAAAGTCACAATTTACTTTTTGGCATTTGACTTACTATTCTAACCTAGTTAGCTTGTGGTTGAATAGTTTAGTCTGATGGTTGATCAGTTTGGTTTGCCATCAATGCCAAAGAGGGAGATTGTTGGAAATCTGATTAAAAAGCTCATTGTTGAAGATCAAAGAGAGAGATTTTTGTAAAGAAGGAAGATTTTTGTTAAAAGAATGTTTTCAATCATTGTTCTGTCATTGATGTCAAACTTGCTATTTGTAGGAATGACATTTTCTTATAAGATCCAAGTATTATCACTTAGTTGATTGATGAAGAGGATTTGATCAACAATATGTAACAAGAGATCCTAAGGGAAAGGTTGACTTATGATGTTATAATGAAGTGCAAGGATTAGTTAAGACAATGGTTAAATGATGTATTGATAACTTACTCTAAGATACAAAGGTTGTTCAAACTTAGAAACATTGGAGGAAGAAGTTGTAACAAGGTTGACTACAAAGCTTAAACTAAGATTATTAGTGGGTACCGAGCAAGTTAGTTGAAGCTGAGAAAATTCTTAGTTGGAGTTGAGTAATAGGGAATTCTTGTGTGTGCTGAGTAATCTTCAGGTGTCAAGTGAAGATCAGGTGTCAAGCATCAAGAAAATGTTAGCGAGTGCCGAGTGATCTTCAGGTACCAAGCATCAGGAAAAACACAATTGATGCCGAGTAACACAGTATGTGCCTAGCACCAATATTTCAATAGTGCCAAGCTACTGCATTATTTCAAATGACAAAGATTCACCAAATCTAAGCTGACAAAGTGGTTACCTTGAATTTTGTGAATGAGTTGGAAGATAAGGATGATGAGATGGTGGCACAAAATTCTATGTAAACCATTTTTGGATGAATTCAAGAGGATTATTCAAGAAGTTTTTAGAGGAAACAAAATATGGGTTAGATGAAATGAATCCTACTTAATCCATATGAATTGAAATTAAAGAAAGGAAGAATCGAGTGGGAAAAGAACTCCAAGACTTCTATTTAAGGAGTCATAGACCAAGAAGCAAATGCTGCTGATATTTTTGCTGCTGAAGAGCCAAATCTGTGAAGTGGTTAGAAGGGTGTCAAGGAGGAGACATCTAGGAGAAGGAAGAGCATAGAGGCTCTACTTCTACGAGTGGTCATGAAGATATGATTTCATAGTGGTCATGAAGAGATGATTGCACCAGTACATTAAGCATGGAGACTCAAGGAGACTAAGCTTGAAAGGAGGGCAAGCTTTCAAGAGTTGGAAAGATTGAAGGCCAGGCAATGGTATGAGTTGAGAAGTGATCTGAAATCTACAAGTTAAGTTGTATGTTGTAGTCAGGTCAAAATTTTCTAATACACTCTAACAACTGTATTAGATATGAAAATCCTATGGACTTAGGTTGGTTTAATAGCCATTTTAAAATCTTTTAATAGAGTGGCATTCCAAGTGAATGTTCCAAAAGACCTCTAACTAGGCCCACTTCTAACAGGGTGGTTAAATCCTCTAACAAGGTCACATTTAATAGTGTGTTGTAAGGCTTTAACATGGTAGGCCTTTCACAAGGCATCACTTCAAAAGAGTGGGAATGGAGTAGCATGTTACTGGTGGTTTTTTCCAAATTGGATTTCCACATAAATCACTATGTCATGTGGTTGATTTCTTATGTGTTATGCTTGCATGTTGATTTATAGTAACTTATTGGTTAGAAAAATTAAAGCTTGGATGAATGAATGGTTAAATGGGCTCACTATACTTAGTGAAAAGTTTGAATAGGAAATTTGGACCTTGAATATTCTAAAGCATTTCTAACACTTTTTGACCAATATTAAATGAATATATCATCATTCTAATCATACTCTCTTTGGTCTATTGTTGTGCTTGTGTTTGAGTTCCTTGATCTTGGGTGAATTCTGCCCTAAGGAAAATTCTTATAGTTTGTTATGAATAAATTCAATTGAATGCAAGGATAATTTCTTGTGTGAATTCAAGACATGAATGTTTAATTTAATCTAGCATAAGTACTATGAAAGTGTGTATGTATACCTGTAAAGCAGTTCACATATTGAACTGATTTACATATATATATGTACACATGCATACAATCATATAATAGCTTTGGTCAAATTCAAGGATACATAATTATGATAATTATTGGTACCTCTATCTTCCTAAATTCATAGCTTCCAACATTGGTACCTCTTCTCCCCTTGAAGAAAATCATAGAGAAAGGGCATGCAGATGATAAGGGAATGACAACAAAAGCCTAGTTCTCCACTGATCTCGACCAACATTTAGAGCTCTCCACCCCTGTTCAGAGCTTTCCACCCTCTTTCATGTGCAGATCTCCACAATCAATCAAAATAAATGGGGAATGATTAATGTCATTTAAAAAAAATAAATTCCATAATCCACAATCCACAAGATCTCTCTGTATATATACATACACACACAAACACATACATACATGCATACATAGATACATACATACATACATGAAAACAAGAATTCATTTTCTAAGAGTTTACTATTGTTCAACAAAATTATTTAGAAGAAAGAACATGGTGTTGAAATAGTACAAAAAGTGCTTGACATGAAGGTCCACAAGTGAGGGTGTTGATAAATCTTGAAAGCTTGAATGCTGAAATGAAAGCTATTGATAATCAAACACCTATGCCAAAGGTACGACACACAATGAAGTTGAATTTAGATAAGGTAGAGGAAGATATTTAGAAGTTTGATAATGAAAATTTAAGGCACTAGAGCGAAGGAGAAGAAGCAGTTTTGGAAAGAGAACAAGAAGGAGCAACTTTAGAAAGAGACTACATGACAAAAACAACTAGACAACATAGAGGATATTATGGGAGCCATTGGATATAATATAGGAAAATGTTGTCATAGGTACTATGAGATTGGAATCACTTGCAAGTGTCTTTGAGAGTTTATAGTCCAAATATCAAATGCTTATAAAAGTATTTCAAGTATTGGTACTGTCTCCCTACGATGATCCCAAGTATCAAATGCTTATAAGAGTATTTCAAGGTTGGGAACCATTTCAAAATTCTTTTCATGGTTTAGAGGTAATTTCATTATGGTAGAGGCTTCTACAAGGGAATGAGCCTCATGATTATGACATTTACACAAAAGAAAAACTTGCTTCTTTAACTCCTTACACTAAACTCTTCATTGAAGTTATTCTTCAATTCCTTGCATATGCAATTTTACCACCTTGGAAAACTATATTTGATCCTACTAGCTAGGAACAAATGATTGTTCATTTTATTGTACCTAATCTAATGACAATTCTACAGGAATTTGTAATCAACCCAACTAATCAACAACTAGATCCATTTAACTGATTATGGTTAGTTTCTTTCTAAAAATATCTACTATGATATGCTTTTGTAAAATTTCTCCTGAACTCTACACATTTCTCCTAGTTTGCATTATTTTTGTGTAGGATCTTGAGGTAAGTCACTTAGCTCGGGTTGAGTGAATTTTTTTAATTTTTTTGGATTTTGGAATATGTATGCATCTAGATCAATTTTTTTATTGTGTAGCTAAGATGTAATAGGAACCTTAAGAAAGATCTCTAAAAATATACATGTATGAAAGGAGATATAAAGAGATACCTATTTAGAATGAAAAGAAACCAACATTTACACACCCTTGAAGAAAATTGTAGAGCTGGGGCATGACGATGAAATCACAAAAACAAGATCACAACATGGCAATAAAATTGTAGAGCAAGGGCACAACATGACAACAAAATCATAGAGCAAGGGTACACCATTGAAATCATAGAGCAAGGGAATGAAAAAAAACCATAGAGATCACAGGGGCATAGCAACCAAATTGTAGAGCAAGAGCACAACAATAAAATGCAGAGATATATCACAAGAACAAAATGCAGCAAGCACATTTACATAATCATGTGGCTCATTCTCTTGTAAAATCCATAACCTAGTTAAATGTATATATATATATATATATATATATATATATATATATATATATATATATATATATATATATATATATATATATATATATATATATATATATATATATATATATATATATATATATATATATCAACCCAACTAATCATCAACTAGACCCATTTAACTAGTTATGACTTGTTTCTTTCTAAAAAATCTGCTGTGATGTGTTTTTGTAAAATTTCTTGCAAACTTTGCCAATTTTTCCTAGTCTACATTATTTATGTGGAGGATCTTGAGGCAAGTCACTTAGCATAGGTTGTGTGAGTTTTATTTTTCTAATATTTAGATTTTGGAATATGTATGTAGCTGGATCAATTTTTTTGTTGTGTAGATAAGATGTAATAAGCATCTTAAAAATGATATCTAGATATACATGTTCAAAAGTGCAAAGAAACTTGCTACAAAGAATATAACTATTTACACATAACCTATAATAGATTTGAAATAAATATTGAATTGAAATCCACATGCAAGAGAATAGACAACATACCCACAAAAATTGTGACACAAGATATTCTTTGGGAAATCCTCATTGAGGGAAAAGCTAGCCGCCAAAAGCATTCATCACCATGTATTATTTAGAAAAAACACCATTGCAATACAACCATGGAAGCCTTCAAAGTCATAGCCACTACCAAGAAATCCATGTAAACAAGCATGAATCTACACATCCCATACCATGCTTCCAACCTTCACAAATGCTCCCTTGGCTAACCTATCAAGCCTTGTCTTGCTCAACTCTTTCCATTTTTTCCTTCTTCTTCTCACCCCAAAAACTACTCTTGTGGCTATTTATATAGTAGCAAGTCCCACAAAACCACCAAGTGGTATTATATAAACCATATGCTAAAACCATGTGCTACCTAACCCATTGACCCCACATTTAATATTAGAAATTTAATTTATTTTTCCCTAATATTAAATAATTACATAAAATATTATTACAATGTTATAATACAACTCATCAAGTATATCCCATGGGAATCTTTACATGTTGCACATCCATCTAGGTGCAACAATACATAATAAAATAAAATAATACAATATAACTACTAACATTACAATCATGTTTTTTATTAGTGACATACACTTATTTAGATTGTAAGTATCTACCAAGCTTATTGTATAGTTAACAGTGTTAACCAAGCATTTTAGTTGCTATCGAGTTCTACAGTTGCTACCAAGTCCTTTAGATAGATTTCAGTTTGTACCAAGCAATTACTACTATATTGATGATCAACAGTGTAAACCAAGCACCTCAGTGTATGCCGAGTTTACCAGTGCAAACTAAGTTGTGCAGTACTTAACAAGTTCACAGTTGATGTGATGTGAGTCTAGTGTTAATCAAACTACTCAGTGTTAACCAAGTGACTTAGTTTGTACCAAGCTCGGAGTGATAACATTGACTGAGCTATGTAGTGTGAATCAAGTGATTCAGTTTATATGCTAAGTTTCATAGTATTTGCTAAGTCACTAGTGTAGATTGAGTTCAAGAGTACTTGGAAGTGATCAGTATGGATCAAGCTTCTATGTCTACTGAGTGCATGATGATGCCAAGCATTGCTAGTGGATGTTGAGTATCAAAACCTCACCGAGTCAGTTTTCAAAAATCGAGTTTCTACTATATGGCTGACTTTGTAATATTTGTGTGGACTTGTATTGTGACTGACTTTGTAATTATGGAATTGGATTGGTATATATGTAATGTATTACATCGCATCCAAAGTATTGAATGGTAGTAATGTAATCATTAGAGAAGAGCAAAAGAGTGAATTATAAATGCTATAATAGTATAAGGAGCAACAAAGATTTATCTATCAGAACAAGGTGATTTGTACACTTAGAGGAATCTCATTTAGCAAACCAAGTTATAGATCATAGATTAGCTACTACTTCATCCTAATAGGTGGATTAGTCAAATCATTTAAAAAGGTAGATCTAATAATCTTGTGTAAATCTCTTTACTAAGTTCATACTTCATTGTATGTTTGTAAATCCTTTTGCAAGGTGGACCTAATAGTCCTTATTGTTCCTAATAGGGTAGATCATTAGAAGTGATCATTGTAAGCCTTAATAGGCCAACTTTATACTACAATACTAAAGCTTGTGGGTATCATACCCACTCTAGTTTTACTTTCTATTTTCGAAGGCTTCTGGGTCACAAAAATCGTGTGTCAAAATTGTTATTTATGCTTTAATGTTTTCAGTTTCTCATGCATGCAATTAAATTAGAATATACATGAAGGATTGATTGCTAATTAAGGATTAGGTTTTATTAGTTATGGATTCACCTCTCCCCTCTTAGTAACTTAGCTTGTCATAATATTTCCAATAATTGGTATTAGAGCATTGTGGTTCTCAGAGAAAAGTTTGACAACTTGAGCAAAGATCAAAGGCAATGGAGGTAGTCAAAATTGACAAGGCTATTGATAATGAGAAGCTAGATTTGGAATTGGCTATTGGAAAATTGAAGAAAGCAAAAGAGCAACTCTCTCAATCCATGAAAAGAATAGAAGATATTGCAATCTAGACAATTGATCCACTCTACATTGAAGAAAGAATTGAAGACATCCATTCAAGAAATTTAGATGAAGCTGATGAAGCAATCAAAGAACTATTGGAAAAGAATAGTACTCTTCAAGAAGAAGTAAGAAAACTAAGAAGAGAGCAAAAAATTTAGTCAATAAGATTGTGTGAATTCATGGAAGAGAAAAATAAGATAAAGGAAGAGATAGAAGGAAAGAACAATGAAATTCAACACCTATCCCTTTAGTAAGTAGATTTTATTGATCAGCTCACCAATGAAAATTAAGAAATCATGAATCTAAGATCAAAAAATGAAAGATTGTAGAATGATCTAAACACTGAAAGGAAAACCAATGAAAGGATGATAAAATCTCAAGCATACATGAATCAATTGAATGATCAAAGTCATTATAGACAAAAAGGGAAAGAAAGAAATAGATATACAAAAGAAGGTGAATCATCCAAGCAAGGAGTTCAAAAGAATCAAAAACCTACTTGCAGTCACTATGGTAAGATAGATCATACATCAAAAAAATGTTGGAGCAATGGGAAAGCAAAATTCAATGGAAAATACTACAATTGTAATCAGCATGGTCATAGAGAAAATGAATGCAAAGAAAAACCTAAATTTGAAGGAAAATATCACAAATGTAAGAAGCATGGGCACAAGTCATTAGAATGCCAAACTAAGATATTGAATCTAGTAGAATAAATTGTAAAAGCTATATTTGGTTGGGACTATAACACTTGGTGTAGATGTCATTACTGTGGAGAATTTAGACACCTTGGAATGAATTTTGAAAAGCATCACATGAGGAAAAGAGATTCTACCAAAAGATGTTTCATTTGTACAGAACTTGGTCATCTTGCCAAGAACTATATGAATACTAGAAGAATTAAAGATGAAAAGAAGGTAAAAGCTGAGAACATTAGAAAGTAGATGAGACAACAATGGGTTCCAAAATCTTTTAAGAATGCAAGTTTGAGCAATGATGATCAGTTCAATCAAGAATTGGGTGACTCCACCATTTCCACTTGATTTCTCAAAGGAGAACTAGAACTAGGATACTAAAGAAGACATCTAATATTAGTTCTAGTTGACAGGATGAAAGATCCCTATCAGCATTCAAGATGCAAAGGCATCACCGAGTAAGAGATGGTAGTCACTACCGAGTTACTATCCTTATCAAGCAAGGTCAGGTTATAAACTCTACCAAGCAAGGTCAAGAGCAACTAAATCATGTTTGGTCACCAAGTCATGAAAGGCTACCAAGTATTCAATGCAAATAAAGTGGATGAAAATCTATCATTTGAGCAAACAATCATTCTAGGAATTTATGGAAAAAATTGATAAAAGGGCGAAATCAAAGTTATTTGTCACTGTGAATTTTTGAAAGCTATTTGCACAAAGCTATCTTTGGAGCATTCAAGCAATTTGAAAAAATTGTTAATGATTTTTTTCAAACTCTCTTAAACCCTACTGAGAAAAGATGGCATCCACCAGTAGCAAGTCAATGAGAGGTTTAGACATGTTGGTTTGAGGTGTGGAATGGAAGGCATTGAATTTCAAGTTGACTCCTGTAGTTGCGAAAGCCCTAGATCTGAATGGAGTGTAGTCATAAATCCTTCCCAAGCTATTGTTAATTAATTATATGCATTTACATTTCAAATGTGCTATTAGAGATATTGGTACATTAGAGATGGGTGAATGTTTAAAGGAGTTATGTGTTGATAGTGTGTTGAAACTTGACCATCAACATCTTGAGGAAATAGTTCTAACTCACATCCCTCATATGCCACGAGATTTCCAAGTGAAATGGATAAGGTTTATCCTCAATCATGTGCACAATGGTCAGCTATGGTTGGAGCAACCAATCCTAATAACTAAGAAGATGATCCATAGGATCATTGGTCTCCCAATGTTGGCAAAAGCTAAAATGACTAAAACCCTAGGTTGGGTTAAACTAGAGAAGAAAACCCTTGCCGAGTGGGATGGAAGGGAAATGAAGGTAAGGAATGTCACTAACATGGAATTGAAGTTCAAAATTCATGTCATCACCCACAAAATCTATAGTAAAAGAAAAATGAACAATGTATCTTGTGAAGTAGTTGATTTAGCATATAAAGTGGTCAATAACAACCCTTCTCTTGACCTTGCCGATTACTGTTGAACCAGTTCAACAAAAACATGGAGAGCATTAGAACTTCCAAAAAAAATCCATGTAAGTTGGTTCACTACTAATCTATTTATTTTTCTATGTTGAAAAATTCTTCCCATCAAAAGGTACTATGGTTTGGAGAAAAGATGTACTAGTCCTTTATCAGATTAATGAGTATATTGTTGAAATGGGAGAGAATTATACAATCATTATGGACAAATACTTTGATGCATTTAAGGAGAAAATGAATAATAGTTTTAAAATTCCAAGAAAATTAGTTGAAGATTACAAAGATGATGTCTATTTCATGGTTAATAGTGACAAGGTATACATTCAGGCAGTTAGGCCAAGAATTGCATGGATAAAACATCTTGGATATGAGACGAATATTGATGAAACCTGTTGGTGTTTGAAAAATTTACCAGTTTTTAGTTACCCTGATGAGAACAAAACACATCTAGGGGTAGCTAACTCCCATTTTCAACATGCCCATTCAGACACCAGGCTAACTATAAGGCTAGACCCTTCTTCTTCTTCAAGCTCTGCAAAACCTAGGTGGGTGGACCTGAGATTCAAATGATACCATACCAATGCAAGAACATATTCCTGAATCTATTAAGTAGATTTAACCCTTCTTTCTCCTAAAGACTTATGAAATAACATGGACCTATAGTAGCTAGGTGTAGATCTATGGATCTCAAAAGCTGAGTGAGGGTTCAACTTTTATAGCTCTTTCAACATAAAAGGGAAATACAATTGAATAATAATGTTGATTTTCAGCAAACCATGACATGAATCAACATAAGCCTATGATCTTTCAAGATGATCAGTGCCTTATCTATTGGGCAATCACACAGATTCCTAACACACATCCCAAAAAGTCATTGATATATGCCATATATCAGGACTTTCCTGATCTATCTATCCACTTTATGAATCAGACATCTGCATCCTTCTGAATCTCACACTCGACCTATACCTTCCTAAGATCTGCAATCCTATGATGATGAATTAAGCATTTACATAACCCTTTGAGTTACCAAAAAGATAAATTAACATATACAACCAATAGATTAAAACTGAGTTTCATATTCTTTGTTTACAAAACACAAGAGATTACAGACAACATGAATGGGAGACAAGATACCAGAAAGAATATTAACTCGTTGTTGAATTCTATTTATTTCTTTGAAAAAAATATAGGAGATGCATGAAATTGAAATGCCAAACTACCTAATAGGTAAGAACTATTTGCATAAAAGACTTAATGCTATTCAATACAAGAGAAGTAATGCTGAAAGAATGGTTTTACAGTATTGGGAATGCATCAAGACTAGAACAAAACCCTGGTATCACAGTAGTGTGCCCTTTTCGTCCAAAAGACTGGAACCCCTCAAATGGAAGAAAGAAAGAATAATATAGCAAGGAGATGAATTCCTGGATTGAATTTGCAATCGACAACTGTCAACTTGAAATCCCTTCTTTTGCAACTGAAAACCTCTTTCATTTCTTTACCCATCTGATCTGATTTGGTTTTCATCATCACACTCTAACTGATTGGAAAATAGCTCTGTTCAAATGATGAATAACCTTTATGCATCCCAAAAAATATTTGATCCACCTCAGTAAATGCTAGTGAAATTTCAATTTTTACGGAGTGAATCTGATCATAATTTGACCTTAATTGCATTTTCACTACCCTTTAACCATATTTAGGTCATCACCTTGTTAGAAATTAGTTCTGAGCTTTGATACCTAAATTCGGTTGCACAACGAGAATCTGGAAGAAAACCTCCTATAGCTCAAATAGACTACTACCTGTGCAAAAACTGACCTCATATTTGGAAAATTTAGATCTTCCTAATTTTGGCAGTATATTGGAGTGCATATCTAGCCTCCCAAAAATGCCCAGAAGGTCGATTTGAAAAACACTCCCCTACTAGGAAACTTAAGTCACTTCCCACTTGAACCCACCTTGCAATGCCATCTCATCATCAGTGGGACCCACGATGCCACTCGGCAAAAATTTGCATTCCTGCAATTTTTTAACCACTGAGCATGTTGATTTTGCAATTTTCCACCTATCATTAGATCGAGCCAGATCTTCATTCTGAGTGCCATGTCAGCATCTCTGTGTATTTGTTTAAAATCTATGCTTAGATGGCCACCTATTGATGTCATCCTCATGCATAGGGCCCCACCACGTGGCCACTTGCCCTCTCAAAAGGGTGTCTTCTTAAGATACATCACTTTTGCAAAGATTTGTATTTAAACATTTGATAATACGAACTACTCCCCAATGTGGGACTAATGGCAGCTTTTTTATTCTTGTTTGCTGTGGCTGAATTGCCATTCAGTGCCATGTCCCTTGTTCCATTGTATGGTTTGGTTTTCTTCCTTGGATTTGTGGTTGCTCTGACAGTGTCCCCTGCCTAAACCTGTGGGCATCTTCCTCTTTTCTTGGCGTGAAGATCTTTTCCACTTGCTATGGCTTGTTTTATTTATCAATGGACCCTTTTTATGCATGACCTCTTCTCTTTGCACAGACATGAACTTCACTGATTGCCCCTGCATGCTTCTTTTTACGCATGAGTTGAACCTTTTATTCTACTGTGTCTTCTTTAACACTGCGAATTTGCCTTTTCTGGCATGATTCAACTTTGGTGTGGCTGCATCTTTTAGTATGGGATTTCCTTTTTAAAACATGAGGCCACTGTTGCTTCTCAATGTGCCCCCTTTTCTTTTGAAACAACTTCCCTTCACGTTGACCGACCAGCTGCCTTTTAACTGCGGCTTAGTTGATTGCATAGAGATCTTAGTTTTTTTTTATGTCATGCTTTGTTTGAAATCTTTGACTATGAGTTCTTTCCTTCCTTTGGATGAAAACTTTAGTGTCCTTTTCACTATTTGTAATGACCTCCCAATGTTCATTGTCTAAATGAAGAAATTCAACCTCTCCATTATCATATTCAAACTTTTATGAATCATGTTTGTAGGATGAAACTCATTTAAAATTCTAGAATAGAACCATTTATCAACAGGCCACCAAATTCTTATCTACGGCCCAACAAGTTCCTCATCCCCTCATCATTATTCAGTCGGATGCAATTAGTTGGACCCCCAAGTGGGTCTGGCTAATTTTTTTTTCATTTTTGGATGACTGAACTAGAAAAATTATCTATTGAGAATCTCAAATTGATCAAAATCAAATTTGATCAATAATTTGTCATCAGAAACTCACTTTATCCTTTTTTACAACTCGTCAACTTCATGCTAGCAGGTCTGTTGACTGCCCGTAAAAACTGACCCGAACACTTGACCAGGCTCTAAAACTGAACAAACTGATTCTTTGCTTTGCTCTCTTGTACCCTGTCAAATCTTGTCTCATGAAAAATCTAGGATCAAAATATATTCACTATCAAAGTTGTCTTCTCAAAATCACCTGTATGAAAACACGTAAAAAAAAAACAAACTGGGTTTGGATTTGGCTTGGAAAACTGGGCAAATGAGCACATGGGGAAACAAAAATTGGGACACTCATTATTTTTTATGAGGAAAATATGATTATGTAATTTGGGATCATGAAGAATAACAGGGTGCAAATGGTGAACGATCAAAGTGAGCTACTCAGAACTTATAGATTAAAAGAACTAATAGAAAACATTTTTTGCAAATGGAATCGACCTGAAAAAATGTGCAAATGGATTCATCGTGACTTGTAAACTAGAAAAATTAAAATATTTTCAGTATAGAACAAAGAGAAACAAACCATTCGATCTCACCTATCATGGATCAGGAGATATGATGTCATGAATAGGGCTACTAACAAATCTGCAAATTTAGACACCAGTAAAAGGATAGAAATTCTATTTGGAATCACGTTTAAAAATTGATCAAATGGATTTGTCAAAAGTTGAAACTTGAAACATAACAAGTCCCTAACATTTAAAATACAACACAATAGGAATTTTGGCATTTTGGTCAATTGGGTCAAAGTTATGGCTCGTCAAACAGGGCTTCCCAAAATTTTGAACATTTTGCAAATGTGTGAAAATAGTTGTGTTGCATAAAAATGCAACCAAGGAATAACACTAAACAACTAATGCATCTTCCTACATTATCATGAAAAACCTCAAAATATGAAAGAAAATAATGTAAAATAAAGAGAACATGAACATCAAAGTAGCACTATTCAAACCTCATGAAAGCATCAAGTGTAGATGATTTTCTTGCTCATGGGATGTGGTTGCTCACAAGTCTAGCAGCATAATAATGAGGTAGAAGGTGCTTGTGAAAATGAGGAGAGGGCTCTCCATTTATAGGAAAATGGATGCAATGGATGATTGAGATTGAATGCAAGATGGAGGGCTAGGATCTCTTAGGATCGACGAGGTGTCCATGAGGTGGAGGCCAAGTAGACTCCAAGTGGATTAGGGTTTTGACCATTCAAAGGGGGCAATATGCTCACACATGTGTGAGAAACCTTTGATGGTGACATGATCAATGAGGTGTGAGAAGCATGACTTCTCACACATGTGTGAGACAACTTGATTCTCATGCAAGAGAACAAGTCTGCAAGACATGTGTGAGACAACTTGACTCTCATGCAAGAGGACAAGTGTGCAAGAGGCATTCAAGACATGAGGGATGAGGAAAGTGTGAACATCTCTCACACATGTTTGAGGATTTCTCACACATGTGTGAGAACACACTTAGGATTAAGAGGTGATTAGCTAGGATGATTAGGAAAAGAAAGCATGATTAAGGAAGTGGGTAGGTTTAGCAAGGTGGGTTAGGTAGGATAGTGAGGTTAGGTGAGGGTTAAAGGTAGGAGCCATGTGCTCAAATAGGATTAAATGTAATATTTAATTCCAAGAGGGATTAGGAGGGAATTAATTAAGTAAACAAAGTACTTAATTAAAAGGAATGGGTTAGGATTTAAATAAACCTTAGTTTATTTAAATCAAGGAAAGGCAAAGGATTTAAATAAACCTTAGTTTATTTAAAATCAAGGTAAGGAAAACATAATTAAATAAATGTAAAATTTATTTAATTAAGGTAGGGGAATTAAATAAATAATGAATATTTATTTAATTGGTTAGGAATGAGTTTTGGACAAATTTAGGTGTCTACATTTTGCCCCTCTTTGATATAGCATTAGTAATGTTATATCAAAGAAGAATAAAATATAGTGGTTGAAAGGATAAGACTAGTAGCATGATGCCCCAGTCATGAAAGGATGAGGAAGGATGACAAGGGTGGAAGGGTATGCCCCCTCGAGAGGACATGCGGGTTAGGAGAACACAGATGTTCTCTCAAAATGGATGAGAGCATGGAAGGGGGGTTATGCTGCAATGACGTGAACAACCTAAGTTTGATATTGTACTCAACACTATGCACCAAGGTATGAGGAACCAAGATGACAATGTGTTAAGTATGTGAAAATAGGGGTTGAATACAACCATATGCCTTATGAAACCATGATATGGAAGACCATGATTCCTGGGACAATAGGATGCAAAGACCATGATACATGCAAAAAATGCTAATGCAGACAAGTAATCAAGCAACCATGCACAAAAGACCAAAAGAAAACCACCATTTTGCCCCTAGTCAAGTTGAAAACCCATTAATGGATTGATTGATGATGATTGATTAAGGATGGAAAAGCCAATGCTAAGCGTAATGCACATCCAAGGATTGGGAAGGATTCATCCCATGATAATGATGTTTGAATATGGTTAATGGATTATTAGCTGATTGGGTCACATTGATGATCTGATTAAGGATTGATGTTCAAGATTACAAGATTAGATTGATTGAATTAGTATTGATTGCATAGTTGATATGTTTTTTGATTTTATGGTGGAGTTGGAGGAATAGATGAAATTGAAATGAATGTGAATGAGATTGGAAGAATGATGTTGATAGGATGAAGAATGATTAGAGTAGAATTGATTTGATGTGAAAGAATTAGAAGAATGGAAAACTGATTGAATTAGAGGATGAATGAATTTGATTGAAGTGATTGGAAGAATTATATTGAATGTGATATGAATGTGGAGTAGAATGGATAGAAATGAATTGATTGAACGAATGTGAGATAAAATGAATTAGGACCAATGAAAAAGGAGAACCAAGCCATGGTAAATGGAGGAAAAGCAACATGAGTAGGTGGATGAAAGGAATAGTGAAAGGATATGAGGGGCCAAATGATATGGTGGCAAAAAAATGTGGGGCCAAGGATCATGTTTCGAAGGAGTCCAAAAATGCCCCATAGCAAGGATATGAAAATGGAAGGAAGTATGGTTGGAAAGGATGCATGAAAATGGAATGATAGAACATGTATGAACATTTTTTTATTGTGCCTCTAGTATTGATCACAAACATGGGAATGCAAGTAGAATGAATATGGGATATGGGAGGGAGGGATGGAAGAGGGATACTAATATGGATAAAATGTGGGATATGAAGTGGATGAAATGAAAGGGATAACCAAGATCAAGGACATATGAAAAAAAGATGGAAGCATGTAGGATTATGGATGGAAGAGGGATGCACATGACAAGGACTATGGATAGCATGTCAAGATCAAATATGTGGAAGAATGATGGATGTATGTAGGAAAATGGATGGATAACAAGAAAGGGACATGGAAAGTGCATATGGATGGATGAAAGGAAAGTGAAAGTCAAGATCAAAGATGGAAAAGGATGAGGAATGGTAAATGGAAGTATGGAAGATATGTAAGGGAAAATGGTATGGATGTAGCTTGCCCCCAGTGTAGAGTGCAAGTGGAAGAGGAAAAGTGAATGGATGGATAAGTGGAAGTGGAAGGCAATGGAAACATGATAGAAAAATGAAGGGAGGACTCAAACATCTATATACATGGATGGTATCCCTTGATATATTTTTCCTTTTCTTTTTTATTTTCAAGGAATTTGTATTATGTTCTCATAGATGCTGGTAGGATAGTGAATGGAAGAAAATGGCTCATGAATGGGTGGGAGGAAGATATGGTTGATGGATGCTAGGTTGGAAGACTTGTGAAGGGAGGGGAAAGATCTTCATTGGCACACACCTTGAAGGGTGATGAAAAGGAGGAAATTGTGGGGGATAGGTACGAGAAAGTTTGAATTTTGGGATATAGGCACCCAAAATGGATGAAGGATGTGATGGATTTAGGATGGTGGATTTTGGGGCATAAGGACCCAAAGTGGATTTAGAAAATGGAAGTTGGGATGATTTATGAATGAGGGAAGCCTTTCGGTTAGCAAGATTGGATGTTGTTTGGAATCTTTCTTTGAGATTCATTGCTACATTAAGTAGCTTTGGTATCCACAAAATTTTTGCATTTTTAATTTTCAGCCTTTGTGGCCTTTTGATTTTTCTTTTCTTGGACATGTCATTTAGAGGGGACATGTTGATCCTTGGGCTTTTGTGGATGTTTGGCTTTATTCTTTTTTTCTTTGGCATCCAATGTGCTTCCATTGGCCATGGTATGGGTGCATGAAGGAGAGCGTATGGATGGCGAACATTGGAAGGAATTCAAGGATGTGTGGCTTTGATGATCTTGACTAGGGCCATGAGGGGATGGTGGATGGATGTATGTAAGGACCCAAAATGGAAGGAAGGGATGAAGGATTTGGCAGTGGAATATAGGGACCTAGAATGGATGGAATATAAGGACCTAGAATGGACTTGGAAGATGAATGATGGAAGGCTTTAGGTTTGGAAGGAGGAATTGTGGGAGGTGTACCAACATATGGAGACATTATTTCTTCAATGGGATGCTTATCATTTTGAACACAAGATGCAAGTCCATGTAGATGGGATTCATGAGTGGTAAGATTGTGTGGAGGATGAGGATCACAAGGGGGATCACAAGGGATAATAGGATCTTGGGATGGGGTGGGATCATGAAAGTAAAATGGAGGGGTGCTTTGATCTTGACTTGAAAGAGGATCGTGTAGTGGAATGAGTGGATCATGAGATGGACTAGAATCATGAGATGGAGTGGAAGGAATGGAACCATGAGATGGAGTGATTTGATCTTGACATGGAGGAATATTAATGGATGGAGTGGAAGGAATCTCTTCATGAAGTAGATGATCTATGGAGGCTAACTCTTGAGATGGAATGGAAGCGATAAGATGTATGATACATGGAATGTCTTGATCTTGGTTAGGAAGGGAATCATGAGATGGACTAGGGGGGATAAATGGATCTTGAGGGATAGGGGAAGGATGGGATGGAGAAATGCTCAGATTTAGAGGAGAAGAGGAATCTATAGTGACATGCTTTGGAAGAAGAACTTTGGGTGATTGGCTCTCTTTATTTTGTTCTTTACATTTAGCCAATAATGATGAGAAAAACCCCTTACAAGGTCGGGATGATGTGGATTTTGGAGGACTAGGATGGTGTGAAGGTGGAACTATGGGTAGTTGATTGCATGGAGGATTGGGGTTGGATGGGACATGAGGACTAGGATCTTCGAAACATGGAGGAAGAGGACACATGGCATGGAAGTTTGACTCTTTTTGTTGACGTGCTAGGAGATAATTCTTTAATTGTTCCATTTCCATGGCAAGGGCATTTTTGTTGGAGGAAGTGTGTGGGCTATGAATGGAATTTTATGTAGTGTAAGGACAATGAGGTGGATTTCCCTTGTCAAAGGTAGAAGAATAATGAACATGAGATGGATTAGAGTTGGATATGAAGTTGTGAGGATGAATTTGATATGCAGGTTGAACAGGAGGTATAACTCCATATTGTCTTTGAAGATTGTCAACCATCTGATTAAGAAAATTCAAATCCATAGATGTTAGATGAAGAGACAAAAGATTTGATGATGGAATATGAACTTAGGACTAGGAGAAAATGTTGGACTTTGTGTTGATTTGATTTGGATTGGATTTGACTTGATATTGATTTGATTTGAATTTGATTTGATTAAATTTGATGTTGATTGGATATGATGTGATTGAATTAGGGTTTGATTTGATTTGATAAAAACCCTATGATATTCCAAACGAGCGAATGTGAAATTTGAGTGAAAGTCCAATGGTGATGACAATGCTCCTATGTGCAAAGTAGAAGATGTGATGCAAAGTTGAATTAGAAGAAGACGTGAATGAATGAAATTAGAAAGATTGATGATGGATGAAGATGCAAATGGAGTGAATTAAGAATTGATTAGAAATGAATGAATTTGACAAGGGATTGGATTAGAAGAATGATGATGTGAAGGATTGAATTAAGAATGCATAATGAGATTGGCGAAGGAAATTGGATCTAGATGATGATGAAGCATGACTAGGATGAAGATTATGGATAAGATTGAATGATTAGGAAGATGAGGAAATGATGTGGATGAAGAGCGATGATCAAGGAATGGTTTGAATGATGAAGACTAGATGTGTATGAGGGTGATGAATGTGATGGAAGAAGAAGTGACGTGGAAGTGATGTGGACACCTTGACTAAGAGGTCTTAAACCAAGACTTGTTTTTGTTGTTTTTGAAATTGTTTTTGATTTTTTTGGATTTTTGAACTTTTATGATTTTTTGGATTTTTATGTTTTAAGATGCTAAATCAAACAAGGAAATATGTACAAGGCAAGTGTGTTTCAAACACTCAAGAACGCCAAACACACCAACAAACCTATAAGGTTGGAACTAGGATGTACAAGGATCAACTAGAGGGCATCCTCGATATACACAAGGTACATGAGGCCCAAATCTATAGATGAAAGAAAATACTGCCACACAGTCAGGGGGAGACGATAACCCAAATCTCCTCCTTCACTTCCCAAAGGTATAAAGTTCTTTGGGGCTTAGCCAAGAGTGATAATATTTTGATTCCAAGAGAGGTGTCTTTCGATTCACCTCCCAATTTTTGTACTCTGCCAGAACACTGGAGTTGAGGTCATCCCAAGAGGTGATGAAATCCCCAAGTAGGCCTCCTAAAAAGGAAAAATAAGACCACTTATTTTTTGTGCACCCAAGATCACCCAAAGGTGTGAGGGGAGAGAATATGTAAGTGGTCTTGGGGTTTAAAAGACACTTGTTCTTTTCCCAATGAAGCTTTAGGTTTTCTATCTACTTTGAAGACACACTTGATTAAACCATACAATGTTCTTTCCAACTTGAAATTGTGGTCAATGTAAATGAAAAGTGCGGATTCGTCAACAAGAAAGTAAATCAAGCATGTGCATAAGAAAAATTGTTGAAAATGAAATCAATTTCCCTTAAGGCATTCAAGATTATGTGAGTTTGTTTTAAGAACCAATTCCAAATGTGATCTACCCTAGGCATACATGTCCATTTCCTTAAGGCATTCAAGAGTGTATGAATTCATTTTAAACACCAAGCCCAAATGTTTGCTATCCTAAACATGCATGTCCATTCCCTTGGGGCATTCAAGATTGAATTTGATTGTTTTAGCATTTAACCATGCATTCAAAGACAAGTGTTTAGGCATACAAGTTCATTAAAAAACAAAAGAAAAACCTGCAAGCAATATGGTTAGTGATCAAAATATCCTTGCAAAAAACACAAGTTAGGGTAGCAAAAATGTAGGAAAAATGTTAAAAAACCCTACAATTAAAAGGTTAGCATAAAGTTTTGCCTTTGACAAAAAAAATAGAGATCTAAACTGCATCAAAATCTCATGAAACCAAATGGGCTCGGAATCAGCTTTTCGATGATATTTCGTTTTACAAAAATGGAGCTCGTATGCTCAAGTTATGAGCAAAAAACCAAAGGTTGCTTCTTATGGTCTAAAAGGGCATGTGGACTGCTGATGCAGCATTGACATCATCAACCTGTGAAGAAAAAATTGACAGTTAAGAGAACATCAAGCAATTTTTTTTTTTTTTTCGCATTTTTGCAAGAGAAAAGGAAGAATAAAAGCTAAATGGTTTATTTAAGAAAAAAGATAATTTTGATTTTTGTTTTTCAAATAATAAAATGAAAGGTGAAAACTTATTTTTAAAAATGAAATATCAAATTTTTTTTTTTTTTTTTAAAAAAAGCAATGGGTGGGCGGATGGTGTTTGTTTGAAATGGCAGAGTTTTGGCGCAGGCGGGGAGGGTTTGTGCAAGGAGTGGGCGGTGGAAGAATAGGTCGGAGGGGCTATGGCAGAGCCGAGCAAATTGTAGGGTGCAGGTAGTGGCGGCGGATGAGCCGAGGGTCGAGGATAGTGGTAGAAAGGGCGGCGGAGTTGGGAAAAGGTAGCGGCACAAAGGTCACGGGTGGGGGGGGGGGGGGGGCGTGGTGATGGTGGTCATAGTGCCATGTGGGAGAAGGGAGAGTGGGTTTTGGGTGGAGAGGGAGGAAGGAGGGATGGTGGAGGGGAGATGATCGAGCGGAGGGAGGGATTTGTTGCAAGCAGCGAGGGCCGAGGGGCTGCCACGGGTGGAGTTATGGGGAGAAGTTTTGAAGCCACAGGCAGAGCGGTGGTGAGGAGGGGAGATGGTGAGCACAGAAAAGCATGAGGAGGAAGGGTTTCAATGAAGGGTGACGGGTGCAGGGGAGAAGGGGAGAGGCAGGCTGGGCTGCGGGAAGTGGTGGTGGAGGCGCCGGGTGTTGCGGGCTGCGCAGCAGCAGGGGCAAAGGGGCTGTGGTGAAGAGGAAGCCGTGGGTGGTCGATTGAAGTGGCACTGCCAAGGGCGAGGAGGTGCCACTAGGAGAGGGTTGTAGGGTGCCGAAAAAGTGTGGTGGCGCGAGGGCAGCGCTTGTGGGCGCTGTCGCTGGTGGCGCCTGTGGGTGGCCGCACCTACAAAAATGAAAACAAGTTTTTAAAAAATTTAATTTAACCATTTATATATGTTTAAAAATGCATAAAGAAGATATAAATTGAAACTAAATAAGCCCACCTTTTTAAAAAATTTTTAATTTTTTTAACAACGAATATTTAATGCATATGTACCCTAGAACTTGGAAATAAAGCCATAAGAAATGAAACATAGAGTGTTATATGTCAAAAAAATTCTCTTATGAGCTCCAAAGATGATTATGGACTTTATGGCTCGATTAGAGGCTCTTCGTAGGATTTTCTCTCCAAGTGCTTTTTCAACTTACAAGCTTGAAAACTCACATAATACTCAAAGACACATTAGATGGTTAATTCGAATCCATGAAGTGAGTCCCACCGGGCATGCCAAAATGTGTTGCATAAAAATGTAACCAAGGAATAACACTAAACAACTAATGCATCTTCCTACATTATCATGCAAAACCTCAAAATATGAAAGAAAACAATGTAAACTAAAGAGAACATGAACATCAAAGTAGCACTATGCAAACCTCATGAAACCATCAAGTGTAAATGATTTCCTTGCTTATGGGATGTGGTTACTCACAAGTCCAAAAACATAACAATGAGGTAGAAGGTGCTTGTGAAAATGAGGAGAGGGCTCTCCATTTATAGGAAAATGGATGCAACGGACGGTTGAGATTGAATGCAAGATGGAGGGCTAGGATCTCTTAGGATCGATGAGGTGTCCATGAGGTGGAGGCCAAGTAGACTCCAAGTGGATTAGGGTTTTGACCATTCAAAGGGGGAAATATGCTCACACATGTGTGAGAAACCTTTGATGGTGACATGCTCAATGAGGTGTGAGACAACTTGATTCTCATGCAAGAGGACAAGTGTGCAAGAGGTGTGACAAGGATGGCTTCTCACACATGTGTGAGACAAATTGACTCTCATGCAAGAGGACAAGTGTGCAAGAGGCATGCAAGCCATGAGAGATGAGGAAAGTGTGAACATATCTCACACATGTGTGAGAACACACTTAGGATTAAGAGGTGATTAGCTAGGATGATTAGGAAAAGAAAGCATGATTAAGGAAGTGGGTAGGTTTAGCAAGGTGGGTTAGGTAGGATAGTGAGGTTAGGTGAGGGTTAAAGGTAGGAGCCATGTGCTCAAATAGAATTAAATGTAATATTTGATTCCAAGAGGGATTAGGAGGAAATTAATTAAGTAAATGAAGTACTTAATTAAAAGGAATGGGTTAGGATTTAAATAAACCTTAGTTTATTTAAATCAATGAAAGGCAAAGGATTTAAATAAACCTTAGTTTATTTAAAATCAAGGTAAGGCAAACATAATTAAATAAATGTAAAATTTATTTAATTAAGGTAGGGAAATTAAATAAATAATGAATATTTATTTAATTGGCTAGGAACGAGTTTTGGACAAATTTAGGTGTCTACAATAGCAACTGACCAACTTTGAGGGATTCAAAACCTAGTCAAATAGACTCGAAACGACTCAAAATTTGAGACATAGGTTCTTGGGTGTAGAAATTAGGCACTCCTAAAGTGGTGAATCATGAAACATTTTTGGGTGTGAGATATTCAGATGCAAACACAACCTCTTACCGCTATTTGACACGGTGAAAAATGCAAATTTGACAATTGCTTAAAACAAGACTTCACGAGATGCCTCAAAATGATGATTTGAATTCATGGAATGCTTAGACAAGATGAATACAGGGTGTTAGAAATATTAAACACCTCACAGGCCTCAAGGGTATAGTCAGGTACATTTGCATTTATGGGGCTTTCATAGGCTTGACTTGATTCAAAATTTGAAAATGGGACTAAAAATGAAGCATACAATTTTTTGTCCCAACAAAACTAAAGACATAATTGAGGCATTAATAAATGAGCCTATTGATCCTAAGGCTACTTATTTTGGCACCTATGATGAGACAAAGGCTAGAATAGAACTAGAAATCAAACTTCCTCAAGAAATTAACAAGGGAAAAAAAAGGATTGCCAAATTAAAAACTAGTTCCACTCTTCTATTAACTGAAGAAAAAGGTGAGGATGAAGAAGCAGAAGATGAAGAAAAATCTGAGGAAGAAGAGCCAGTGAAGAAGAAAGGTAAGGTAATCATTACCAAGATATCCACTGCTATGTTCACTAGGAGATCATCCAGAAAGAAAGAAAATAAAGAAGGATAAGACATAATCTTCAAGAGGTCTCCACCCACTTGTGAGGAAAAAATGAAAGAGTTACAATCAGGATATGGCATTACAAATTTCAAGGCATTAAAATATGAGACCAAGATTGCTAATGAGTAGAAGTAAATAGAAGATATATTAATATCCAGGATGGGTAAGTGGAAGTACTCACCTAACCAGCTTACTCAACAGATTCCTAATGCTTTAATGGACAAGATTAAGACAAGATGGGAGAATTCCATGAAAACTATGAAAGATATATATGTGTAGACCCTAAGGAAACTCATACCAAATTTAGATGACAAGGAAGTGAAGGGATCTTTGAAGAAAAATGAAGAAAAGTTAACTTTAAGATTCAACACTTGTCTTGTGTTATTGAAAGAAATTGAGCATGTTGTTAAGAATTCTACAAACACATGGAAGAATGTTTATCTTCTTCACAAACTAAGAGATTTTGTAGTCAATGTAAGTGATAAGGATGATGATGATGATTAGGAGAAAGATGAAGAGAAAGATGATGAAGAGGTGACTCATTTTGATAATGTAGATGATGAAGAGGAATAGGGGCATGAAGCTACCAAGGAAGATGCACAAGATATTGAGAAGACCAACCCAATAAAGATTTCTACAACAGTGATATCCTCACTTCCTCATTCTCCTAGAAAAACATTGAAAAAATCAAGCCTAGAGATAGCTTCAATAGGATTGATTGTGACCAACACTATAAGCACAAAAACTCAATCAATCTCTGCACTAGTCCAACTTAGTACTTCATTGATAGTAGCATCTAGCACTTCATCTACCAAGCATAAAGCTCTTCCCTCTACATCAATTTTGGCTAAATTGATTTTTCTACTAGTTTTTCAACAATGAGTGTAGTATCTACTTTTGCAGTGAGTCCTACTATTTCAACAGTTGTTTCCATTCCTAGTATGCAAGTAATAAGTGCAAGGACAATTGAGACCAAGTCTAAACTAAGCACAAAAGTTTTGGGAAAAGGCAAAGAGAAGGAAGAGGATATAGATCTTGATGAGGATATTTTCATTCCTAAATGGGACATCTCAAATCTAAATCCTAATCTAATGTAAATTTTTGGTGAACTACTTCAAAAGAAAGCCAAGCAGCAAAGGCTTAGAGATGAAAGAAACAAATAATTTAAGATCATTGAGCATGCTAAGAATATTTTAGCAGAGGCTCTAGGTATAGAAGTTGATACTTATCAACCAATTTTGTATCAGTTGGTAGAGGCAGTCTAGAGATATATTGAAGATTTGGATGGACAGGACAAATTATTGCAAAAAACTAAGAAAAATTCTAAGAATAAAGTTTTAGGACTTATTGTTCAACAAATTTCTATTCATCAAGTAGAATTATCTACTATTTTAGGCTCTCTAGAGACCTCTTGCATCAATGTATCTTTACTTTTTGGTAAACTATGTGATACATCAATTTTCCACACAAAACAATAAGAGATAAATTGTCAAAAATTAATGAGGACTTGAAGGCAAGTGCACATCAATTGCAACTTGACCCAAGTTCAAGTTCTACCCACTTCAATAAGATCAAATTTCTGATAGATAAGTAGGTAGAATTACTTAGATCAGAGACAAGGATAAGATCTACATTAATAGATATTCAGAATATGGTTCTCCCTGACATGGATGCACTATAGAATCACATTTCAATTAAAAAATTCTCATCCATGACAATAACTTCTCCATTGCAGACCATATAATAGAGTTGGTAGCAAAAGTGTAGATTGCATTGCACACATGCAAGGTGTTGCAAGAGAATTGGAACAAGACTTTGGTGCTTATCTTGAAGGTACATTCAAATTTCTTGTCACATTTTGGCATTACTGTGTAATATATATAGCATAAATCTTTGACATTAATGTCTAAAGGGGAAAAAAATTGGTGAAGATGTAAGGAGAAAGGGGTAGAAGATTGAAAGAAGATTGGAGAAGATGTATTTAGATATATATTGTACATATAGTATACCATATATTATGTATGGGGGAGCACTACCATGTACAAGAAAACATATCTTTTATGAAACCAATTTTGAAAAATCTCAAAAATAGTATACTCTACTAAGTTGGAGACATAAGGTGATGGATAAAGATATTCTTGAATTTAGTTTTGAATAATAAGTTTTTTCATCACTAATTCCCAAGGGGGGAGATTGTTGACATTCTAGTCATGTTTGTTATTAGTGACATACACTTATTTAGATTGTAAGTATCTACCGAGCTCATTGTATAGTTAATAGTGTTAACCAGGCATTTTAGTTGCTACTGAGTTCTACAGTTGCCACTGAGTCCTTTTTGTAGATTTTAGTTTGCACCGAGTATTTAGTACTATGTTGATGATCAATAGTGTAAACCAAGCATCTTAGTGTATGTTGAGTTTACTAGTGTAAACTGAGTTTTGCAGTGCTTACCAAGTTCATAGTTGATGTGACGTGAGTCTAGTGTTAATCGAGCTACTCAGTGTTAACCAAGTGACTCATTTTACACCAAACTTGTAGTGATATCATTAAATGATCTATGTAGTGTGAATCAAGGAATTTAGTTTATGTTCCAAGTTTAACAGTATTCGTTGAGTCACCAATACATACTGATATAGGAACATCCTAGGCTTTCCTACAATCCTACATATTTGGAGTGATTTTGGTTAAGTTTTGAGGAGCATTAAGCTTGGATTTTGGTGGAGTTATGCTTTTCATGGTTATGGATATGATGCAAACACATTGGGGAACCTTTCCTTATGATTGCATAGAGATTGGATGGATTGAGTTGAAGTTTGAGTTGTTTGAACTTTGCTGCTAAAATTGTGTTTTTTCTAGTTTTTAGGTTCCAGTTGCAGACTATATAACTAGTCTTACACAATTAATGAGAGGCTATGGATTTTAGTTATTGAAGAGGGAATAGAATAATCCCTTTTATGAAAGGCACAAGTTCTAATTCCTCATCTATTGGGAGATATGGCAATTTTCTCAGAGTATCAATTTTTGGTAGTTTTGGGCAACAATTTTCTATGCTTGACTTTCAGGATGGATACACACTTATCCTTAAGGAATAAGAATTTTTGAACTTAAAGGATTTTAGAGGGCCTAAATTAATACTGATGGTTCAAATAATGATTTCTAATTCAATCAGAGCTAGGAGCTATCACAATTTTTTTCAGATATCAATTTTTGGACATTTAATTGCTATTGCAGGCCGACTTGTGGCATTTAATTTATGTATGGGTATTTAATTTATGTTATAGGCCAACCTATGGATTAGATTGGTATAATTAGGGGTCTTGTGGAGTCTTTAGTGATATGGATCTAGGATGGAATGAAGGGTAGATGCAAATTTGAAGAGCTAGAGCTCTGGCTTAGGAACTAGAGGATCTCTTGGTGGACTTGAGGGTACAAGTATGGATTGACACAGGGAAGGATAGGGATATATAGGGCTAAGGGCACACCCAACTATCCAATCCACCATGAAAGAGTTAACACAATAGAAACACAACACAAAGAACAAAAATCAAAGGAGGACGAAGAGCAAAACACATCTATTGATTCATCAAATAATCAACATACATGTCTAAATATAAGGCCTTCTGGGTTATAGCCAAATACAAAATACAACTTCCAGATACATGATCTAATGTAAAATTTGCACTTCCAAACACATATGCATTCCCTTTTAGAATTCTCTCTAAGTCCCCTTCTAATTCTACTTAACTTTAAGCCTAAACACCCTATATATATACTTGCTAAAATGACTTATAGATCATTCTAGAATATTACATAAGAGGAAGGACAACCCAAGAGTAGTCTGGATACATCCCAAGAAAGATCTTAACATAAATATCATGATCAAAATAAACCTTGCAAGTTAGCTCATAGAAATCATGTGCAAATGCTGACGCTTAGTATAAATAGGAAAACTTAGCACATGAAGGGTCACTTGGCATACACTCGACATACTCTGGATAACTTGGCATATGAAGAGTCACTCAACATACACTGCATAACTCGACACATGAAGAGTCACTTGGCATACATTGGTGAACTTTGTAGCAACTGGAACTTAGTAACAAATGGAAACTAGAACTCGATAACAACTAGAAACTAGAACTTGGTAATACCTAGAACTTGGTAGAACTAGCATGGGATAGTAACTAGAACTCAGTAGCAACTAGCACTCAGTAGTAATTGGTAGAATGAACAAAAAAATATAGGATTAAAAGGAAACCTAGGACGCTCCTGCATCATGGATTCTTCTTGGTGTTGTTATCTAATTATGTATCTAGACTAGCTAAGATTGATTTGTAAGTGGGATCTTGTTGGATCTTGCGGAACTAATTTTGTAATTGCTATTTGTATTTGGCCCTAACTCAGAAGGCCTTACAACTAGGAATATTTCATATAATCAATTATGTTTTATGAACAAATTATTGTAAATTGGTATCGGATCTTACATTATTGATTCATGTTGTTGTATTTTCACTATGTGGTTATATATCTAGGGGCTAGGACATCTCCTTTGGGGATTCTCCTACCCTATGTTGCATCACAGACCAAGTTCAAGACTACTTGGAAGTGATCAGTATGGATAAAGCTTCTACATCTACCAAGTGCATGACAACGTTGAGCATTTATAGTGGATTCCAAGTATTAGAACCTCATTGAGTCAGTCTTCAAAATTTGAGTTTCTACACTATGGCTGACTTTGTAATATTTGTGTAAACTTGTATTGTGGCTGACTTTGTAATTGTGGAATTGGATTGGTATATATGTAATGTATTTTATCACATCCAAAGTATCAAATGGAAGTAATGTAATCAATAGAGAATAGCAGAAGAGTGAATTACAAAGGCTACAATAGTATAAGGAGCAACAAAGATTTATCTATCACAACAAGGTGATTTATACACTCAGAGGAATCTCATTCAACAAACTAAGTTGCAGATCAAAGATCAGCTACTGATTCATCCTAATAGGTGGATAAATCAAATCCTTTAACAAGGTAGGCCTAACAGTCTTGTGTAAATATCTTTATCGAATGCATACTTCATTTTATTTTTGTAAATCCTTTTGCAAGGTTGACCTAGAAATCCTTATTGCTCCTAACAGGGTAGATCATTAGAAGTGATCATTATAAGCCTTAACATGCCAACTTTATACTATAGTACTAAAGCTTGTGGGCACCATCCCCACCATCATTTTACTTTCTATTTCAGAATGTTTTTAGGTCACCAAAATTGAGTGTCAAAAGTGTTATGTATGCTTTAATGTTTTTAGTTTCTCATGCATACAATTAAATTAGAATATACATGAATTATTGATTTCTAATTAAGGATTAAGTTTATTAGTTACTGATTCACCCCTCCCCTCTTAGTAACTTAGCTTGTCATAATATTTCCAACAATAACAATATTAAGCAATGTGTGTAACACCCATTATCTCAACAAGAAGGAGATATGAAGAGATACCTATTTAGAGGGAAAAGAAACCAACATTTACGTATGCCCTTGAAGAAAATCACAAAAATAGGCATGCAAACAAAAGCATAGCTCAAGATCACAAAATGATAATGCAATCATAGAGCAAGGGCACAACATGGAAACAAAATCACATAGCAAGGGCAAGGTAATGAAACATAGAGATCACAAAGGCATGACGACCAAATCACAGAGCAAAGGCATAGCAATGAAATGCAGAGATCACAACAATGAAAATGCAAGGCAAAGGAACAAACACAAAAAGTAGAGATATATCACAGGAAAAAAATGCACCAAGCACAAGGGCATGATGATGTTAAGAGCTTTCCACCCTTGTTTGGAGCTCTTCACCTTCTTTCACATGTAACTCTCCACAACTAAAACAAATGGGGAATGACTTATGTCATTTTTTTTTGTTTATACTTATGTGGGTTCCATAATTATGATGCTTACATTGGTATTGTGATGATGTCAAGGAAGATTGAAAAACAAAACATGAAAATCACCACAAATTAGACCACCATTGCAAATCGCCATTGCAATTTGACCCCAAATGTTGTAGTGGATATTTAGGTATATGCATGCATTATGATGATTATTTCAACATTTTAATTAGAACTAATGAATATGTTATGATGGTTCAATTATGAGATTAGTGATGTTAATCTAGGTGCATGTTATCACAAAAGTTCACACCCTTGCTTGAAGCTTGACCTAAAGGAAACCTTATGAAACATGGAAATAATCTCCAAGTTGTGGGACTTGAACAATGAGATTGAGTCTCTAGAAAAGGCCATCTTCCTTACTATCAGGGTGCACCTACCTACTTCTTGAGAGGAAAAGGGAGGAGGAAATGAATGAAAATCAAACTACCTAATCTAATATAAAGGGGTCGTACACTAAAATAGTATGTTTAGTCTTATCTCTACCTAAAAAAGCACATTTCATCAATATAATCTCAAAGCACATAGATTCAATCCTTGCTTAACTCAGTAGCCATATATAGACTAGAAACAAAAAGAATTCTATAAGGAAAGAACTTCACTCTATATCATTCAAAGGGAAAATAGATATATTCGTATATGCTAAAGAATAGAGACAATACATTAATAGAAGCCAAGAGAATATTGCACAACATATTAATGGAAGAAAGAGATACAACAAAGAATTATACTCATTCAGATGTAAAAGGAAATTATAGTAGCAAAGAATGAAAATATAGCTGATACTAAATCAAAGAAAATACCAAACCTTGAAAGGGTTACAAAACTTTCTTTTGTAGCTCAAGCATAATTGAGAAAAATTCTACTAAAAGACAAAAATCAACTATTTCCTTCAAGTCACTGACAACAATTATTGTAGCTCTAGGGAAGATTTTATTTGGTGTGCGTTCATATGTAGGAAATTTGATCTTTATGTGCAACTTAGGCCTTGAAGAGACATAAATGACAGAAACAACTACTTTAATTGGGTAGATGGATAACCATGGTAGTGGTAGGAGGAAATTTGCATTCATTAGGCATGGAGAACACTTAAAATAGTAGCTACAATAGTAAAAGAACTATTTGCTATTAAAGAGCTACTTGATTTTGTGTTCATAACCATGCCAACTTATCCATGTCATCATTCAACAAAATTCAAAAATCAAACCTACCATGTGGTCCTATAACCTTTAAGCATTCTACCACCTTGCCTAACTTATCTAACTATTTTGTTGACCTATGCCTGCCCTTATTTGAAGCTTCAACTTATTTTCTTTATTTACTATTTGGCCATGAGAAACCATGACTAATTCATTTTTAGTTTGACTTCTGCCTCATAGCTTGAAAACACTTTAGTGCTCTAACTACAACGATCTTGTGATGACCATGAAATTGACTGCTTTGCATATTTGCAACTGCTAGGACTTAACGTCCCTCTAACAATGTAATGCTACACTACCTCTATCTTTAACCGTGTTGCCCCATTGGAACTATCAAATACAAAACATGTTTGGAACATGGGATGTTGCAACAATGGCTAATTTAACTATTTTAACCCTATATCACAACTTTGTGATTGGAATCTCTATTCATTACTTAATTGTGCAAAGTTGTGATGACATCTTTAACTATTAATTGCTCCACCACAACCTTAACTCTTAACCCATCCTTTAACCCTGTGAAACCATGACCATAGGCATTCACTACCTTTCCACTCTAACCTAGGGCTTCCTTTAACCATGCACATTGATGTGAAACATTGAATTTGACTGCGACTATTTGATTGTCACAACTTGGAACACTAAAGCTTTTCAATGAAGTGATATCAATTTAATTTATCTTCCCTCATTTGACAAGATACTTATTTGAAATGACTAACATTAAACTACCTCATACCCTATGATAGTGCAAATGATGGGCTTATGTAGCTTGCTAGCCTTAACCATAATTTTTTTGAACCATGTGTGATAATGCGATTATAATGCATTTTATAACCTCATCACCTAACCTTGAGTTAATTCTTGACCCCTTGTGATGATGTAAAAACACTAAAATGGACTATTGTGGTTTGACTTTCGTAACTTCACAAATTGAATCCTTTTAAGCCAGATGCTACCTATAATCATGTGATTGATGGTGAATTTATCTATTTGACACCTTTGCATCTCTTTTGATGATTAAGACATAAATTGTAGTGATAAGGTGATGAAAGGCTTTCACATGATCACAAATCAAAATATTCATAAGGAATATTGACATACAATATGAGAAATGATTAAGACTTAGGAATATAAAAGAAAGGGATGTATAACCAAAGTTTTATGTATCCATTTTATGTTTGTATGGAAATCTATAAATAACTCAAACGATGTGGACATGGCTATCACCTTTTTTTTTATGAGATTGACAACATTTGGGAAAAAATTGAGGGGGGGGGGGGGGGGGGTGGGTTCGCTAAAAATATCTAAAATTTCTAGTGACTCAGAGGTTATGCTTGCCTTCTAAGCATGGACCAATCCATTGACCTAGAGTCATAAAAAGAAGAGCTTGATTCTACAACAAAACTATAACCTCTGCAATTGCACAACTTCACAACTATCATCTCACAAAGAAATAGCTTGTGCCTTTGCACTTATTGAGAATAGGAAAATTAGTCTATTATATACAAAAAACCTTAGCCTTCTCTAGAAGAAAGGATTAAGGTAAAATTTTTCGACTGGAATTGTCAAAATATCACCATTAGGCCTAGATAACTAAAAAACATTGGCCTCTTTACAATTGGTGATAATATATGGACTACTCCACATAGCATCAAACTTGGAGTTTTTTCCTGGCTTAGCTCTATCTACAACCCACTTGAGAACAAGTTCTCCCTCCTTGAAAACCCTAGTTTAGCCTTTTTATAAATTTTTTTTTGACCTATTTCTAATGTGTCTCAAGTGCTTGCATAGCTTGCTATCTTTTTTCTTCTAGTTCAACTAGTTCTGCAATCCTAACTACCATAGTATTATTTTCAATTAGCTCTAATTGATGAGATAATTCAAGAGAGGGAAACTCTAATGAAATATTAAGCCTTTCTTCCCTTCCATATACTAGTATGAAGGGTAAGTTCCCAATTGCTCTCTTAGGTGTAATCCTATTAGCCCAAAGATCTTTTCTTAACTTTGAATGCCAATGCCTTTGATTTTCCTCAATTTTCCTCTTGATAATCTTGATTACATTCTTTTTGGAGGACTCAGCCAAGCCATTCCCTTGGGGATAGTAATTTGAGGAAGTTTTCAAATAGATACCATGGTCAACTGCCTAGGAGAAAATTTGAGTCCCAATAAAGAATTTGGCATTATCTAATATTATTGGTGAAAGGACACTGAACCTAGTAACAATTCCATCAAGAAATTCCACTACTAAAGTCTTTGTGGTATCATTCAAGGCTACTACCTCTATCTATATTATAAAGTAATCTATCATGGATAAGATCCACTTGTGACCAGAGCTGGAAGGTGGATCTATTGGGCCAATGAAATCTAGTCCCCACTTGGAAAATGGTTGATCAACCTGAATATGATGAAGGGGAAGTGTTTCTAACATTTTTTTAATTGAAAAGAAGGCACACTTCTCACATTTCCTCACATGTATATGATATTCATGGAATAGAGTTGGCCAATAATAACCAACTCTCATTATTTTTATGGCTATTGTTCTAGATGAGAAGTGACCACCATCAGGGACATCATGAAACTCTTTGATCATTCTATCAATTTGATCTAGGATAATAAGCCTTAATGGGATCCATTGAGATCCTTCCAAAAAAGAATCCCATGCACTAGGACAAAAGGAATAGAATGTAATCTAAACTATCTTGTTTTAGCTCTGTCTAATCATTGTAGATGTCCTCCCAACAAGAAGGTTGTCATGTCATGCATTCAATTGTTCAAATATTGATCCCTTTATTGTTGTCCCGTAACTATAAGAGAAGATTCTTTAGTTATCTCCTAGGATGAAATCATCTACTAAAATAGTCCTTTACCTCTCACAAGCTTTGTAATCTTGATGTCAATGTCATATTCCATGACCTTGGTGATCAATCGAACTCTTTTCTCACTAATATACTTGTTCAAGAGGAATACCTTCACACTTGTATGTGGAACTAGCAGTTGGACCCTAATATGTGATGAAAATGTCTAAATTTCTTCAAAGTTCTTATGAAAACAAGAACTTACTTTTCCAGATAACTGTATTTATCTTCATAATCCTTTATCCCTTTACTGGAAAAGGCTACAAACTATGCTTCAATTACATCATTCAACTATGTCAAGACAACTGATATGCTTGACTCATCCCCAAGGGTATAGAGAATGAAATCCTTGTCAAAGTTGGGGTTGATAAGGGTAGGAGCTGATGCTATGGTTTCTTTGATCTCTTCAAAGCTAGCTCTCTCTTCTTTTGTCTAGGTAAAAACTATATTCTTCTTTAGCATGGCTGTAGGAGGCTTGACCATAGTAGAAAGATTAGGAATGGACCTTCTTACAAAGTTTATTTTACCAAGGAAGCTTTGCAACCATTTCTTATGACTAGGAAGTGGGAGAGTAAGGATTTCCTTTGTTCTTTCTAGATCAATGGTTAATCCATCCTTAGACACAATATGTCCCATCAACTTTCCCTGACTAGTGGAAAATACACACTTGCTTGGATTTAAGGAAACACCATATTCCCTACATTTGATGAACACTTGCCTGAGATAACCAAAGTGGTCTATCATGTTCATTGAGTAAAATATTATGTCATCAAGGTAGACCAACATAAATTTCTTAATCATGCTTTTGAAAGCCATCTCCATTTCATTTGAAAGGTAGAACCTATATTGGTTAGTCCAAAAGGCATTATTCTATAGGCATAAGTGCCCCATTTAGTGGTGAAGGCTGCCTTGTATCTATTAGATTCTTGGACTAACACTTGGTTGTAACTTGAAAACCCATCTAGGAAGGAAAATATTTCAGAGCCACTAACCTTGGATAAGGTTTTCTCCATGGAAGGGAGAGGATGGTGATCTTTGAGAGAGGCCCTATTGAGGTCCCTAAAATCTAAACATAATATGATTTCTCCAATCTTCTTCCTAATAGGGACAAGGTTGGCTACCCAAGAGGAATGTTTAATAGGAAAATAAATGTTAGCCTCTATAAAATTGGATATCTCCTTTCTCATCATAAGCTCAATGTTAGGATTGACTGGTCTTTTCTTTTTCCTAATAGGCTTTGCATCACTATTTAAATCTATGGTATGTTGAAACAAACTTGGGTCAAAACCCTTTAAATCTTCATATGTCCATGCAAATACATCATTGAATTCTTAAGATAAATGAATTTTTTTTTCTTGTTCAGCTTCAAAGCATACCTTTCCCAAACTGAGAAACTTTCCATCAACAATGACAACTGGTATGTGATCATCCTTATTTGTAGCTAGGTTCAGACCTCTACTCATTTCTTAATCATCAAGATTGAAAACACTTTCTAAAGTGATTAGAACCTTAGGCAACTTGTTGGAGTTGAGTATCATAATCTAATCACCATATTATCTTTGTAGCTTGGACTAATTCCTATCAGAGAATTATGCCTCACTTTGTAGAAAGTTGACAATTTGTACATTAGAGTCAAACACCTACCAATTGACATGATTATTTGGAATTACAGGTCTTACAACTAGTCTCACATGTTGCTCTTTTTTATCTTCAACATGTTCTGATACTCATAATGAGCACTTATTTTTGCAATTCTATCAGCATGCTTGTTGTCTATTCTAGGGACACTTTGGATATTGAATGCTTGGAAGCCCTCAAGTTGATGCAAGAGCATCCTGGGTGTAAGGGAAATCTTGCATTACACAAAAATATTTTATTTTTAGCCTTTTCTACTTTAATAAGGACTAGTAGATAGGGTGGTTACTATTTATGGGAACTTACTATTTTTAGAAAGTTTATCATACAAGCTCAGAATGTTCTCATTTTCTACAAGAAGGTTCATTTTAGTTGTAAGCCTACCATAAAAATCTCATTGTTCAAGCATTAGTATCATAGAAGTTATTGTAGATTTTTGGTAGAAAATTTGTAGAAAAATCTCCAGGCTCATCATTGGAGGTCTTAGAGTGCCCGATGAGGTCTAAAAACTCAACAGAAGGGCACTAGCATAGTTTTAAGCCTATAGATTAGGAGCTGGTATTTCCAAAAAGTGGTTATAATAGCCAATTAGAGCAACATTTCATGAGTTATGGCCTTCAAAAGTTGAGCTACCAAAATTTCTAAAATAATTTGTCAAAGATATATTTGGTCAATTCTATGTGTATTATTAGAGTCTTTCGGCACTAGGTATTAGGTTTAAGCATATAGAACCTTCCTGGGCAGCATAAAATTGCCTATTTAAGAAAGGTCCAAAGATTGTCTAGGACAGCTCTGGGTGATAGTTGGCAGCATTTTCTTGTAGATTACTATAATGAAGGCACCCATTTGGGTTAGCATATTATAATTGAGAATTTTGTAATTCCACATTTGTGGAAATAATAAGAAGCTCATGTTTTGTTCTCCCATTTGTTGTTGTTCCTTTGTTTCTATTATGAGTTTATGGTATTAAGGAGAGTCCCTTACATCAAGTGGTATCAAAGCTAGAGGTCTTGAGCATGTGGATAGATCATTGACTATGAGGCAATTTGCACCAAGACTATGGTTTAGGCTGAGTGTGTAGATAGATTGCCAATTGTGAATCAATTTGCACTAGGGTTTTAGTAGAAGCGTAAAAATGCCTCCATGAAGAGAGTGGCAAAAGAGCTGCAGGTGTTACACCTGAGGGTTTTCAAGCCCTCCAAAGACAAATGAAAGCATTATAAGAATAAATGTGTAGAGGAATGAATCTTCCCATAAGAGATGAAAGTGAGGATGAGGATGAAGTAGAAGAAATTGCAAAAGTAGAGGTAGTTCTAAACCTAGAGGAAGAGAGGCTTTTTAGGGCTATCTCCAAGATTGGAAAAAGATATAAGTTTGAGGTTCCCACATTTTTAGGAAACCTTAACCCAGAAGAGCTGATTGATTGGATCAATTAACTAGAGGAGTACTTTGAGTATGAAGATATTGAGGATTTAGATAGGGTCAAGTTTGCAAAGGAAAAACTAAAGGGACATGCAAAGATCTGGTGGCAAGAGGTTTAGTTGGAATGAAATAGAAAGGTAAAGGAAAAAATCACTAGATGGGATTGGATGATAGCTAAAATGAAGTGACAATTCATTCCTATGGATTATGAGCTTGATCTATTGAAGAAGATGAAAGGAATGAAGCAAGTAGGAAAATTATTTCAAGAGTAAACTGAGGAGTTCTATAGAGTTCTCATTAGAACTAGCCATGCATAAGCTAATAAGGAGAAAGTCACCCATTATCTTAATGGGTTAAGGCCCAACATTTAGGATGAGCCGAGTCTAGTTTAGATGAACAATATTGAGGAGGCATATTGGTTTGTGCTAAAAGTTGAGGAGAAATTGAATACAAAGCTTGACAATAAGAATAGTGGAAGAGTTGATGGTGGAAGATCTAGTGAATGATCTTATGGAGGCAGTAATGATGATCAAAAGAATAAGGATGAGGTTGGAAGTAGCAATGAGAACCAAAGTGGAAACAATTCCAATCATTTCCATGATTACAATAATAGAGATTAGAGAGGAAGAGGTAGAGGAAAAGGATTTGGAAGATGAGGCTTTCATGGAAAATGTTTTCACTACAAGGAAGAAGGGCATAGAGCATTTGAATGTACCTAGTGCCAAGGAAGGATAGATCAAAGAACAAAAGGTCAAGAAAGAGTTGTACATCTTGATGAAGATGCCAGATCTTCAAATTCTAAAGATGCTAAAAGAGGAGAAGTCCTAGTTAATAAAAGAGTCCTACTGAGTGGTGAGACTAAACTTGATCAAAGGAGTTTGTTTTGAACAAGGTGTAGATGTGAAGATAAGTGTTGTGATGTGATCATTGATGGTGGAAGTACTAAAAATTTGGTGTCAAAAATGATGGTCACCAAGTTGAAGCTAAAGAGACAAAAATGCCCATGTCCATACCATATTGCTTGGGTGCAAGATGACCACAAGGTTATGGTCAATGAGCAGTGCTCAGTGATGTTCAAGATTGAAAGTTACCAAGATGAGGTATTAGATGCTATACATGATGGGAAAGCAAATACCTACACTCTAACTAAGGATGGAGTGAAACATAAGTTGAAGCTATTGAAGGAAAAAGAAGAAAAGGTATGTAGTGCTGCCAGAATATGTTTTGTTGATGGAAAAGAGTTTCTTAAAGGTATGAAACATGAGCATATGTGTTTTGCTATAATTCCTAAAGATAGTAAAGAAGAAGTAGAGGAGGTACCTATAGAAGTTGCAAATATGTTGGAAGAGTTTTTTGATATTGTATTAGATAATGTACTTGATGGATTGCCCCCAATGAGAAAGATCAGTCACTACATGGATTTGGTTCAAGGATCTAGTTTGCCAAAAAAGGCAATGCATAGAATGACACTAGTATAAAGTGAGGAGTTGAATACGAAAGTTCATGAGTTGTTGTAGAAGGGGTTGATTTGAGAGAGTTTGAGTCCATGTGCTGTACCAATAGTGTCAGCACCAAAGAAGAATGGAGAATGGAGGATGTGCACAAATTTTCATGCTATCAACATGATCACCATCAAGTATAGATTTCCTTTTCTGAGGATGGATGATATTATGGACTGTTTGAGTGGAGCTCAATATTTTACAAAAATAGATCTGAAGAGTGGGTACCATCAGATTTATATCAGAGAAGGTGATGAGTGGAAGACTACTTTCAAGATAAGGGAAGGACTATATGAGTGTCTACTCATGCCTTCTGGGCTAACCAATGCACCAAGCTCTTTCATGAGGCTCATGAATGAGGTACTGAAGGAGTTTCTAGGTAAGTTTGTCATTTTTTACCTAGATGATATATTGATGTTTAGTAAGACATTGGAGGAGCATTTGATTCATATTCACAAGGTGTTTGAAAAGTTGAGGGAAGAAAAGTTGTTGATAAATTTGAAGAAGTGCAATTTTGTAAAGAAGGAGTTTGTGTACCTAGGATTTGTAGTCTCAGGAGAAGGTCTAAAAATGGACCCAGAGAAAGTGAAGGCTATCCTTGAATGGCCTACTCAAAGGAGTGTGACAAAGGTAAGATCTTTTCATGGACTTGCTACATTTTACAGAAAGTGCACAAGAAGTTTTAGCAGTATTTGTGGACCCTTGACTAAAGCAATGAAAGGAAATAGGAAATAATTTAAGTGGACTGTAGGAGTAGATAAGAGTTTCAATCTGTTGAAATAGAAAGTTATTGAGCAACCTATTTTAGCACTTCTTGATTTTAACAAGGTGTTTCACGTAGACTATGATGCTAGTGGTACTACAATAGAAGCTATTTTGAGCCAAGATAGTAGAACTATTGTTTATTTTTGTAAGAAGTTGAATGATGCAAAAAGAAAATATTCTATTTATGATCAGGAATTTTATGCCATAGTTCAAGCATTGAAGGAGTGGAGACACTATCTTCTTCCCAAGGAGTTTGTTTTGTATATTGATCATCAAGCTTTGCAATATTTGAATAGTCAAAGAAAATTGAACCAAAGGCATTTAAAGTGGGTTGAGTTTTTGTAGAGTTATACATTTGTTTTGAAACACAAAAGTGGGAAGTCTAATAAAGTTGTAGATGCTCTTAATAGAAGACAAATTTTGCTAATAGAAACGTAGATAGAGGTAGTTGGATTCAAGGAACTTAGTAAATTGTATCTAGATGATATTGATTTTGGTGAAGCATGAAAGGCTTGTATAGAACCTGTTACACTTGGCAAGACAAAGTGGTTGGATTTTATGATCCAAGATAATATGTTATTCAAAGGAAGCTAGTTGTGCATTCCAAGAAGTTGAGAGAGAACCTCATTAAGGAGAATCATAGTGGAGGATTGGCTAGACATTTTGGCAAAGATAGAACTATAGCTTTGGTTGCTGAAAATTATTACTAGCCACAATTACAGCAAGATGTGACAAAGTTTGTACAAATTTTTTGAGTATGTCAGATGGTGAAAGGAATGAAGCAAAATACAGGGTTGTATTAGCCATTACCTGTACCAGAGAAGCTGTGGGAGGATGTCAACATGAAATTTGTTCTTGGATTACTAAGGACACAGCATGGGCAGGATTCTATTTTTGTGGTGGTTGACAGGTTTCAAAGATGGCACATTTTATTTCTTGCAAGAAGACTAGTGATCTTGTTCATGTAGTAGAGTTATTTTTTAGAGAAGTGGTGAGATTGCATGGTTTGCCAAAGAGTATAGTTTTAGATAGAGATAGCAAATTTTTTGGGTATTTCTAGCATACATTGTGGAAGAAGTTGAAGAAAAATTTGAAGTTCAATTCATTGCATCATCCATAGATTGATGGGCAAATAGAAGTTGTGAATCACAGTTTGGGAAACTTGCTGAGATACTTGGTTGGAGATAAACCAAAATGATGAGATATGATTTTACCACAAGTGGAATTTTCATATAATAATTCTATCAATAAGAGTACTAATAAGTCACCATTCTAGATTGTATATTGGAGTAGTCCCAAAAATGTTTCTAAATTGAGGAAGTTGGATAAGAGAGAGATAAGTAGTACAAAAGTAGAAGATTTTGCTGAACATTTGAAGAACATCCATGAGAAGGTGAGGAAGCACATCATAAAGATGAATACATAGTATAAGGCTAAGGTAGATGTGAAAAGGAGATATAAAGAATTTTAGATTGGAGATGAAGTCATCGTTCATTTGAGAAAGGAACATTTTCTAGTAGGTACATATAATAAGATGAAGATGAAGAAGTTTGGACCATGCAAGATAATGAAGAGGCATGATTCTGGAAATGCGTATGAAGTGGAGTTTCCTACTAAATTGAATATTTCATTAGTATTTAATATTTTAGATTTGATAGAGTATTATGAAAGAGGTGATTGAGATGAAGTTGTAGAAGCATAGTGGAGCATTCTAGCAGCTAGTTCGGCTACCAAGGAGATTGAGGAGATACTAGACAGTCATATTGGAAAAAGTACAAAAAAATAAAACTTATAAGGAATATCTGGTCAAATGGCAAGGGATACCAATCGAGGATTCATCATGGCTAGCAAAGGAGGAGATCAACCATCTTGGTTTTCCTTTGAACACCTGAGACATGATGGGGTCACTTCTCAAATTACCCTGGGTGTCTGATGCAGGAGCATCTTGGGTGTAAGGGAAATCTTGCATCACCCAAAAATATTTTATTTTCAGCCTTTTCTATTTTAATAAGGACAAGTAGATAGGGGGGTTACTATTTATGGGAACTTACTATTTTTAGTAAGTTTTTCATACGAGCTTAGAATGTTCTCATTTTCTACATTAAGGTTCATTTTAGAGTTGTAAGCCTACCATAAAAATCTCATTGCTCAAGCATTAGTATCATAGAATTTATTGTAAATTTTTGGTGGAAAAATTTGCAAAAAAATATTTACTCATTGTTGGAGGCATTAGATTGCCTAAATGAGGTCCAAAAACTCAATGAAAGGGCACTAGCATAGTTTTGAGTCTATAGATCAAGAGTTGGCATTTCTGAAAAGTGGTTATAGTAGCTAATTAGAGCAACAATTCATGAGTTATGGCCTTCGAAAGTTGAACTACCAAAATTTTAAAAATAATTTGTCAAAAATGTATTTTACTGACTCTATGTGTATTGTTAGGGTTTGTCAACCCTAAGTATTAAGTTTAAGCATCTAGAACCTTCTTGGGTGGCATAAAACTACCTATTTAAGAAAGGCCCAAAGATTTTCTAAGATATCTCTGGGTGATAGTTGGCAGCACAACATTGTCTTTCAGATTACTATAATGAAGGTGCCTATTTGGGTTAGCATATTGTAATTGAGAATTTTGTAATTCCGCATTTGCAACAATAATAACAAGTTCATATTTTGTTCTCACATTTGTTATTTTTTCTTTGTTTCTATTATGAGTTTATGGTATTAAGGGGAGTCCCCTGCATCACAAGTAGATCCAAAACTCTATACTTGTATGATTTGAGTAGGCTATTCTTTGTGATATTTTGGCTCCTTACTTGGTTAACAAACAACCCACTATATCCAAAGATCTTTAAGGACTTAATCCCTCTCCTTTGTGCAAGCTGGAGGCCTTGAATCATTGCTTCATAGTCTACTATGTTGTTAGTACAACTAAATTGAAGTCTATAGGAGAAGTAAAACTTCTCCAAACTAGGGGAGAAAAGCATCACACTAGCTCCTGAACCATTCTTGTTTCTTGAGCCATCAAAGAACATGCTCCATAATCCATCAATGTCCTCTTTATTTTTCATGAGACTAGGAATAGGAGTACCTTTCTCCAATATATAGTATGTGCCAAGACCTATCTCTAGAGATTCTTGTATTGGATCCAACTAAAATTTAGAGGCCCATTCATCTAAAAGATAATTAGGCACCTCTATTAAGGAAGTGGTAGGTTCTTGGGCCATGCCCTCATCATCTATATCATGAATTGTACAATTCATGTTTATAGGACTAGGTGTATAGGTCTCTACGTGATAAAGGGCCAAAGGTTCTACCCTTAGAGAAGCTTTTGTCCCATATCTTGTCCTAAAGAACATATAAGACCAATCATATGAAATATAACAACCTATCTATGCAGTGAAGTCTTTGGAAAGATAGATGGAAAAATGTGGATTAACTCCAACTATTGATATGTCTTGGGTGATAATACAACTAGGGAATTCATGTAATATCATTTCTACATTTTTAAAGATTCTTATGGTTTTTACAGAGCTACCATCCAACTGAAGTACATCTCTAACCATTAGTTCATACTTAATACTAAGGAGGTTAACTATACATTTAAGCATTACTGAACTACTACCTCTAGAATCAATCATGCAATTATGAACTATTTTGTTCCCTATAATCAAAGAGACATAAAAGAGGAGGCTTATTTTTCTTACTTGTGTCTCCTTTTTTTGGGTGCACCAAAATTGTATTATCCATAGTGGCTAACTGATTTAACACCTTTATAATTTTGAACTCTTGTTGTATTATCTCCATATGTGATGGTTTAGCGTCAACATACCATAGAGGAATGTTAATCATAGTCCTCTTCATCTAATCTACTATGTTGAGAGGAATGCTAATGGCTTTGACTAGAGCCTTGTGAGCTATAAGAAATGATGACTAAATTTGAGGAGCCTGAGGTTTAGTAGACTTGGTATTTCTCATTTCTTACCTCTATTAGGGAGAAATATTTGGTTGTGCACTTGTGATTTGAGTATGAAGGGAAACACTTGAAGTTGAAGCCTAATTTGGTGGAGGAGGTGTACCATTCTCAACAATTCTTCTCTTGCTTTTGGTATTATGAGCTATAAAATCATGGTTATCATGGCTAGAATGACAAAACTCCTTTGGCTAATGGTTCATAAAAGAACAATCACCTTCCTACCTTAGATGGGAAGCATTATCAGATTGACTAGCATTATATTATTGTCCTACTACTTGATCCTATGTGGTTAATGCTTGGGAGGGTTATGCCTTATAGCACATACAATATTCACATGAATAATTGCAAGAAGGACAAAAGTATTGTTCTTGAAAAACATTTTTTTGAGGGACTAATTCCCTTATTAGATTTGTACTTGTATTTGCAGGGGTTGCATTTCCCATGAACGTATTCTGGTTGTGTAGAACATAACCTTGACCTTGATTTGGTGACCTATTAAATGTGAGGGTTTTAAAATGAGGTTGGAAAGGGCTACTATTTTGAGCTTGTTTGCTTTATAAGGTCACCACCTTGTTGCTCATCTTTTGCACCAATGAGAAGTTGTCCTCCAACTTCTTTTCCTGATCTTGTAGTTTCTTGTCCATATCTATACTTTGATCCTAAAGCCTTTTATCTATACTTTTCATCATCATTTGCATCATGGCCTTGATTTTATCTATTCCACTCAAAGATGTAGAGGCTATTGGGGCTATAGAAAGAGGTTGACTTGTGGAAGTGGCAGGAATATGGGCTGCTGTAGGCTGATAAGTAGGCATATCTAAGAAGAAAGGCATTGGAGGCCTTAGAGATAACTTCCCTCCTTAAATCAAGATATTTTCTGATTTTATGGAAATTTAATATGTAGCTGGTCAAGTATCCCCTCCCATGGCTTGTAAGGTAGTAGCAATATCACTATTGAAAGCTCTTAGGCAATTCAAGAAGTCATTACCAAGGGAAGGTTTTACTGCAACAGATATTCTATCCCATGTCTTTGCGAATCTATTATTAAAATTTGTCATATATTCATGGGGTTCTCTCTTGATGGTAGTTAGCTACTCTAAAAGTGATAGGTGATCAATTTTATCTTCAAAATGCTTGCAAAGTCTTTTTCCTAACTCATCCTAGTTATTGATATAATTATGTGGTAATCCCCTATACCACCGTAAATATTTCCCTTCAGTGATGCGACTAAAAGTCTAACAAAAACATCATCCTCTATAATGGCATGTATATTGCAGATGTTTGAAACTTCCTAAATGTGAGGTTTCACCAGTGAAGTCTGGTATACTTTTAAGAGAAACAACTAGGATATCATGTCTTTGGGCTAAAATATGAGGACTACCACCATTACAAGTAGCAAACACTTGACTCCTAGGGAGGTCCATGTGGAATAATGATCTATTTAGATGGAAAGATGGTACGCTAGGTTGTGATCTATCAATTAGGGAAGTAGAAAGAGATCTAGTAGATGAATATGCTACTTCTGAACTACTAATTGGTGATAAAGAGAGTCCATTTCTCTTTCTTTTGGGATTTTAAAATGAAAGTTTAGTATATTGATAAATACATCTAGAAAATGACCTTGTGTGAGCCTTGGGCATGAATCATGGTAATTCTAGTCTACAACCAAGATATAGAGATGGAGTCACCAAGTTCTTGAATGATAGCCTCTTGAAGGCTAAAATGCTAAGAAGAACACTATCTTCTCATTATAAGTTTGAAGTTCTTTTCTTTGACACTGGTGAACTAGTAGACTTAAAAAATGCTTCAATGGTGTCCCATCAAGCATGCCAAAAGCTATTGTCACAAAATTTTGCACCCTTGCCCAATGTTTGACCTAAAGGAAACCTTGTGAAACATTGAAAAAATCTCCAAGTTGTGGGAATTGAATAGTGAGATTGAGCCTTTGGAGAAGGTCAAATTCCTTACTATTAGGGTGCACCTAACTACTTCTTGAGAGGAAAAGTGAGGAGGAAATGCATGAAAATCAAACTACCTAATCTAATCTAATAGGGTGATACACCAAAATAGTATGTCCAATCCTATCTCTAGCTAGAAAAGTACAGTTCATCAATATAATCTCAAAGCGCATGAATTTAGTCCTTGCTTAACTCAACAACCATATATAAATTAGAAACCAAAAGAATGCCATAAGGAAGAAACTTCACTCTACATAATTCAAAGGGAAACTAGATACAATCATATAAGCTAAAGAATAGAGCCAATACATTAATAGAAGGATAGATAATATTACACTGTATATGAGCAATGTTAGTATGCTAATAGAAACCAAATTTAAATAAAGCTTCTACAAACTAAAAAAAATTCATAAACTTCAAGATAGACTAAGATGAGCTCTCAATTGAGAATATGAGCCATTAATGGGCTCTCTCAATGAGAAGCTCTCTTGTTGAGTAGCTTTGTCTAAATAGATAGGATGTATGCTCAAGCTTTATGCTTCAAAAAGGGCTTCAAATGGAGTTGGAATTTGGGTGTGAGTGTATGGTTTTGATGTAAAATGGCTTCTTAAAATGACATTATGACTTTACTTCATGGATTGTGTTAAAATGGCTTGGGATAGGATTCCTTAAATAGGCAAAAGGCTTGAGGGATGGAGGGCTAAGATGCAAGGATGAGAAAAAGCTTATGGAGAGTTTAGATTGAATGAGAGGAGAGAACATGGATTGTGCTTCCTTACAGCCAATCAGAGAGTGACACATGTCACAGGGTGAGAGGATGGAGGAAAGGGGAAGGATGAGTCAACAAAGGAGGCTCAAGGGATAAAATCTTCATAAAGACCCTCATAATGGCTTGTAAGAGCAATGAAAGGGCTTGAAAGAGTCATTTATGGCCTAGTGGGCTTCATAAAGTTTTATGGTTGGGATATTTTGGGGGAGATGAGAGGAATTTTGACTTGGGCTTGATTAGGAAGGTTTTAAGCTTGCTTAGGCTTGTGCAAATGATTAGAGGATGGATTAGGATGGTTTAGGATTAGCTTAGGGATAGGCAAGTGGATGGCATTTAATGAGGGTGGGTGAAGGAGGAGATATTTGTTAACTTTGGCTTGGGTTAGTAAGTTTTAACCCATGTTTAGGGAATGTGACAAGGTTAGGAGAGGATTAGGATTAGGTTTAAAAAAATCTTCTAGAAAAGTCTAGACTTTGGATGAGGATAAAGACTTTCTAGAATAGTCTAGAACTTCCTAGGATGAGGATGAAGACTTTCTAGAAGAGTCTAGAACTTCTTAGGATGAGGATAAATTAGATTTTTAGGAAATAAATAAAGTTTTATTTATTTCAAGGGTTTGGGTTGAGGGGATTTTTATTAAAACCTTGTTAATAAACATGAGGATTAATATTTAATCTTAATTAAATATTTTGAGTTGGGATTAGGGGTAGGAAATGATGGGATTAGCCTTTAATCAAAATTAAAGAAGGATTAGAAGATTTTGGAAGAGGTTAGTGGTCTTAAAGAAATTGGCCAAGCTTTGGGCAAAAAATAAAATTTTAATCTATTTTGGGTTTTTTGGTCAATTTATTAATTAAATAGTTAATAAATAAGGAAATAATGTTTAAATAAGATTTAAAAATTTTAGGGAGGGATTCCTTAATTAAATATTTTTAATTAAGATAAAGGGATTTAATGGCATAAAAATAAATAAATAAATAAAATAATTAATTAATTAATAAATGATGATGTCATCAGAGACTTTTTTCAAAACATAAAAATATTTTATTTTCTAAAGGATTTTTAGGTGTCTACATTTTGCCCCTCTTTGATGTGATGCCGCAAGTGGCATGGCATCAAAGATAAGAAAATAAGATGCCCAAGGCTAGAGCAAAAGAGGAGAGAATGGACTGCGAGATGCCCCCTCAAGAAGGTGGCGGGGAGAGAAAGCAAGGCTTGACAACTTCTTGAAATGTACAAGAATCTTGGTGGGTGGGAGGATGAAGAGTGGCTTAAGAAAAGAGGTTTAGTTAGCTCAAACTCTCACTGTGGGAGAATGATAAAGGAGAATTAGAGGCACAAGAGGAAGCAAGCTTAAGATCTCAGGGATTACAGAGGATGAAGGAGCGAAGTGCTATAAAAAGAAATCCAGGATAGGGAGATGGATGATGGGATGATAAAGTTGATGTAATAGGATTTCAAAGAGTCAGAGTGGCAGAAGATGGGTTTCGAAGATCCCTAGGACTAGGATTGTAGAGCTCAAAAGATGAGGCTTGGTGGATTGATTGGATTGGTGGATCCCTAAGACTAGGATTGTGGATCCCTAAAGCTAAAAGTGAAGATTGATTCAAAGAGATACTGATGCATAAGTTGGGGTAGGAGAGATAGATGCTGGATATGGATGGGGGATAATGGAGATGAAGGGAAACCATTGAAGTTTTTTGGAGCAGGGGGATACTTCAAAGAGAAGTACCACCATGTAGTTGAGCACTAGATTTTCTATAGGACTATTGGTTAATTGCCAAGGTTACCAAGAACATCAAGGCCATGTCACCAACCATCTAGGAGACTGATAGACTGACTCGAAACAAACACACAAGGATTGCTCCAACATCACACATGAAACTCAAACGAAACAGTGTGGAACCAACACTAGGTAACCCATAAGCAAAAAAGAAACAAATGAAAGACTTGATCAGAACTGTATGCTCAGAGTGCGCCATTCGTAGCATACCATGATATGGAAGATCATGGCAACCTTGAGGAGGGAACAAAAAGATTGCTTGGAAAAGATACTTCAAGACCCAAAAGGGAAGATTCCAAATCAAAAGAAAGTGAAAATCCAAAAGAGAACCATTTGCCAATGAGATGGGTAGGACGAGGTACTAACAGACCAAGATCAGACATGAGGAAAGCTATATCCTACAAGGGTCTATCTAAGAGTACCTAAGCCGATGGATCTGGGTGAGTGATGCGTTTGGCAAGCTAAACTAAGAAGGATAACACTTTGGTGATAGGATATCTCGCTAAAGGATACATTGGAATAGCTAACCAAGATGTGCGATGTGTGCAAGATGCTGATTAAGGAGGAACTGACACAAAAGCTGGATAGATACAATGGTACTAAGCTAAAGAGGATGTATAAGCTAACGGACCAAGATATGTTACAAATGTACAAGGTTGTTCATGTTTGGGTTTTGTGAGATGGAAATGTTGGTGAAGGGTGGGATGTCTGCAATAGTTGATAAGCGGATAGGTAGATGGTTTGCGAAAAGCTTAAGTGAAAATGGGATTCTTTGTGTGCATGTGATAGGATACAAACTAGGATACAAGCTTTGAACAAGATTTGGATATACAAGCTATGGTACAAGATTTACAAGGTATAATACAAGCTCCATTAGATTTTGGATATTTGGTTGGAACACCAAAGGAACAAGCAGGTGTGTTATGGGATGGTGGGTGGATGGATGAGGGATAGGATAGTTATAGATAATGGATTAGTCTTAGTACACAAGGTGCCTGAATTACCAGGTTTTCACCAAGGTACCTATCCAAGGTTCTTGAATTGCCAAGTTTTCACCATTGGACGCTTATTTCTCTTTACTATTTTTTTGTATTTTTCAAAAGCTGGGTATACCAAGGATCTTCAAGCATAGAACTTCTTGAGATGAATGATGTTAGTAGGATCATTCAAGAGTTCTCCTTCTGGTGTAGATAGCTGATAGGCTCTAGAGCCAAAGGATGCAGTGACAACATAAAGACCCAGCCATGTAGGTTCAAACTTGCCTTTCTTTTCTCGATCTGCTTGGACTTTCATGTTTTCTTTGAGGACCATGTCGCCCGGCTGAAAGTGTCGTGGAAGCACCTTCTTGTTGAAATTTCTTTTGAGACAAGTTTGATAGACTGTGAGATGATCATAGGCTTGTTGTCACTTCTTGTCTAAGAGATCTAGTTGGGTGAGCCAAGCTACTCTGTATTCTTCATCTGATATTTGCCCTTGCAAAGATATGCACAAGGAGGGAAGTTCAACCTCGATGGGTAGTACTGATTTGGTACCATAGACTAGGGAGTATCGAGTTGTGCCTGTGGATGTATGGAAGGAGGTTTGATAGGCCCATAGGGCTGGATTTATTTGTAGGTGCCAATCACCGCCGGAATCATTGACAACTTTCTTTAGGATTTTAAGGAGGGTTTTTTTAGTTGCCTCTGCCTGGCCATTACCTTGTGCGAAATATGGGCTAGAAAAGTGATGATGGATGTGGAGGGAAGTGCATAATTCTTCCATGTTGATATTTTCAAAGTTACCTCTGTGGTCGACGAAGATGGTGGATGGGATGCCAAAGCGGAAAACAATGTGGTACAAGATAAACTTAGAGACCTGAACTCCTATAGCTGAGACTAGGGGGATTGCTTCCACCCATTTTGTGAAATAGTCTGTAGCTATTATTATCCATTTATGTCCATCAGATGAGAGGGGTGTGATAGTTCCAACTAGATCAAGGCCCCAACAAGTGAAAGGCCAAGGTGGTGCAATAGGCTGTAGATCTTGTGCTGAAGGGTGCACAAGATTTGTGTGCTGCTGACATGGGAGACACTTTCTGACAAAGTCACAAGAGTCTTCTTTAATGGTAGGCCAATAGTAGCTTTCTCTAAGGATTTGTCATGCTAGGAAAATACCACTCGTGTGGGCATCGCAAAGTCCAAAGTGTACTTCTTTTAACACCATCACGGCCTCGTTTTGGTCTAAACATCGAGAGAGAGTATCGTGATAACCCTGACGATATAGGGTATTGGCTATGATAACATAGCGGGATGATTTTCAAATGAGGTTCTAGCATTGGGTACGTGTGAGGTGAGGGGATATGATACCATTGTTAAGGTAAGCGTGAATCTCATGGTACCAAGGGGATTGGGGACTAACCAAGATACAAACACAGTTTAAATCCTCATTCGCATATGTAGGTGTGAGGAGCTACTCGACTAAAAACTCATACTGTGTAGCTGCATGGGGAATTTCCAAGAGTGAGCCGATAGTAGCCATAGCATCTGCTGCTTTGTTCTGTATTCGAGGCACTTGTGTAAACTGAAGCTTTGTAAAATGCTGGGTTAGCTGATCAACTAGCTCTTTGTAGGGTAATAGCTTTTCATCTTTGGTTTGATATTCATTTAGGGCTTGCTTGATGATGAGCTGAGAATCGCCAAAGATTTGTAACTCAGTGATGTTCCATTCTACAACTATCTTTAATCCTGCTATGAGGGCCTCATATTCAGCTATATTGTTGGTGCTAGGAAATTGTAGCTTGAAGGCTTTTGGAATGTAATATCCTTGAGGTGTGACCAACAATATTCTTTCCCTTGATCCATGAGATGTGTATGAGCCATCAAAATAAAGTTTCCATGGGGGCTGTTCTTCAATTAGACAGATATGCTCATTTGGAAATTTTGTGATCAACGGATAAGCATCTATTAGAGGTGCATCAGCTAGGTGATCTGCTATAGCTTGCCCTTTGATTGCCTTTCTGTCCACATAATAGATTTCAAATTCACTAAGGAAAATAACCCATTTGGCCAAACGACCTATTAGTACTGTTCTGGAGAGCATATACTTGAGAGGGTTGATCTTGGAGACTAGTTGGATGGTATGACTTAGCATGTAGTGGCAGAGCTTTTGAGTTGAGAAAACAACTACCAAACAAGATTTTTCCATAGGAGTGTAATTGAGTTCATAACCAACTAGGGTTCTACTGATGTAGTAGATGGCTCTTTCTCTACCGTAGTCATCAAGATGTGCTAGAAGTGCCCCTAGAGCAGTAGGCATTGCTGATATGTACAAGATCAAGGGACAACCAAGAACTGATGGAACAAAGATAGGGGGATTGGTGAGATAATTCTTGAGCTGATCAAAGATGTGCTGACATAAAGGATCCCACTTGAAGTTCTCATCTTTCTTTAGTAAATGTGAAAATGGTGTACACTTATCTGCAAGCTGGGAGATGAATCGCTAAACGGATTGAAGCTTTCCCTAAAGAGAAGGAAGCTATCGCAGTGTCTAGGGAGGAGGCATGTCTAAGATAGCTTGACCTTCTTGGGGTTGATCTCTATACCTCATTTAGAAACTATAAAGCCTAGAAGCTTGCCAGATGTGACCCCAAAGACACATTTCTTGGGATTCAGCATGAGATGATATTTGGCTAACCTATCAAAGACTTTCTCCTAGTCAGCAAGATGATCCATGAAGGTATGAGACTTGATCAAGATATCATCCACATAATCCTCCAAAATGCTATGGATGAGATCATGAAAAGTGGCTGTCATAGCTCTTTGATAGGTAGCCCCAGCATTCTTTAGGCCAAAAGGCATCATGTTGTAGCAAAAGGTTCCCCAAGGGGTAGTGAATGATGTCTTATGCTAATCCTCTTCTACAATCTTGATTTGATTATACCCAGAAAATCTATCCATGAGGGACAAAATTTCATGTCCAGCTGTAAGATCTACAATCATATCTATGTTGGGCAAGGGAAAATCATCTTTTGGACCAGCTTTGTTAAGATCTCTAAAATCAGTGCAGATTTTGATGTCACCAGAAGCTTTAGTGATGGGGACCATGTTGGAGATCCACTCTGAGTAGTTGATAGGTTGAATAACCTTAGCAGCTAACATTCTTTCTAATTTAGCTTTGACCAGTAATGCCACCTTGGGGTACATTTTTCTAAGCTTTTGTCTAACACGCTTGATCTTTGGATCAACTGCAAGATGATGAACTACAAGCTTTGGATCAAGTCCTGGCATGTCCTGATATGACCATGCAAATTGGCCAATGTTCTCTCTTAAGACCTCAAAGAGGAGGTTAGCTTGGTCTTGTGATAGGGATGCAACAATGTGAACAAGTCTAGGGATCTCTAAAGAATCGATGTTGACTTCTCTAGTATCCTCAATTAGAATAGAAGACACCTCTAGTCGATTAGCTTGAGGAAGCAATGCTAAATCCTCATGTTCTTCTTGTGGCTATGGATGTTCTTGCTGAGGGGTTCTCTTCACTACCTTAGCTAGTCTCGGATTCACCTTAGTTCTAGTTTTGGGTGTATCAGAACTAGGTTGGGGATTTTCTCCAAAATACCCCTTGGGATCTAGCTTGTAGATATAGGCAGAATTTGGCTTTGTTTTCTTATGAGGAGTTTTGGCTCCCATGAATCTCAGAAGTGCTTCCTCTAATGTGAACTCATCAATGTGTATGATGCTTGGTTGGTCCCAATCTATGAGTTGTGGATGGGTGAGTGGTAGGTCAATGAAATGGATGGATAGTTCTTGGAGAACAGAGTCTCCTAGGGAGATTTGGTCTAGGATATCATCATAGGATCTCTTTTCAAATTCCTCAGGAATGTCTTCAATTTCGACAAGGTCGCGGTGAATGTTCAAAAAAGCATGATCCTCCGTATTGGTGCCCCCAGTTGTGGGTTTGCCAAAGCCAAGACTTGACTTCAATTCCCACTTGTGTGTGTCGATGGGGCACTACATGCCTCTTCCTTCTGGTCCTAGACCACCACCTTGATAGTTCCATTTTTCAGTGATGAATTTATGTTCTTGGGGATACTTTTGGCTGAAGTGATCAAGGCATGCTTGATTTCTTTGAGGTGCATCCTTATGTAACCAATTGTTGATATCCAGAGTGAGTTCCTCATGAAGAGGATTTTTGAGGATACAAAGGTTGTTGGGCCAAACTGTTTGTATCGAGGAGGTGGAATCTCCTTAGCTTTGTGATATTTTGGTCATCCATGGGCATGTGGATCAAGTGGGAGTTCCCTTACAACAAATGCATTTGACAGACTATACTCTCCATAGCCTTTGTTATTGATCTTTACGGTCGACAGGGTGGAGGCGAGGATGGTTTCTAGGTCATTACAAGTGTGGGATGAGCTGGCGATGGATGTGCTGATATCAATTCCAGGGAAATGGTTTGTATATGAAGCTTCAACCACATTGCAGTAAGCAAAGGGTTCCAAATCGACATGGATGGTTACCTCAGTGCCTTGATGTGGAAATTTGATGCACTGATGGTAAGTGGATGGAACGACTTTCATGGCATGAATCCATGGGTGATCGAGGAGGATGTTAAATGGTAGGTTTAGATCAATAACATGGTAGAGTGTCTCTTGGATGACTGGCCCAACCTTGATTGGCAGCAAAATAGTTCCTTCTGTGGTCCTTTCCAAGTTGTCATAAGCTTTGATGGTGATAACCTCACTGATGATATCTACCTCAGTATACCCAGCTTGTTTTATGAATTTTAGGGTGAAAATATTCAAGGCTGATCCATTATCTATCATTACTCTTTTCACAGCAAAATTGGATACCATGATGGCTATGCAAAGTAGAAGGGTGTGATATGGCTCGACCACGGGTATGTCGGTGGGTTTGAATGATAGGGAACATGAGGAGGATAGTTGTCCAACAAGATTATGAAAATTAGTAGTGTTGATATCTAAAGGGACACGAGATTCTATGAGAGCATTGTCAAGGATGTTCTTGTACATAAGACTAGTACGAAGAGGGTCTAAAATGGAGATTTGGGTTGGCATGTTCCCAAGGTGTTCCAAGATATTGTACTGGCTTTTTGATGGAGCTGATGGTGCTGGTGGGCCTACGATGTTAAATCATTCTCTTCAAGTGGTGACTGCACACTCATTGTTTGGTCCTTGGATATTGATAACATTGACAAAAGGCTATTTCTCGAATATACAACCTATGAGGCTACCATAGTCTATGTAGGATGAAGTGTGGTCATTGTTCTTCCCATGCTATTGGTTTGGCTGGTGGTTGTTGGTGTTGTTGTTGTTGGCTTGGATAGGTGCTTTTCTAGGATTTTGGTTGTTGTGAGGAGGAAAAGCATTTTGATAGATCTATAAGCCTGCATTGGGAGAGGTTTGGGCACCAACGGTGATTTCTTTCCGATCAATGAGGTCTTGCACATAATCTTTTAGTTTCATGCATCTGAGGGTAGTGTGACCTTTTACCCTATGAAATTTGCAGTACTCATTGTCTTTGTACCATGCAGCTTAGGATTGGCTTGGGTTGATTTGCTAGGTAGGAGGAAATTTGATGAGGTTTTCCTTGACTAATTTCTCAAAAATGACATCCAAAGGTTCACTAAGGGGTGTATAGTTTCTAGGTGCAGGTTGGAATCTAGGCTTTTGTCCTGCAGCTACATTGATGGCATTAGCTTGATTGCTAGACCCTTGAAAGTTGGGTCTTAGATTGTGATTTTGATAGCTTTGGTTATTCTACTATTGGTAGTTGATAGCTTGTTGATTTTTTGGTTGATATGGTGGGTTGGACTAGTTTTGAGAAGGACCAACAATATTCACATGTCTGGTGTTAGTGACACCATCTGTTGCAACATGCTTGTTTTTGTTCCAATACCTAGACTTGTCATTGGAATGTGATTGATTTTGGTTGGCTTCCTTGTAAATCTTGACCACACCTTATTTAATGAGTCCTTGCTCAAGGATCATTCCTTTTTCTTTGATATCTTTGTAGGTCTGCAAACAGTTCATGGTTATGTGGTGAGCCAAGCTAGGATGGGCATTATCAATAAACATTTTCACCAAATGACACTCTGGCAAGGTGCAAGATATGTGGGTGGTAAGGGTTTGCCATCTTTGCAGATATTCAGGAAGGGTTTCTCCACCTTTTTGCTTAGTGTGGACAAGATTAACTATTGATAGCTCTGTTTCAACAAGATGGGCATATTGGGCTACAAATGCCTCAGAAAATTCAGCAAAATTTTTAATTGTGCCATAGGGGATTCTATAAAACCATTCAAGAGCTGGTCTGGCCAAGCTTTTGGGAAAGAGACACAAGAGGAAGACGTCATCGTATGCCACTTCTTGGCAATGCATGTAAAATTCTTTGATATGTGTGACATGGTCTCCTTTTCCTCTAAATTTGTCAAACTTGGGTGTCTCAAAATGCTTGAGAAATGGTGTCATGGTAATGGCTCTGTCAAATGGGTAAGGAAACACATTCTCAAACTTGAAGGTTTTTGGATCATTTCCCTCCTAGATGTTCTTCGAAGCTATTTTCATGACTTCCCATTCTGAATTAATGGGTGATGGTTGGGGTGCCTCCAATGTAGGAGTGCCCTGACGTAGGTATGTGCTAGATGGGGCAATGGAATATGGATGGATTTGAGGTATGGGCTGGTAGGGATTATACATGGCTTGGGCAACTAAATGGTGGAAAATGGGTTGCTGAGGTGGAGGTGGCACATATTGCTGCATGTGTTGTGAGGCTTGTTGTTGATATTGGATTTGAGGTTGGGATTGAGGAACATAAGATGGTTGTGGGACAAATGGATTTCTTTGTGGAGGTAAGGTATAAGATGGTTGTGAAGCTTGGGGAAAGGATTGGGGAGCTTGTGGAACTTGACTTAGGATTTGAGGAGTTTGACCAATATATGTGGGTTGTGCCCCCATTTGGGAAGGTATCTACATGGAAAAGGAGGCCAAGTAATTGGTGGTTGGTGGTGGTGGATTTCCTCCTAGAAGTGGCATAGAAAAATAGTTGGTAATAGGAGGTAATGGATTAGTTGGTGGTGGAGGTGGTGGGAATTGAAAGCTTGGAAATGGAATTGATGGGGTTTGATAGCTTGGTGGCTGGATTTGAAAGCTTGGTAGAGTGGTGGCAGGAGCTTGGGTCACTTGAGAGCTGGGCAGAACATTGGTAGTAGCTTGTGGATTTTGATAGCTTTGTGGAGTGAGGGTAGTAGCTTGTGGATTTGTGGTTGATGGCACTGAGCTCCAAGGACTGAGTGGAAATGATGGAATCATGTTTTGAGCTGAGGTAAACAAGCTGGGGGTGATGAAAGGTTGATTACTTGGCCCCATGGGTGGCATCCCTATTGTAGATTGCTGAGGTTGGCCAAAGATAGTAGGACTAATTTGGGAGATGGGTGGATTTGGAAGGCTAGGTTGAGGAACAACAACAACAATAGTGAAGGGAGTGAATGATGAGGTGTTTTGGGCGAAGGGGGTTTGGGATGGAGTGGTATGGACCAATGGTGGAGTGGTGGTGGCTGGATTGGCTTGTGGAAGGGAGATCTCAACTTGAGTGGAGGATGGTATGTTTGGGTCTATTGGATCATATTGGGTGGGTTGAGGCTCTTCTTTTGGCACATATTGAGGATAATTTGAATCATAAGAGCCTATGGGTGGTGGGAGTTTCTCAAACAAGGGGTGAGATGGATCTAATAAGGGGGGAGGTCTTCCAAAGTCGAAGGCTCCAATGTTGTCCCTTCGAAAGTTAGCCATGATTGTTTCCTTGTTTTTGTCTATAATGGCATTCACCAATATTGCATTTCCTGGTTGGTTCATGAAAGCTTCAATATCAGTAGGTGATGGTATAGCATTCTCTAGGCTGAAGGATGGTTGAGTGCTCAAGGGGAGCGATGCTGTTGGATCCAAATGATAGGGCTCCATTGTTTCCTTTTTCTTCTTGCCTAAGCGAGTGACAGGTGGCATGAAAATGCAGAATGTTCCTAGGGATGAGATGCAACAATGTTGATGGATGCAAAAGGGGGGAAGGCTTTTCTATGCAAATGATTTCCTAGGTTGAGGCAAAGCTATATGATAAAACCTAAGGAGGATTGAGTTGGGGATGGTAACTTCAAAGATATGTTGCCAAAGCATGAAAGGTCTGCTTTCCTATGTGCAAGCTTGGTGGTGATTGTGTCAATTTAAGGATAGACTGATGATCCTTTAGGAAGAACATGAGATTGACCACTTGTGGATCCAACCTTTAGCTCAAGGTGATGAGGGATAACAAGTGAAAAAGCTAGATTACCCTAGACAAATCTCTATCAAAGGCATAACCTTGGTGAGGCTGGTGGATTTGGAAGATGTTAGGAATGGAAAACTTTTGGCAAGGTGACAACAATTTTGAAGGTTTGGATGTGAAGATTTTTGGATTGCTGGCTAGATGGTTTGGTTCTAAATGAGAATGAGCTAAAATGCTTAAGGGGATGGATAAGGATGGCTAGCTTACCTACAAGGATGACTCTAAAGTGAAGCTTATGCAAGAAGATGTGGAGAAACAAGAGGGTCTAATCATAGAAGTCATGCCTAGTTGGTAAGGCATAAGCATTGTTAACTCCTAGATGTTGGTTAAGTTAGATGGTGCGATCTAACTAGGCATCTTGAAGGGCTTCGTCAGCAGCTTTGTCCTCTGCTTTGTGGAGTTCGGCAATTTGAGGGCTTGGTGTTAGTTCCTTTCTCTTGGCTGAAAGTTCTTGGTATGCCTGAGATGACTTGAGTTTAACTTTGTGAAATTTTTGTTTGGGTTTGGGTTGTTCTGACATGAATTTTTGAATCTGCTTGGCTTTGAGAGATCTTGATTGTTTTTCTTCAACTTGTTCAACTTTTGGAATAGGTAGTGACTACGTTAAGTGTACCCTAAACTAGGATTGACCAAGTTTGGAAAACATTCATTCAACAAATAAAAAATCAAACAATAGATAGGAACAACTAGATAGAAGTTTTGGATTCTCAGAATGTGATACTTGCACCAAGGAGTGTATATGTTTTACAAATGTTGTGATCAGTCACTTCAAACACATTAACATCCTAGATGGTTGTCTACAAGGCTGACATTTGGTTTAGCTAGGGAGTCCTCAATATACCCAAGGTACGTGAGGCCCAAATCCGTAGATGAAACCAAAACAATGTCACACAGCCGAGAGGAGCGGTAACCCACTTCTCCTCTTTCAATTCTCAAGGGTATAAAGTTCCTTGAGGTTTAGCCCAAGTGACAAAATCTTGATTCCAAGAGAGGTGTATTTGGATTCACCTCCCGATCTTTATACTCTGTCGGAACGCTGGAGTTGAGGTCATTCGAAGGGGTGATGAAATCCCCAAGCAGGCCTCCTAAAAAGAAAAACAAGGTTTTGGATCTTAATCTTATGCACCCAAGATATCCTCGAAAGACAACAAGGGGAGAGAAGACTTGGATGACCTTGGGCTAAAAAACACGCTTGTTCCTTTTCCAACTGACTCTTATGTGTGCTGATCTAGACTTTGCAAGCACTCATGTTTAAGATGCAAATGTTCAATTCCAACTTTGAAATGCGCCAACAAAGAAAAATTGATCGAAGAATACGAACAAGAAGAAGAGTTAGGGTCAACAAGAAAGTAAAACCGCACGCCCAAAGGCCCTCCATGTCAAGTATCAATTAATTTCTTTTAAGGCATTCAAGAGTTGGTGTGATTTTGTTTTAAGTTCAAAACAAAGATATGTGAAATTCGATTTCAAGCGCGCATCCGAAGGCCCCCCCACGTCAAGATTTGTTCAAATTTTAATGCCTAAATGAAGTGTTAGTGAGCCTAATGTGCATTCAAGAAATTTTCTAAGTTAGAAAAACTAATAAAAACACAAGTAAGTGAAGTTTGATCTTTGTGGAGCACTTAACACCCTCTTAGGTGGACCCATCCCCATAGATGGTGCTGAGATTGCAACCAATGGTTAAATTGATGGGTGATTAAAGAGGGTGAGTCCAACTACAAACTCACTTAAAGCATCTTTATTTGGTTTTTATAATTTAGGAAGTTTCTAGAATGTAGATTCTTTTTATGCCCCAAAAGATGATTATTTGATCTATGACATTCAAGATTGGATTTGTTGTTTTAATCATGCATTCATAAAAAAAACAAACTTGATTTTAATCTATGGCACTCAAGAGTGATTTTAGCAACATGCATTCAAAGACAAGTGATTAAACATTCAAGTTTTTTCCTTTTGAGCATTCAAGATTGAGATTTTGTGTGTTGTTTTAAGAACTTTGAAGTGCTTTGTTTTAACCTTAGATCATTCAAGATTGTTTTGGACTCAAAAGTGAAAATGAATCTTTGGACTTTGGTTTTCATTCAAGATTTTGTGTTCTAGTTTGCATATTTTAAGCCCAAAAATAATATTCCTAGATTGTTTTGATGCATGAAAAACCTAAGAAACATTCAAGATTTTGCAACAAGACATTTGTTTAGAACAAATAACAAAGCTTTTAGAACAATTTTTGGCAACCATTTAGGAATCTTAGTTTTCATGAGATTTTTAAAAGAACTTTAAAATATTTGCAAATGAGGTTCATTTTATCCTTGATTGATTCTTTGAGTTTGATTTTAGATTTTAGTGTGCACTTAGTGTTGATTTTGAACCTTTTGAAATGGAAACTTGAAGTTCTTTTTAAATTCCCAAAAATGAAGTGTTCCTAGCTTTGCATGAATGCACCTAAAACCTTGATGTTGCAAGGATGCAAATGATTGGATTGGTTTAGTTTCACTTGTTAAAATATTTTTTTATTTTTGCAAATTTTTAATTTTTTAATGGATTTAAGTATGATTTGGAGGCTCATTTTAAGCACTAAAAAGAAGTGTGTATGATTTTGCTTCCTTAAAAAAAAATGGCCAAGATCTCCCACAAGAAGAAGAAGAAGAAGTAGATGGAATAAGAAGAATATAGACAAGAAGAGGAAGAAGAATTCCAAGTGCTTTGTCCACCTATAAGCTTGAAAAATCTGCAAACACTATGAGATAGACTATGAGTTCCTTTGTCTTCTTTATGCTCATGTGGACCTACAAAATCAATTTATACAATCCTACCAATCAGAAAAACAAGAAAAATTAGCCAAAATTAGCAAATGACATACAAAAATTGACTAAAAAAGCTAATGAAGATGACCCATGCGGGGTCCCACCGGGCGTGCCAAAATGTATATGAGCAAAGTTAGTATGCTAATAGAAACCAAATTTAAATAAAGCTTCTATAAACTAAAAAAAATTCATAAACTTCAAGATAGACTAAGATGAGCTCTCAATTGAGAATATGAGCCATTAATGGGCTCTCTCAATGAGAAGCTCTCCTGTTGAGTAGCTTTGTCTAAATAGATAGGATGTATGCTCAAGCTTTATGCTTCAAAAAGGACTTCAAATGGAGTTGGAATTTGGGTGTGAGTGTATGGTTTTGATGTAAAATGGATTCTTAAAATGACATTATGACTTTACTTCATGGATTGTGTTAAAATGGCTTGGGAAAGGATTCCTTAAATAGGCAAAAGGCTTGAGGGATGGAGGGCTAAGATGCAAGGATGAGAAAAAGCTTATGGAGAGTTTAGATTGAATGAGAGGAGAGCACATGGATTGTGCTTCCTTACAGCCAATCAGAGAGTGACACATGTCACAGGGTGAGAGGATGGAGGAAAGGGGAAGGATGAGTCAAAAAAGGAGGCTCAAGGGATAAAATCTTCATAAAGACCCTCATAATGGCTTGTAAGAGCAATGAAAGGGCTTGAAAGAGTCATTTATGGCCTAGTGGGCTTCATAAAGTTTTATGGTTGGGATATTTTGAGGGAGATGAGAGAAATTTCGACTTGGGCTTGATTAGGAAGGTTTTAAGTTTGCTTAGGCTTGTGCAAATGATTAGAGGATGGATTAGGATGGTTTAGGATTAGCTTAGGGATAGGCAAGTGGATGATATTTAATGAGGGTGGGTGAAGAGGAGATATTTGTTAACTTTGGCTTGGGTTAGTAAGTTTTAACCCATGTTTAGGGAATGTGAAAAGGTTAGGAGAGGATTAGGATTAGGTTTAAAGACATCTTCTAGAAGAGTCTAGACTTTGGATGAGGATAAAGACTTTCTAGAATAGTCTAGAACTTCCTAGGATGAGGATGAAGACTTTCTAGAAGAGTCTAGAACTTCTTAGGATGAGGATAAATTAGATTTTTAGGAAATAAATAAAGTTTTATTTATTTCAAGGGTTTGGGTTGAGGGGATATTTATTAAAACTTTTTTAATAAACATGAGGATTAATATTTAATCTTAATTAAATATTTTGAGTTGGGATTAGGGGTAGGAAATGATGGGATTAGCCTTTAATCAAAATTAAAGAAGGATTAGAAGATTTTGGAAGAGGTTAGTGGTCTTAAGGAAATTGGCCAAGCTTTGGGCAAAAAATATTTTTTTAATTTATTTTGGGTTGTTTGGTCAATTTATTAATTAAATAATTAATAAATAAGGAAATAATGTTTAAATAAGATTTAAACATTTTGGGAGGGATTCCTTAATTAAATATTTTTAATTAAGATAAATGGATTTAATGGCATAAAAATAAATAAATAAATAAAATAATTAATTAATTAATAAATGATGATGTCATCAGGGACTTTTTTCAGAAAATAAAAATATTTTATTTTCTAAAGGATTTTTAGGTGTCTACATATGCAACATATTAATAGAAGAAAGAGATACAATAAAGAATTATATTCATTCAGAGGAAAAAGGAAATTATAGTAGCAGAGCATGCAAATATAATTGATATAGAATCAAAGAAAAGACTGACCCTTGAAAGGGTTACAAAAATTTCTTCTATAGCTCAAGCATAACTGAGAAAACTTCTACTGAAAGCCAAAACTCAAGTATAGCCTTTAAGTCAAAAAAACAATCACTATAGATTTGGGGAAGATTTGATTGGGTGCACATCCATATGTAAGAAATTTGATCTTTATGTGAAACTTTGGCCTTGAAAAGAGATAAACGATGGCCACAATAGCTCTAATTGGGTAGATGGATAACCATGATGATGATGATAGGAGGAGATCTACATTCATCAAACATCATGGAGAACACTCAAAATAGTAGTTACAAGTAATCAAGGACTTGATCACCATTAAAGAGCTTCTTGATTTTGTGTTTTCCACCATGCCAAGTCAGCCATGTGATCATTCAATAGAATTCAAAAATTAAACTTGCCACACAACCCTATAACCTTTAAGCATTCTGCCACCTTGACCAACTTATCTAACTTTTTTGTTGACCTAGTCTTCTCTTGTTCACAAATTTGCAACTTATTTTCTTTATTAACTATTTGGCCATGCAAAACCATGCCTACTTTATTTTTGTTTGATCATTTCCTCGTAGCTTGAAAAAAATTTAGCACTCTAATTGCAGTGACTCTTTGATGACCATAAAATTGACTTCTTCGCATCTTCACAACTGCCATGACTTAACATCCCTCTAATCATGTGATGTTGTGCTACATCTATCTTTAATTACATCACCCCATTAGAACCATGAAACACAAAACATTTTTTGAACTTGTGATGTTTCACCAATGGCTAACTTAACTATTTTAACCCTATATAAAAACTTTACAACTTGGAATATCTATTCATGACTTAACTGTACAAAGCTGCGATGACATCTTTAACTGTTGATCACTCCACCATAACCTTAACTCTTAACCCATCCTTTAACCCTATGAAACTATGATAATAGGCTTTTTACACCTTTCCACTCTAACCTAGGGCTTCCTTTAACCATGTGTGACGATGTGAAACACTAATTTAACTATGACTATTTAACTTTTACAACTTCACAACTTGAAACACCGAAGCTTTTTTATGGAGTGATATTGATTCAATTTATTTTCCCTCATTCAAAAATATTTTTGTTTGAAATGATTAACATTAAACTTTCTCATACCTTGTGATAGTTTGAATGATGGTCTTGCACAACTTTGTAACCGTAACCATGGTTTGTTCTGAAGCATGTGTGATAATGCGATTACAATGCATTTCACAACCTCACTGCTTGACCTCAAGTTAACACTTGACCACTTGTCATGATGTGAAAACACTAAAATGGACTACTGTGGTTTAACTTTTGCAACTTCACATCTTGAATCCTTTTAAGCATGATGTTGTTTGCGATCATGTGATTGACAATGAATTTATCTATTTCACACCTTCACAACCATTCTAATAGTTAAGACATAAACTTCAGTGACAAGATAAGAAAGGTTTTCGCATGATCGCAATTTAAATTATTCATAAGGAATATTGACATACAATATGAAAAATGATTAAGACTTAGGGATATAAAAGAAAGAAGGTATAACCAAATTTTTATGTATCCCTTTTATGTTTGCATGACAATCTCTGAATAACTTAAAGGATATAGACATGGCTATCACCCTATTTTTTATGAGATTGGAAATATTTGGAAAACAAATGGGGGTTGGGGGGGGGGGAGTAAAAATGGCTAATAGTGCATAAATGGGAAAAGTTTATTTAAATGAAGTTATAATGTTTTAATCAATGTGATTATGCAAATTTGGTTTAAATATATGAATGGAATGTTATCAAACTACTGATATTTGAATTGAGTGTGTAGGATTATTAACAATCGAATTAATCAAAGAATTATTAATTGACCCTATGTGCAAAGTGTAAGACTAAAGTTGAATCCAATAAAGTGATTCAAACCTCATTATCTAGTGTCTATTTTGTATTGTAATATGAATGTATGTGTATCATTCTATATTTTGTGAAGTGTCAAATGTTATGTAAAAGTAAATCTTATGGTGTCACTTGACACTTGTTATATGCATATGTGTGCTGAGATGTCAATTTAGGGTTAGTGGACTAACCCATTAATCTAAGACTGATTAGTTAATAACCTAAATTAGTTCCTCTTAATTAGGGTTTAGTGGAAATGTTACATCCTTAGGGTTTTTGAAGACCAAATATTTGAAGCCACTTGTATAGGTCATAAATTTATCCTAGAAGTGAAAATTAATGTAATTCAAGTGTGCAAGTGGTATGTATAAGGGTTGGGAACCTTTTCCACCCTTCTAGAACTTCCTAGCAACATTTATGACCCATAAAATATCCCAATTTCCCTTTGTTGCAAAAAAGGATTATCTCCATGAGGTTATCCAAGTTTCACTCTGTCTAAGAGCTTTCTTTTATGATAGGGAAAGTGGGAAGACCATAGGAGGCTTAAAGTCAAGATTATAGTTGTTGCTATTTTGGGTAGATAAGTTTGGAGGCTATTTAAAGTCCCTTTGAAGAGTTGAGGATTTTTCACCTATTCTCTAGATTTAGAGAAGTCAGGTTTGGAATTGCAAGAAGGAGAGGATTTAGCTCATCTCAAAATTCATTGCCATAACCTTTGTGAAGGTAGCTTATCCATTGCCACACTTATGCCCTTTTTTTCATTGCTTGTAAGTATAAAACTCTTGAATATTTAGTATGTGTGTGTTTGTACCATGCGAGGGATGGGTATTGTAAGATTTTACTTGCTTTGTTTCATGTTTCTTCTCTTTTTTTTTTGGGGAAGCTATGAAGGATGTGTTGTCATTAATCATCCTTGGATAGGGAAAAAGTGGCCATGTATGGGGAAATGCTTAGTTGGACTCTAGGTTAGTGTAAAGTCTCTTCTCATGATGAGAAGAGGGAGGAAGGAAGGTGTTATGGGCTCTTTTTTATCATAGGTTCATTATGAAACCTATTGTGCATACCTTAAATGGGAATTATATGTTGAGTTATTTTATTGTGATTGGTCTCTAAATGTCACTCAGTTGATTACTAGTTCTCCTAGCTCAATGGTTGGCCTTTCAAGACCTAGGATGAGGGGTGAGCTCTCCATGGTTGCTCTTTGTGTTTTGAATTTTTTTTGGATAGTTCCTTATGATGGAGCATCTCATAAATTGGAGCCTTGGTAGTGTTCTTGATGTCATTGTATTGGAGATTTCTCCATTGTTATACCACCTATTGTATTGTACATTCAGGTTGAAAATGGATATGAAAGGAATGGATTAAATGCTGCAACTTCAATATTGATAAATAGAAATGCAATTTTTGTAAGAAAATAAACAAGCTATGTGATCATGTTTCATTGGATTGTAAATCATCCCTTACTTGAAAAATATACTACTTTACATAAGCCTCAAGTTGTATATTTCATAGTTCCTTCATGAAATCTTGGATTTAATTCAATATAATAAAATTTTCATTTTATAAGGAAGTGGTTGAATAAAGTAATTAAATTATATAATTGTAATAATACATCTATTAGGTCTATGAGTTTGTGCTAAATTTTCAAATAGATACATCAATTCAAACTTCCATCTTAAATTTACCTAGTAAAGACATGATTAACCAATAAAATATCAACCCTATTGCATTATAAGCATATCTAACTATTACCACTAACTAAATAGCTAATATACTTAATGATTTAGATAGAGTAAAAAAATTAAAATAAAAAATATTATGTTTCAAAAAGGAAAAATACAAAAAAAGGGAGATGAAAGATGCAGTACAACTTCCATGTTGAGAGTTCCAAAATACTCATAAAATGTATGGGAAAAACTTCTAATTTCCCATTGGGTGGTAGAAAATACTCCTATATTCCTCCTCATTTTCTCACATAAATTTTATTCTCTAATTCACCCTTGTCCCTAAAGTAAACTCACCAATAAAACTTTATGCATTTACTACCCATTAGATCTCTTCCATGTGGGAAGACTAAAAAATTTTAAATAAATAAATTAAAGGAAAAAAAAGAGGGAAAGCATGATGGAGGGAGATGGGACACCCTATGGGCTCCACCTCCACTTCACATCCTCCTCCCATGAGATTCATGTAGGTCTTCTAAACTTTGAGATTTCACCCAATAACTAATGGATGCAACTATCCTCCATCCAAATTGTACAATTGACCAATTTTCAAACAATAAAAAACATCATGGATTTTTCTCAAAATTTTAGTGTTTGATCTTTATGGTTTGCATAGTTTATTGTTGAAAACAACAAAAAATTTGGAAAAAAATCACTATGTTTTTGTGAATCTGGATTTTTTTTTTTGACTTTGTTTAGTCTTTAGTGCATTTTGGATAGAGATCAGCTTGTCCCATAACTAACACTTGCAACTCATCATGGTATGCATAAAATAATGTTCCACCTAACTATCCTTTAATTTCCCCTCCAACTATTTATCGCCACCCAAGAATGACACCTCCTCATCCCATTACAAATAAATATCCTTCAAAACCTTCCATGCATGCTTAAAGGGTCCTTCCTTAGGCATTGACTTGGTAGGAGTTATGTTAGGGGTTTCTAGGAAATATGTTGTTTAAAAATTCACCCATCAAATTCAAAATTTTCCCACATATTTTCCATACGCCTCCCAAGCATACTAGGAAGAAGGAGGGAGGGGACATGATAGTCCCTTGGGTTGCGCTCAAACTTGGATATGTGTACCCAAAGGTGTGGGGGAAGATGGTGTAGTGGCCAAGTGGCCAAGTAGCCATGGGGAGTAATTAATAGGGGGTAAAATAGGTTTAGTTATTAAATAAAAAAGTTAGTAAATGTTAACATAGGTTATGATTAAAAAAAGTGATTATATTTTAGAGTTTAGGTAATAAGGGTTAGTTAGGTGTAGAGTAAGGTTAGTTAGTTTTATTTAGTAGTTGATTAGGATGGTTTATGGGTTTTAGTGCTTAGTAAGTATGTTTATGTTTATACTTAGATTTGCATAAATGTGATTGTTTTAAAATTTAATTATTTAATTAGTGAGGAGAATGAATTTTTATTAATAAATAGTATTTCTTTAGTTAGGAAATAATAGCTAAATAGGAATTAGCATGGGTTAGATTAGTGTTAGTTTTGCTAGTATTGTTTATAGTTACTAAGAGATGGTAGATTTAATCTAATCTTATTTCAAGAATTAATTTTTACATTGTATTTGGAATCAAACCTAATATAGTGGATAAACTTTATGTGTGTAAGTTATGGAAAAGGTTACAGGTTAGAAACAAATAGTGATAGGGAAATGTAAGTAACTTATGTTTCTCTATAGGAATGTAGGTAAATAATTATATATATGTATGTTTGATAGGGATATTTATGCAACATTATAATATCCTCATTAAAAATTTATTTGATTATAATAATGTATTGCAAGAGAGTGTCTTAGGGTTAGTAAGTGCTCATGTTGATGTTTGAAAGTATTATAGGTTAGATTGCATAGAAGAATCAGGTTATGATAGAAGATGTTAGAGTAAAAGGTTAATTTTATTTTATTTATTAAATTACCTTTACTCCCTTCTTAAGATTTCACTTTATGAACCTTGTATTTCCATTTAATAATTAATTAGTAATTATTAAATGTCATTTACCTTATAGGGTTTTGATCTCCATCATAAGGATTGATTGGTTGCGAATTCATTCATTTTGTTTTACGCAAGAAAATACAATTTTCTTGTTTGTTGAGAAAACCCATCTCTCTCTCTCTTTGCTTTTATTTCTTCCTTGTAATAGGTTAATTGCATGTAGGATATCTAGGGTCTGTGAACTTGTTCATCATCAAATCCTACATGGTATTAGAGCCTTGCCTATGATTACCTATTCTTGTTTGGAGAAAAAGAAGAACAAGGGTTTGATAGAACAAATTTGGCATTTTTTAGGACTTTTTTGTGAAAAGAGGGGGAGAAGGGTCTTTGATATTTTTAGGTGCGATGGTGGTTATTTAGAAAAAATAATTATAGATGTGATTTTCAAACAACGATATCTCACTCATGCAGACTCTTTCCGAGCAATTTTTTTGTGTTGAGGTATAATTTCATGATCTATACATTACTGTAGGTTGTTTGTAATCTATGTTCCTAAATTTTTCTAAAAATTGCAAATTCTAATTTTTGAAACTTCAAAGGCTTTGTTTGGGCTCATATGGACACATATTTAGGTGCTATTTCTTTTCAAAGTGCATAATTTTTTTATCTACTTTACAGATCTAGTATCAATTTGTAGTAATATTGAGTTTACATAGTACTTTAAGCATTTGGTCATTTTTTGGCCTACAAAAAAAAATTAAACACCTTCTAAAATAATGACTGAGACCTCTTCTTGTCTAGAACTTTTGACCCCTCATAACTATCACACATGGAGGACCTTGATGACATGAATTCTCCATTCAAAAGGGTTGTAGTCTTGTTTAGATGTTGTGCATCCAATTTTACAGAGGCTTTTTGAGGTCATGCAACACAGGAACACGATGGATAAGAAAATGGGGTTGATTTCTTTATAGGTATGTGATAGCCTACAGTTTCATCTTGATGGGTGCAATACCCCTCTAGATATGTGGACCAAGCTTGATGGCTTGTTTGGTATAGTGAATGAGTTTAGGGAACTTTAGATCGAGGCAAATCTTACCTCTCTTGTACTAGATTCTTTTCCTTCCATTGAGGATTTTTTGATGAAGTTCAAACAAAAAAGATCTTTATTGTAGGGTTGTGGGAAAACCAAGAAAGATACTGAGTGCATCTACCTGATTCTTTCTAAGCTTCATGGAAACTTTCATATTTTTGCTTCTACTTTTTATTTCACCAAAGATGCTTTGGGTAATAGATTTACCATGCCATCCTTTGAGGTTTTTTGTGATCATTTGACTCAAGAGAAATATAATCTCTCTTAGTTTGATTCTCTCATAGGCTCATAGACTTATGAATTGATAGGTTAACCATCTTCTAGGATGAAGGAGAAGACACAAAAATATCATTCTATAGAGTTTTAGATTAATTATAGCCCTCACAATTCATCAAGGCCACCTCTTCCTAAGGGGGGTAAACCAAAACTAGAAATACCTAAGTGTGCTTATTTTAAGAAGCCTAATCCTGATGATTCACATTGCTATGAGAAGAAGTTAGATAGCTATGCCAAATAGGTTTTAGATTTGACAAATCTCCTTTAAAGAGAAACATTGATATTCCTTCTACTTCTCATAGATCTTCTTCTTCATCATCATTTCAGTCAAATGGTCAAGATATAGGAAAGGGTCATGAACTATGTGAAGCTACTACTCCACCCACTTCTAGATGATTATTAGATTTAGGTGCTTCAAATCATATATCATCTTCTCAAGATTTGTTATTTTCTTTTGAGGCTTTTCCTACTCCACACATTTTGATGGGGAACTACACTACTATGACTATATATGGGAAAGGTTCTATTGACATTGATGATGGTACATTTTATGATGTACTTTGTGTTCCACCTTTTTCCTCTAACTTTCTCTCTATTTATCAAATTACACATAGTGGGACAGGGAAGATAATTGAGTTTGCATAGGATTTAGTGCACATCAAAGATACTGAGATAGGAAATATTATTACTATAGGGATTGTTGATCATACTTCCCACCTATATTCCTTCTCACATTTTGGTCCACCATCTACACTATTAGAGACTCATTCTCCTTTTTTATGAGAGTCTTTTGAGGTGAAGTTAGGTCACTTAAACTTATCTATTGTTCCTGAGACCAATGTTGTGAGTTCTACACCTCCACCTCCTATTAAAATTCCATCTCTTGCACAAGATTACTTTTTAAAATTTCCTCCTATTGAAGCTCTAGCGATTGAGCCACCTACTATAGTTGTTGAGGATATATTAGAGGACACACATCTCCTCTTAGATGATAGATCAAACACACCTATTATCTCACCTCCATTGGAGATTCTATTTTAGTATTCTCTTCCCTTCTCCTTTGAGCATCAAATATGACTTCTAGTTGTAGCTTACATAAATGGGTTTTATCATCATCTTCCACTACCTTTGTTTCCTTCATATTGGAGCCACATTGGTATGTTCATTGACACAAGAGTTCTACCTTCTAGTGGGGCTATGAGTCTCAAGCTTCTATCATGGGTTCCTTCATTGTACTTATGGTCTTGAGGAAGTCTCTTGAGATGTTTCAATTGTGCATCCCTTTCTATCTCTTTTTGGAGTAGGGTTTTTCCCACTGGGTTTTCTCTATTTCTCTTAGATTTTATTATGATTGGGTACCTCATCAGGCCTTGTTGGAGGAACCCAAGTTTTCTTTCAACATTATGGTTTCCTTGAATTATTTGTAGCTACATTTTTTCTTATCTTAAGGGGGGGTGTTAGAGTAAAAGGTTTATTTAATTTAATTTATTAAATTACCTTTACTTGCTTCTTAAGATTTCACTTTATGCACCTTGCATTTCTATTTAATAATTAATTAGTAATTATTAAATGTCATTTACCTTTTATGGTTTTTATCTCTTTCATAAGGATTGATTAGTTATAATTGATTAATTCTATTTTGGACAAGAAAATACAATTTTATTATTTTTTGAGAAAACCCATCTCTCTCTCTGCTTTTCTTTCTTCCTTGTAACGAGTCATTTGCATGTAGGATAGCTAGTGTCTGTGGATTTGTTCATCATCAAATCCTACACAAGATGAGTTAGATGCTATAAACAATTTAATGATAAATATTTTATGCTTTAATTAGTTCTAAATAAGTTATGATGATATCCATAATTAAGTATTAGTATGTTATGATAGATTAACCTTTAAATGCAGAATTAAATTCTCCTAAAGATTGACCTATTATAGTGAAATAAGGGATAGTATCATAGTCGAATTAAGAACTCAGAAACCCTAAAATGCATTTTGAACTTGATGTCATACATTTGTAATTTGAACCCAATGTTTAATCAATCAAATTATTCAATCCAAACTAAGTGTCGATGTAATGTTAGGACTGCTGGAGTTTTTTCTTGTAAAGAACATATTAGGTGGATTTAAACCTGATACCAAGAAACAAAGACAAGGACAAGCCTAAGGATGAGCTAAATCCTATATTCAACAAGGCTAAATCTTAGTTCTAGACCAACATTAACAAAGTAATAAGGACTCACCTCTCTTTAGGCTTTGCTAAGCCAAGGTAGGAAAACCTAAGGGATTTATCTTATTAACTTGATATTCTTCTTTGCAAGATTATCCCCTACAATAGAAATGGTCAATATTCCTCTATAGTTTGCTAAGAAACTTTTTGATTACAATAGCTAGTTACAACTAGAGAAAGTAACAACAAATAAGCCATGACTAACACTTCTAGCTCTTCAATATATAAAAAGGAAAGTTGATTTGTTGTTGTATAAATATCCTATAGTTATATGAATGTTCTAGTGTGCCTTTGAACTTTAGAATGGACTAGTACCTTATCCATTGGGTTATAGGGTCAAAGATTAACAACTTAAACCTTTTTAATCAACTTGTGATTAAGAGAGTTAACATTAAACTTTTAGTTTCATTCTAATTCTCATCCTTTTCATAAACCCTAAACCTTATCAATTATAGAAAGCCATTACCCAATTCTTTGAATAAAAAACAATCAATAAGAGATATACAACCATTTGAGTTGCATTAAATTGAAGAAAAACTTGTTGATTTAGTCTAAAAGCTTATTGACATATAGAAAAGAGACAAAACTTCAAAGATAATGATAGTTAAGGATAAATCCTTCTACCTTTTTCTCAATATTATTAATAAAAATTATAATATAACACAGAGATAAAACCTCTTTTCCAAAATGTTTTCCTTTTTGTATTCAAGTATGCATTCAAATGAACTCATTCAAATAACCACATAACACTCTGGATGGACTAAAAAATAATAATATGACATATATAAAAATCCTATAGATAACCGACCTCTCCCTCTCATCCTAGAAATCCATATATAGGATTGCAACAAGCTATAGATGAGAGGAGGACACATGTCAAAAACTTAATGGATACACCAAACTTTTGGAAGATGTACATAATAAATACACAGAACATTCTTCCAAAAAAAAAAGGATCAAACCAATAAGTAGTTGAGATGATAGAAAAAAATTAATGTTGGATCTTTGATCTTTTCTTCTCCATGTACTTTACCTACCCTGTTTGCAAAATATCTCAGCTACCTCCTACCAGTAGAGACCTTATTTCACCCACTGCTTCCCAAACATAAATCTACTTTTTAGTGGGCCAATTAGTATTCTTTACTTCTTGTAAATCTTGAGTAGCCTTGGTCCACCTAGCATCATGATTACTTTTGATTCAAAAATAAAATTATTTAATTTTATTTCTACCTTGGAAAGAGAATCAACTAAAGCATGGAATGGGGAATCAGACACATCTTCAAAAATTGCTACCATAGTTTCTTTGGTCAAAATGTTATCAAAAAAAGATTACCACTCCTACCAATCTCCTACTACATTGGTAGCATCTAGTAGTGATGGTATGTAGGGCTCCACTCCCTTAGATAAAACTTTCAATTTTTCTTGTATAATCTATAGCTTACTAGTAAAGAAGCCACTTAGTTCTCTTACCATTTCTAAGCTCTCCTTTACAATGAAAATCTTGTTTAGAAAGTCTGGCTTTTTAGCCATCAATACAATCAGTCTATCCAAAAATTGAATATAAAGCCCCCACAGGCCGAAGGTAGGTGTTAACCATGAAAGTGCTTCATTGAAAAATTGCTCAACATTTTTTAAAGCAATATATACATTGTAAGCCTATTGTGATATATTTTTCAAAACATCAATTCTATGGCTCACCATCTTCCTAAGGATCTTTGTCCTCACATATCCTCCTTACTGAACTGATTGAGTATCAATACTCATTCTTCTTGGCTGTGATGACTCATCCTCCTTGGTATCTTCTATCTGAATCAGGGCCTCAATAGTGTCCTTGATTGACATTGATGTTCCTTGTCCCTCTTCTCTTTGAGCTAGAGCCATCCTCTATTCTCCTTGTGCCAATTATTCTTTGAGAGATGTGATTTTATCCTTAAGTTCCTATATTTTTGCCTCAAGCTCAACAATTTTTTCTTTATACACATGGGTGCACCTAAGCTCATTCTCATAGAGCTTCCTGACATCAATGTAATCATGTATGAACTGGGCTAGCCTTGTTTCCATTTCCTCCACCTTGGCTTCATTCATGAATGAGAAATGTTTTAGTGCCTTGGATATTTCTGTGCCAAAGGTACCCTATTCAGTGCTCTATACATCCATCAACTTTGGCTTGTTGGAAGCAGGGGCCATGCACTAGGCTGCTAGGGATTTGGTATCAATGTTGAAACTAGTCCCTCTCTTCATCACCAATTGACTCATAGGAAATGGAACTTTCCCGCCTCTTGATTTGATCAAGCATAAATGCTTGCTCCAAGTCCCATCCAAGCACTAATAACATACCACTCATTTGCTCCAAATCTTTGGCCTCCTCTAAAGTCATTACATCACTTTCAAGATCATAAGCCTACAACTTCTCAATCAATTCTATTCTTTGTTCATCATATTCTTCTGGTTTCATCTTCAGAACAAGCTCACTCTATTTGATCTTATATAAGAAACTTTTGAATTCACTGGACTTGATGAATTTATCATCTTCTAAGAATTGTTGAGCTTGGATGATCTTATCATCTAATCTTGTTGCTGCCAACTCTAGATCAGTGAGGGTGTTCTCAACTGTAGTAGCCCTAGTTTGTAGGTAATTTTATCATGTTAGCAAAATACTGACTATTTCTTGGTAGAACTTGCAAGGTCCTTTGTCTGACCTTAGGAGGGATATGAAAAATCTTTTGCCTCTTATTTCCTTTGGCTATCCATGATGCCTAAGGTGCATCATCCTCTATTACTTTAAGAGTTACATCTAGTTTAGGGCTGTCAGGACAAGCTCTATCTTCTTCCCCCATTAGACATTCTGGAAACTTGGCCATAATCTTTGCATGGTCCATGATCCTCTTCCTAATTCTATGGGGGTAAGGGATTTCCATATAGAATCCTACAAACTAAGGATCAATTCTTTTTAATTCTCCCTCAACCCTCAACACATCATCAAGCTTTGCAAGCTTATTAGTTGCCTCCCCTTTTGCTACTATATTCAGGATGATGTCTTCATGGGGTAGTTCCTTGGAATTTAGAAACTCATAATTTCTCATTTCCTTGAGCATTGTCCTCATCCAACTCTCTGGATCATACATTCTATATGGCCCTATGCACAAATTATAGTGGTGCAAATAGGAATGAATTAGATTTAGAGCTTCTTTTCCAATGGTGAAATCACCAATCCTAAAGCACCTACAAAAAAAAGTTCCCCTATACACCTTAGGCCCTAAATATTCCCTATTCACCATGGATAATTTCTAAGTGAACTCAATTATTCCAAGCCTAGGGGGAATGAATTTTGGTAATATATGGGGTGGTTGATGACAACCATAAACTCTCATTAAGAAAAAAGTGGGAAACAAGAAAATATCCCCCAATTATGATATAGTCTCTTCCCTTCAAGTAGCAGGACTAGTCTTAAAAGACCTTTCAAAATCTCAGGTGCTCTAAAGTACCTTGGGTCTAACATCTTCATTATTACAACACTAAAATTATTGAAAAATGACATAGAATCAGAAAAATGGTAAGTAATATCCCATACCTATGTCCATAGTTGCACATGCAGATCTCCATTCAATTCAAAAGTTTGATCAATGAAGTCAGAACTGATATATCCCATGTTCTTATAGAGGATTAAATGCATTAGTAGTGAGTAGAAGGGGAAAGTGAAATCACTCATATTTCTAGTTTGAGCCCTAGCAATGTTCTCCTTCATTATATCCAAAATATGACTAACATAGTCATATTCATAGGCATGGTAGGAATCCTGTGCATCCCTTGTGATTATGTATTCTACTCCCCAGACCTCATCAGACCCATCCTTTCCTACTACCTTATGGACACCATATACAGTTTTGACAAAATAATTCTTGAATTTTTCTATTGGCATCTTCTTCTCAATCTTCTTAGGGTAGTCCCCTACTTTCTTCAAATCCATAGGAATGTGTTGCAGCAATGAGGCTCCTATGAAAGCATTGGGGTTTGCTCCAAATCTTCTCTATAAATCCTTTAAATTTATAGGTTGACCCATAACACCACTTAAACCAAAGGCCTCAATGAAAGATTCATGGTCTAGAGTACAGAGAACAGTCCCATCCTTCTTGTGAAAGGACTTAGTGGCTAGGTTATAATAGTGAAATAGAGCCTTCATCAAATCTACATCCATGAAAACTTTTGGGAAAATCAATTTAGCAAGGTTCTTCTTCCATGGATTACACACAGGATTTTTGTTTTCCCTATTGCAATAAAAGAAATAGAAAATTTCAAAACCCATAACACCTAGGCATATAACATCTCTACATTTGGCATATGGGCCAAAGAAAGCATGATCATCTATAGAGTTTGCATTAGTTGAACCAAGGAAGAGTTTTATCCATTCATCGACAAATCTACTAGGCTTCCTCTATCTGGTTTTGCCTCCCTTAGAAGTTGAGGTATCTAAAACTACCATATCTAAGGTCTAGATTTCTTCTACTTGTTGGTTAGATATTTTGAAAATATGCAAATAAAATACCTAGAAAAGATACTACTCTATTCTTAATAAGCTTTGGAAACAACAATTAAGAATGCCTAGAAAGCATAGGAAATGCTCAAATTCTCCTTCTTTGCAAATGGTGAAATGTGATTATGAGAAGAGAAAATCTTTATAAGTTGATATGTGCAGACTAAAATTTATATTGCATTGATTTCAACATTCTTGAAATATGGAGCTTCTTCATAGATATTCAACTATGCACTTTTTGTACTACACTTAAATCCTACTAGTCAAGAAGCTTATTATTCATTTCATGCCATTATGTATCTATCAAAATAAGATCCTACAATATTATGACAAAGGTAGCTGAAAAAACCTTTCGTAACATCACTTTATTGCAACATTGGCTTTCTGATCTTATGAACACACTTTGACAAACTCTTGTTGACCAGTCAAACACAAAGGAAAAACCCCTCACCATCTTATGACCACCCTATTGTCGCAACATTAGCATCAACTTCATCTCCTTATATAATCTCATGATAAAGGGGCTTCATAACATTGTGGGTCACTTTTCTTTAACCTATGATCATACTATTGTAGTTAAGGTCACCTTTTGAAACATCGTGTTAGATTCCATTTTGTTTCTATGATATTACAATGACCTTGAAACTTTATATTGCATTATCAGCAATTTATCATTTTTCTTGTGTGATTTTATGATTAAGCCCTAGTCATGACCTTAGAGAGCCTCTTTCATAACCCTAAGATCTCACGATGAAGGAATCATCATAAGATTAGAGACCATAATTTGTTGCCCAACTTAAACCTTTTCTGGTCCCACTAATTCTATCATCAAACACACTTGGCACTTGTACACTCACTTTGTCCAATCAGGAAGCATTCACTTGTTTGATAGCCCATCTCCCTATTCACCTTTAATATCTTCACAATCCTATGATAGCAGTATCATGTCATCACAACACCTTCTTTATTCCTTTTTGATCCTACAAAAAACACCTTGTCACAAGATTGTAGCTGCCCCTTTTATTGCTCATGAAATCATGATAAACCTTTCATCATAAAATTAGAGAAGACAATAATGCAAGTCACTCAAAACATTATATGATCATTCGATACAAATGATATCATATGATTGGGGGAAAGTCAAAATTTTATCTACAATAACACAACACAACAACAATCATGATATCAGGAAAGGTTACAACCCTTATTTATGATACTTTTCTAACCCTCCCTCGTAACATCATAAGAAATAATGTGCTTGGATAAAAAAAAATTCACTCACTTATATGGCCTAGGGTTAGGGATCAAAAATGATGGAGACCATGCAAATTTGCTAGGGTTAAATTGTGAAAGGAAACAATATAAACATAACCCTATCAAATAATTTAAATGTTTTCACCACAAAATTAATTTTTTTACCATTAGTGGAAAAAGGAGCTATCAAGGACTTATATTTCAAACCCATGCAGTATGATTGAATACTAACTTTGCACTCTCTTGTGATGTAATCCAAACTCAATTGCTACCTAAACCTTGTGACTCAAAAACTAACTTTACCATGTTGTCATATCTCCACATCATTTTTGATGGGTTGTATGTATTAAACATAGTTATTATTACCTTTTAAAAAACTAATTTGTTTTTGTGATTTTGACCTGATTTTTGGGCACGACATTATCAGTCCATAATGCATACTTTAATTTTGAGTGAAAATCTTTTGAGTTTTCATCAAGAAAACATTTAATAATAGTGATCAAATTTTTGTTAGTGGAAAACCACTCCATTTCCTTGAGGATAGTAGTTATATGAGAACTTGATAATTATCTAATTTTCAAATTCCCATTAGACAAGAATCACTGAAGCAAAAGAGATTTCACCATCACATACTAGAATGTACATGTATTGCATTGGAGATGGTGGATTTAAAGGCATGATAAAGTCAAGCCCCCACTTAGCAAAGGGGTACACCTCATAGACTAGTTGCAAAAAAATTTTCAATTTCCTTTATCTATATACAACTATCTAACACACATGGAAATGACATGTTCTTCTATGTTCTTGAACAACATAGATCAATAGTATCTTGACCTAAAAAATATAATGTGCTATAGCCTTAGCTAAACCATGCTTGTTCCTGTACTTTTTACATTCTCTTAACACATCCTTATCTCTATCAAAATTCAAAATTTCAAATGTAATCCTTCATAATTCTATTTGTAATGGTGTCCAACCTTCAACATGAATAAATCACACTTCATTTTGAGAGCTCTTTGCTGTGAACTATTCATCCTTTTTGGATGTCTTTCTGTAAAAAGTAGTACACAATGTCTTTATAAAAAATATCTAGAACAACTCCTTCATTCATGTACACACATGAAACCAATCCCTATTCTATATTGAAAATGAGTTTGGTTATCCCTTGTTCTAAGACTAGTTTCAAGGGTTGTATTTATAGATCAAACTCTTGTAAGGTAGCCATCCACTTGCTTCTATGCTCACCCAATTAATTTTTCATGAGGAGTGACTTTACTACAGGAACATGTATGATGAAAAATACATTACTTCATTAGATATAATGCCTAATTTTTAAAAAAAAGTTTCACCAAAATAAAAGATTGTTTAACCAAATTCAAATGATTTAGTTCAACATTTTTCAAAGGATAACTCATAAAGGCTGTAGGCCTTCCATCCTCACCATCTTTATTTTGGGTAAGTTTTCCCACACATGAGTATTTTTAAAAAAATGAGTAAACCTTAAAATGCAGTTTGTAGTTTTGACTCACCAGAACTAGTGCTGTTGCAATTGGTATTTTAATATCTTAGAATGCTTTCTTTATAGGAGTTCTCCATTCAATTTTTGCATCATTTTAAAGCTTACTATTGAGATGACAACCCATCTCTGTGAAACTACTTATGAATTTATGAATAAAACTTGATCTTTCCAAATAAAGATGTGTACTCCTTTATACTATTTGGTGGAAACAAATTTAAAATAGCCTCTGCAAGCTTTGGATCAATGTAAATGTGAATTTTAGATATTACGTGACCTAAGAATTTCCCCTTAGTGAACCCAAAAGAACATTTCTTAGGGTTAAGTGAAATTCCATATTTTTAACATCAATTAAACATGTGGGATCCTCAATATGATTAGCCCTACTTTTTGAAAACACTACGAGGTCATCCATGTAAATCATTATACACTTATTAACCAATCCCTTAAACTTGATATCCATGGCATGCTAAAAAGTAGCGCCTACATTGATTAGTCCAAAAGGTATGCATCAAAATGAAAATATTCCTCATTTAGTGGTGAATACCATTTTCAACCTATCTTATTTCTAAACCATCACTTGATTGTAACTAGGATAACCTTCCAAGAATGATATTATCTTAGAATCATTCATGATCTTCAATACCTCATCAAGTGAGGGTAACATTAGTTGTCTTTATGTGAAGATCAATTCAATTTTTAAAAATCTACACAAAGTCTAGTTTCTCCACTTTTTTTTATGTATTAGTATGAAAACTCACGTGGAATCCTAGATCAAGAAAATAATCCTAGCATCCAATACCCTTTACACCTATTTTTAAATTAACATCTCAATAACCAAGCTAACTAGCCTTTTCTGATGGAATAGTTTAGCATATGGTTTCAAAGGTATATTATGTGTGATTAATTCTAGATTGTATGTTTTCAAATCCTCATAGCTCGATACAACTAGACCATATCTTTTCTTTCTTTCCTAATGCAACCCATTTTAATTTTTACCATCTTTGGGTCTTCTATAATACCCAACTTATATGTTTCATAGTCATCACTTCCCTCTTTAAGGGGTTGTCTCTTCTCTAGAGTAGAGTCATATTTATCAAATATCATTTCAAGTTAAACCATCCCTTTAGGAATAGTGCTTTTTTTAAAATTGACAATTCTATCTTTATCCTCAGCCCCCAATTTGTCATTCTCCTCTGCTTCATCATCTATTAGCTATTCTTGGAACATTTTTCTACACATTATGAACTCTAGGATGTTATGATAATCTTGGAACACTTGGAAATTTGTGATATTCTTGGGGATGAATGGAGAAATAGATAATTCTAATGAGAATATCCTCAACTTGTTCTCTCCATAGGTTTCAATGCATTAATCAAGATGGCTAACACATCTTTGAAATAATTTTTTCTTTTGGGAATTGACACTATGTTGATATATTAAAATTCATCAATCAAGTCCAAAAACCTCTTCCTATGGGTGAGTAGCTTCTTATCATTACATGAATATACACCTCTGATTTATCAAATTATGAATTGAGAATATTCTTGAACTATGAGCACCTTGACATTATTTTATAGTGCAATTAATAGGCCTCCAACTAAAGCTTCATAATCTACAACATTGTAAGTGCATATAAATTATAACTGATAAGAAATGTAGAAGCACTTACCTCTTGCATTTATTAGCTTGATATTAGTCAAAGCTCCTTGTTTGCACTTATATATACTAAATCTTAGTGTCCACACCCCAAAATTCCTAGTAGGTTGTCTCTAAACTATTGGTATAGCTTTAGCCAATGTTATGGCCTCAAAATATTCTCTTTTGGCATTCTATGGAGTAACATTTTGTGGATGAACACCTATTTTAGGAGAAGATTATTTTTTCATTCTCCTTGAAAGCCTTGTCCTTATGACTACTAGAAATCATCTTTGCATGCTCTAATTTTTTTGAGCATAGCTCTTCATCTAATTATTTAAATTGAGATGTATTTAGCTCATCATCAATGGCCATAAAAATGAAATATCGACCTCCAACATAACATCTCAACCTATGCCTAGGTATAAAACTACCAGGCGCATCATAAGGTGGAAACCCTCCTTCCTTGAAATATGTATCACTATAGGAGGCTTCAATGTCCTCTTCAAACTATGTCACTACCTCAAGAGGTACTATGAATGTAGAAATCTTCTTACTTTCAACTATTTGAATTTTCAGAGGTCTCAAATTATCCATTTTAGGCTAATTTTTGGTAGCTTATACATGTCACATATTCTCCATTATCTAGTTTTTTTAGATGTTTGAAACATTTTGGAATTGCATAATTTTTTAATGATAGATTTAGCAGGTACACCAATATTTTTAGGAAATTGGTAAATTTTTTATGGTTGTCCCATTCATGCCAAAACTCTCGATACTACATCTTCAAAACTAGCACATTCAAATTTTGAATGTCCCTCATGGTGAAGATGACAAAAGATGGGAATCAACAATATGTTCGAGTCTATGTCCTCTCATGGATATTTATATTTCTTAAAATTCTATCCATAAATTATTTGAAAGTCTCTCTTTCAAGAGGAAATTTTTGCAGACTTGTAATTAAGCTATCATTTGATATTTTGTAGTCTCTTGTTGTGAAGATTAACACATGTAATAGAACACATTTGATTGAGAAAAAAAATTCATTGGGAGCATTATATTATGGAACTATTCTTTTGGCTTAGGCTCCACATTGATCTTAATTTGATTATTCAATCCTTTCCAAGGTATTCACAACCGTGTAAAACTAGTGGAGAAACATCCCCTTAGACACTTTGTCCATTCCCTACTAAATAACATCCCATAATTTTTTGGAATGTCCACCATGTGGATATCAATTACATCTAAGATGCAAGGATTAATAGTTAATTAGGTGTGTATGTCTTTGAGCATGTTGATTGCCTTCACCTCTATCTTATCTAGCTAAATCATGACCTTATTAGTGGGCTTTGGTGTCACAACCAACCTCTACAAAATAGACAATGAAATTATCGTACACGAGGCTCTTATTTATCAAAAAATTGTACACATTTTTATTGAAAATCCATAGGCTCAAAAATAATAGAGGGAATTACACTTTGTCTTCTAACATGGTGGGAATTTCTTTAGCTATGTTCATTTTAGAAGTGGGTTCTTTGAAAACACTTGTAGATGCAAATATCTTGAAATGATCCAATGATTTCAGCAAAGCTTCCCTTTGACTAGGAAAAATTTTCAATATTTTAAACATGGAGATATTAGCCTTAGTCTTCTTCAACTCTTCAACTCCACTATACTTTTTGAAAGACCATGTTGGATTTCTTAGTATTTTTGTTGGCACTGGGATCACTAGGGCAACATGCATTAGGGAAATTGGTAATTTTTTTATGGTTGTCCCATTCATGCCAAAACTCTCGATACTACATCTTCACAACTAGCACATTCAAATTTTGAATGTCCCTCATGGTGAAGATGACAAAAGATGGGAATCAACAATATGTTGGAGTCTATATCCTCTCATGGATATTTAGATTTCTTAAAATTATATCCATAAATTATTGGAAAGTCTCTTTTTCAAGAGGAAATTTTTGTAGACTTGTAATTAAGCTATCATTTGATATTTTGTAGTCTCTTGTTGTGAAGATTAACACGTGTAATAGAACACATTTGATTGAGAAAAATAATTCTTTGGGAGGATTATATTCTGTAACTATTCTTTTAGCTTAGGCTCCACATTGATCTTAATTTGATTATTCAATCCTTTCCAAGGTATTCACAACTATGTAAAACCAGCGAAGAAACATCCCCTTAGACACTTTTTCCATTCCCTACTCAATAACATCCCATAATTTTTTGGAATGTCCACCATGTGAATATCAATTAAATCTAAGATGCAAGGATTAATAGTCAATTAGATGTGTATGTCTTTGACTATGTTGATTGCCTTCACCTCTATCTTATCTAGCTGAATCATGACCTTATTAGTGGGCTTTGGTGTCACAACCAACCTCTACAAAATAGACAATGAAATTATGGTGCATGAGGCTCTTATTTATCAAAAAATTGTATACATTTTTATTGAAAATCCATAGGCTCAAAAAGAATAGAGGGAATTACACTTTGTCTTCTAACATGGTGGGAATTTCTTTAGCTATGTTCATTTTAGAAGTGGGTTCTTTGAAAACACTTGTAGATGCAAATATCTTGAAATGATCCAATGATTTCAGCAAAGCTTCTCTTTGGCTAGGAAAAATTTTCAATATTTTAAACATGGAGATATTAGCCTTAGTCTTCTTCAACTCTTCAACTGCACTATACTTTTTGAAAGACCATGTTGGATTTCTTAGTATTTTTGTTGGGACTGGGATCACTAGGGCAACATGCATTAGGGACTTAGGAGGCACTATATTATTATTTACCATAGGATATAGAGGAGTGGGATGTGATACAAGAAGGATGTCATCAGTTAAAGGCTCTCTCCTACTTCATAGATTATGCATGTTTCTATTGTCACCATGGAATGCATATATTTTTGTGCATTCAGACTCAATTTTTTCTTTATAGGGGAACACAAAATCCTCTTGATTGTTTATGGTTTCTTCTCCCCCTCCTCATGTGCTAGAGGACTCAAAAAGAATTGTATTCAATTGTATGGGACTTTGATCTACATCTCAAGGATGTTGAATTTGAGTATTTTTTAATGACTATGGTACTTATTATTATTTCTCTATCCATTACCTTCCATAGGTATGTGATTTACATCACTAAATTTAACAACATTAGTGTTATTAGTAGGTATACTTCCATTTTTTTGGCCTAGTATTCCATGTATGATTTTTCCTAGTCACTCTAAATATTTTTTCTTATGAATTTTGGTTATTCTGACTACTATTGTTGTTTTTGTTATTGATGTTGATATTATGGCAACTAATCATGTAGTTGGGGTTGATGTTGTGGCCAACATTGTAAAACCCTAAAATGTTCAATTTAGAGGTTTCCTTAAAAATACTATTATAAGTGGATGAGATGCATAATGCATTGTAATGTTGGTGTACATTTTTGCTAGATAATAGAAAGGTTCAAGGTTGTGCAGGTGGATGTAGCCCAAGTTTTGGGTAAACCACATTAACTCTGTGCGTTATTTGTGTATTCTTCTTTTGTTTCTATACATAAATGGTTATTCTCATATTGTTCTAGATCTTTGAAACCTTAACTATTGGTATTAGAGAGAGGTTTCTTGTTGTAGATTGATAGGACTTTTGGTTTGAGTGGGACCAATGAAGGATTCAAGATACAAGATTGAAAAATTCAATGCCCAAAATTTAGAGTTATGGAAAATGCAAATGGAAGATTACTTGTATCAAAAGGATCCATGGAAACCATTATAAGGAAAAGCCTAGAAATAGAGAACTATCATAGATGAAGATTGGGAGATCTTGGATAGGAAGACACTGGGATCTATTTGACTATGCCTTGTACCATCTACAACTTTTAACATATCAAAAGAAAAAATGATAGTAGAGTTGATGGAGACATTGGCTATGTTATATGAGAAATATTTATCTTTGACTAAGGTATATTGTATGAATCATTTGTCTAATATGAAAATGAGTGAGGGAGGATCTATAGCAAATCATTTCAATCAATTTAACATAGTCACTAGTCAGTTGTCATCCATTCAAATTTCATTTAAAGAAGATCTTATGTTCTTTGCTATAAAGTTGGAATAGTTTGGTTATGGATGTAAGTAACTTTGTCTCTATTTCAAATACTTTGAAATTTGATGAAGTTGTTGGTATTATCCTAAGTGAGGAAATGTGACGAAAAAGAATAGGTAAAACTTTGACGTCATTAGGTTCTGCTTTAAATGTGAAGAACAAAGGAAGAACAAGGGAAAAAGGAAAATGGCCTTGACATGAAAAGTGATGAGGGAAGTCAAAGAAAGGACATTCTCAATCTAAAGGAAAGAAATATTGCTGGTATTGAGGAAAGCCTACTCACCTAAAGAAATATTGTTGGTCTCAAAAAAATAAACAAGGTGATAAAAATTAAGATGATAGTAAGGAAGATAATGTTGCAAGTCATACTTTACAAGATGATTTAATCTTATGATTGGATAATGTCAATGATTCTTGGGTAATAGATTCCGGGAGTTCATTCCATGTTACACCCCATAGAAAGTATTTTCAAGATTATGCTCAAGTTGATTTTGGAAAGGTATATTTGGGTGATGATTAGCCCTATCCTATTGTTAGAAAAGGAAAAATAAAGAACAAGTTGCCAAATAGAAATGATTGGATACCATAAGAGGTAAGGCATATCCCTAATTTAAGAAGAAATTTAATTTCTATAGGACAATTGGGTAGTGAAGGCTACATAGTCATGTTTTTAGACAATATTTGGAAGGTCACTAACGGTTGATTAGTAGTAGCTAAAGGTGTGAAAGTAGGCACATTATATGTGTGTACTAGTAACACTTATTCTACCTTAGCTACTATAGATGTTGGAAGAATAAATTAAAAAATGTGGCACTATAGGCTTGGGCACATGAGTGAGAAAGGGATGAAAATCCTTCAGTCTAAAAATATATTGCTAGGACTAAAAAATATTGATTTAGAGATTTATGAAAGTTTTTTTTATGGAAAACAAAAAAGAGTTCTTAAGGTTGTGAAATACAAGAAGAGTGAGAAGTTAGAGATAGTGCAATTAGATGTATGGGGAGTAGCTTAGGTACCATCTCTTGGTGGCTCTTGTTATTATTTTATTTTTATAGATGATTCAACTTGAAAAATATGGGTATATATCCTGAAACAAAAATATGATGTTTTTGAAACATTTAAGAAATGGAAAGCTTTGGTTGAGAATGAGATAGGAAAGAAGTTGAAGTGTCTCAATCCAATAATGGAGGTAAGTATTTCAGCACAACCTTTGAATATTAGTGTTCTATTAATGGAATTCGAAGGTAGAAGATAGTTCCAGGAAAACTAGAAGAAGATGGGGGTGTTAGAAAGAATGAATAGGAAAATCATGGAAAGTGCAAGGATCATGAGATTGCATGCTGGTGATGTTGGATACAATTGTTTAATTGTGTGTTGTCTTTGATGTCACACAAATGTCATATCAGTCATCAGATAGAGTCCATCAAGTTGAGATGTTTAGTAAGGAAAAGAACAATGTCTATCGAGCTCGAAAGGTCAGCAAGGCAAAGGACAAAGTCAACTAAGCTCAAATAGTCAGCGAGGCAAAGGACATAATCTACCAAGCCCAAAAGGTTAGTAAAGAAAACTTGCAGTATCTACCGAGTAAACAGTTGTTACCAAGATTTCAAGGTAATCAAAGAAATTTAGTTCTTACCAAGTTCACTTGGTCATCAAAAGAAATGTGGTAGAAGCAGTTCTTAACGAACTCACTCAGTCATCAAAGGAAATGTGGTAGAAGCAGTTCTTACCGAGCTCACTCGGTTATCAAAGAAAATGTGGCAGAAGTAGTTCTTACCGAGCTCTCATGAAGGAATTTAGTTCTTATCAAGTAAACTTAGTAGCCAAAGGATTTTATAGATATTACAATGTTAACTGAGTCAAGAAGGTTAACTCAGGAAATTTTTGGAAGCAGTATTTACCGAGTAGGGTCGGCCAGTAAAGGATTTCATTATTTTATAAAATAACATTTATTTGTTTAGAGTAATATTTGTAGCTGACTAATGTATGGTTTATTGATAAATGTAACATGTAATTGGGCCAACTTGACAATCTAAATGGTATAATTAAGAGGTCAAGTTGCGAACTCTAAGTGTGAGTGAGATGGAAATGGAATTGATGTGATATGAGGACTGATTATTGTGGAAGAAAATTTGAAGGATGATAAGAGATCCTTGAGGAGCATCAGATCCATATTTGATCAAGGAGGATATAATGATGTAGAATAGAGACCTGTAATCAGCAAATTTAGTTGCATCTTGTTTAGGTTAATTCATTGTTGCTTTCTAACAATTGTAGTAGTGGTTCAAATCTCTTAACATAGTTGGTTTGATAGCCATTTTTTAAATCCTCTAACAAGGTGATAGTTTAGTTGAATTGTTCTAAAGACCTCTAGAAAGGTCACTCCTAATAGGGTGATCAAAATCCTCTAATAGGGTCACACCTAACAATGTGTATTGCAACCTTTAATAGAGTTGGCTCCTAATAGGGCTCACTTCAGAAGAGTGAAAAATTGGTAACTAATTACTTGGTGGTTTTTCCCATATTGAGTTTCCACATTAAATCTGGCATCTCTTCTGTTAATTTTATTTTTAGTTACATGCATGAATGCTTGATGATAAGTAATAGTTTTGTTTATCAAGTATCAGCAGGAACTAGATCTTTAAGACATCTAAGGGATCTATGGATTAATTTTTGTTAGGAACTAATTCACCCCCCCTCTCAGTTACTCTATCTTTAATCTCAACAATTGGTATTAGAGCTTTTGGTGCTTACAAGAAAAGATTTCAAGGATCTAAGCCAAAGATCAAGATGTCTTACAAGAGAGAAATTCCAAGACTTAATAGGGACAACTTCTCATCATGGCAAAGATTGATGAGACTTCATCTGGCTTCTATTGGTGATTCAGGACTGAAGTATCTTGATGAAAAATATGAGGAACCTGTTGGTACATTATTTGTCAATGATATTGCTGAAAAGAAGACTCACAATAACATGATGATAGATATAGCATCTACCCTAAGTTATGAAGAATTTGATGATATCAAAGATTGCAAAACTACCTTTGAAATGTGGAGCAAGCTGAAAGAGATCTATGGAGGAGATGATAATTTGAGAAGAGCCAAAGCAGAAAGTTTGAGAAGTCAATTTGATCAAATGAGGATGAGAGAAGATGAAAACATTGCAAAATATGTTGAAAGAGTCAAAGCAAGTGTTAGTGCTATCAAAGTGTCTGGAGGAGATATCAAGGAGGAGATAGTTATAAGTAAAGATTTGAGAACTCTACTTCCCATCTATGCAATCAGAGTCTTTGCAATTCAAGAAAGAAGATGTGAAGCAAATCATAAGATAAATTTAGAAGCCATAGTTGGAAGATTAACTGCATTTGAGCTAGACAACTATGATAATTATGTTCCAGTTGTAAAGAACATTGAATTAGCATTTGAAGCCAAGCTTTCACTCAAAGAAAAAGGGAAGAAGAAAAAGGATGAAGAATCAGAACAAAGTTTAGATAGTGATCTTGAGGTGGTTGAAGCTCTACAAAGGATGAAGAATCAGAACAAAGTTTAGACAGTGATCCATAGTCAAAATATGATGCAGAATCAGAAAAAAGTTTAGACAGTGACCTTGAGGTGGTTGAAGCTCTACTAGCAAGGAAATATTCAAGAGGCAAAGGGAAATACAAAGGTAAGGTTCCTCTAATCTATTTTTCTTGTGAAGAAATTGGACATATTGCTGCTAGGTGCCCAAATAAGTAGAACAAGGATGAGAAGAAAGGTCACAAGTACAATGGAAAGAAAGACTTATTCAAGGATAAAAGTAAGAAAACATGTTTCATGGCTAAAGATTCTAATGATTCTGATGATGAAGAAGAAGATGAAATTGTCTACATTGCTATGAAAGATGAGTTTGATAATGATGAAGAAATGACACAGATTTCTCATATGAGAAAAAATGATACATGGATCATAGATAGTGGTTGTTCTCATCACATGACTAGTGATAAAACTAAGTTTGAACACTTTGAAGACTATGATGGTGGCAGTGTAAGATTTGGTAACAACGAACTTTGTTGCATAAAAGGAAAAGAAAGAATCTCATTGACCAAGAAACTTGTATGTGATAATGCATATTGGGTAGAAGGACTAAATCACAATTTGTTGAGTGTGGCACAACTACTCAACAATGGATTTAAAGTAGAATTCATGCAATGAAAAGAAAGACTGCTGAATGACCAAGGTAAGCTGATTGGATCAAGCACTCAAACAAGAGGTAACTTATTCTATCGTGAACTTGGTGAATGTTCAAGTTTTATTGCTCAAATTGAAGAAATTTGGTTATGGCATAGGAGGTTATGTCATGAAAAATTTGAAAACTTGATAAAAATCATTAAATTTAGGAAAGTAAGAGGCATTCCTAACATAAAGAAACCTGAGGTTGGTCTATGCAAGAATTGTCAAATTGGTAAAATGGGAAAGACTAGTTTTAAAAGCAAGAACTATTAGACTGAAGAAGTTCTAGAAATTGTACATATTGATTTGTGTGGACCTATTGGAATTGAAAGCTATACTTGTGATAATTTTTTCATTCTTTTTGTTGATGATTATTCAAGAATGATGACTGTCATGTACCTAAGACAAAAATCAAAAGCATTTGAAAAGTTCAAGTGGTATTTGGCTGGAGTAGAAAAGGAAACAGGAAAAAGACTGAAATGATTAAGGTTTGACAGAGGTGGAGAATTCATTTCACATGAGTTAAATAAATTTTGCATTGAAAGAGGAATCAAAAGACAAATTTAAGCACCTGGAACTCCTAAACAAAATGGAATAGCAGAAAGAAGGAACAGATCTATCATGGACTATGCAAGAACCTTAATGATTGAGAAAATAATTACTATCAAATACTGGAAGGAAGCCATCAGCACTGCAGTTCATACCTTGAACTGAGTACAGCTAAAAAAGGATTCATTCAAAACCCCCTATGAGTTATGGTATGGCTACAAACCAAATGTAAGTGTGTGCTAGAAAATGTGACCTATTAGGAGTATGAATCAATAAGCAAACATTAGTTCAAACCAAAACATGTAATAAGAATTCATCAAAATGAAGGAAAACTAAACTAATACTTGCTTGAGTTTTGCAACTCAAAGCAGTCAACAAATCAAGTCTTCTAGCCACCTCTACAGCTCAACAAAGGCACTCATGAGAGGCCTTTTTGGTGTGTTAAGATGGAGGGTATGTTTGATGTGCTCTCCCAAATGCAACAATGGAGTGAATCTCTTGAGTGAATGTGCAAATGTGAGTGATGATGCTATGAACCATAAACTATATGAGATGAAGAACACTTCAAGAAATGGCTATGGAGAAAGCCATACTTGAAAGTATTCAATGATGAGAATATGAAATGCAACAAATAAACTAACTAGATATGCAAGCTAAACTAAGATATAAATGAGATGGAGATAAGAAAACACATGTAAACTAAACCAATAATGCAAATGCAAAGCTAAACCAGCTACCAAATGGTTAGTATTCACCTAAAAATCTGTATGAAAACTCAAACTACAATGAAAACCTAGCATGAAAACTCAAGACTCAAAATGGCATGATAACAATGCAATAATGAGAGATGCAAATGCTTGAGACAAGGCCTCTATTTATAGGCTCAAGAGAGGGCTCGGTGAGGTGGTATCCATGTAGATTCCACATAAGGTGACATGCAAGCCATGCAAATGGTCAAGAATTCAAAGTTTGCTCACACATGTGTGAGAAAACTTGAGAAAAAAAGTGGGAGACAAGAGTGCAAAGGGGAATGTGTAGGCATGCCATCTCACATGTGTGAGCATACTCTTAGGCTAATGAGGGAGATTAGGAAGAAGATTAGAAATGATTAAGTGGGATTAGAGAAGAAGTATTCTTAAGAGGATGAAAATGATGGTCATAGGCTAGGCTCTAGGTTAAGATTAGATTAAATGAAATTTAATTTAATCATGAGTTTAGAGGAATTAATAGGATGTGAGGATTAAATAAACAAAATTTATTTAAAAAGGGAATGATGGAAGATCATGTGTTAAATTAATTTAACACATTAAGGCTAGGAGTATTTAAATTAAATTTAAATAATTAGAAGAATGATTTCATTTAATTAAATAAGTAGAAGAATGTGAGCAATATAATTAATTACAATGTCACAACAATATTAAAATTAATTAATATAGTGTTTAGGGATGATTTTAAGCGTCTATAGTAAATTACCTAAAAGTATGTGGAAGCAAATGTTACATTTTGAAAGAATCTAAAAAAGGTAAATTTGATGTAAAAGGTGATAAAGGAATATTTTTGGGATACTCTTGCAAAAGTAAAGCATATAGATGTTTGAACTTATCCACTTACAAAGTCATAGAAAGTGCACATGTGAAAGTTAATGAGTTTATAGAAAGAACAGAAGAAGAAAGCAAAAGGAAACCTAAAGACTACAAGAGATTTATTTACATTGAACCTAATACAATACCAAATACATCTGTCAATTAAGAATCCTCAACTCTTGAATCTTCATTAATCGAGTCATAGGAAGTTCAAACCAAGTCAGTACCTACCGAGCTGCAAGAACTCAAGTTGCAAATAGAAGCTACTAAGTCAGCATCTACCGAGCTCGAACAACCAAAATCAGAACTAGAAGTTGAAGCATAGGAGGTTAACCAAGCAAGTCACCTAAAAGGTAAGGAGCTTGTGTTAGCTAAGTATGTCAGGAAACATCATGCACTAGATCAGATCATTGAAGATAAATCAGAAGGAACAATGACAAGAAGTAAGTTGAAAGGCACTTGTTTACTTGCTGATTTTGAACGTAGAAATTTCAAAGATGCACTAGACAGTGAAAGTTGGATTGAAGCTATGAATGAAGAGATAGAACAGATAGAGAAAAACAAAACGTGGACTCTCGTATCTAAACCCAAAGATAAGAATGTGATTGGAACTAAGTGGGTATTCAGAAACAAGCTAAATGAAGATGGTAAGGTATCAAGGAACAAAGCTAGGTTGGTATGCAAAGGATACTGTCAAGAAGAAGGTGTAAACTATGGAGAGACTTTTGCTCCTGTTGCAAGATTGGAAGGTGTTAGAACCTTACTTGCATATGCTACATACAAAGGATTCAAAGTTTATCAGATAGATGTCAAATCAACATTTCTCAATAGCATATTGGATGAAGAAGTTTACATTGAACAACTTGAAGGTTTTGTTGATCCAGACCAAAAGGAAATGGTCTACAAATTGCATAAAGCATTGTATGGTATGAAGCAAGCACCCAAAGCATGGTACAAAGGACTACATAACTATCTTATTCAAATTGGTTTTCAAAGAATTAATGATAAAAGTAGTTTGTACATAAAGGAAGGACCAGATAATAAGATTGTTTTGGCAGAAATATTTGTAGATGATACTTTATTCACAGGAAATGATGATCTTTGCAAAGAATTTTCAGAACAAATGAACAAGGAATTTGAAATGTCAATGTTTGGAGAAATCAAATTTTTTTTTTGGTCTTCAAATTCATCAAAGTAAGAATGGTATCTACATTACTCAATCCAAATACATCAAGGAGATACTAAAAAAGTTTGGAATGGAAGACTACAAACTAGTTGGAACTCCTATGTGTACTGGATTAAAATTTATCAAGGATGATGAATCAAAAGAAGTAGATCAGACATTGTATAGATCTATGATTGGAAAATTACAATATGTGGTGCACACAAGGCCAGACATTGCCCTTGCAATAGGAATTGTAGCAAGATTCTTAGCAAAACCAAAAGAAAATCACATGATGGCAATCAAAAGGATCATGAGATCCTTAAAAGGAACCGAAGATTATGAATTATGGTATAAACTTGGAGGAAATCTAGATTTAAAGGTGTTCACCGATGTAGATTGGGCAAGGAATGTTGATGATAGGAAGAACACAAGTGGAGGAGCTTTCTTTCTTGGAAAAAAGTTGGTTTCTTGGACAAGTAAAGAGCAGAATTGTACATCTCAATCCACAGTAGAGGTTGAATATGCTGCAGCAGCAACAAACTGCTCAAACATTGTGTCGTTCAAACAATTATTGGAAGGTATGAAGCAAAAAATCAAAGAACCTATTGTTATTTTTTGTGATAACACAAGTGCAATTAATATCTCCAAGAATCTAGTGATGCATTAAAAAACCAAACATTTTTCCATAAAGTATCACTTTGTTAGAGAATTGGTAAAAGAAAAAGAAATCAAATTGGAATATGTTCATACAAAGGAAAAAATTGCTGACATATTCACAAAGCCTTTACCTAATAATGCATTCTTGTATCTAAGAGGTAAGTTAGGGGTCATTACCCTATTGGAAGCTCATTAAAAGAAAATTTTAGTGATGCATCAAGAAGAACAGAATTGAAGATCTATCAGTTGATGCAGAAAACCAATGAAAACATTGCATATGAATTAGTACATCAGGTACAATGCCATTCAATTTTTTAAAGTTGTCTTTTGCATGTGCTGTCAAAGAGGGAGAGTATATTGTCATATGTTTCTAAATTTGCAAATAATAAGAGTTTATGTAAGAGGGAGAGATAGTTTGTGAAAAAGGGAGAGATTATTATGAAAGAGGGAGCTTGCTGTATTTGAAAAAGAAAGTGAAGTATTCTATCAATAAAAGATTTTTTTTCAAATTTTATTCTGCTATGACATGTTGTGTTTCCATCAATGCCAAAGAGGGAGATTCTTGGATACAATTGTTCAATTGTGTGTTGTCTTTGATGTCACACAAATGTCATATTAGTCATTAGATAGAGTCCACTAAGCTCAGATGGTCAGTAAGGCAAAGAACAATGTTTACCAAGCTTAGAAGGTTAGCAAGGCAAAGAATAGAGTCTATCGAGCTTAGATAGTTAGCGAGGCAAATGATAGAATCTATCGAGCCCAGAAGGTTAGTAAAGAAAACTTGTAGTATCTACTGAGTAAATAGTTTTTACTGAGCTTTCAAGGTAATCAAAGAAATTTAGTTCCTACTGAGCTCACTTGGCCATCAAAGGAAATGTGGTAGAAGCAGTTCTTACCAAGCTTAATCAGTCATCAAAGGAAATGTGGCAGAAGTAGTTCTTACCGAGCTCACTTCGTCATCAAAGAAAATGTGGTAGAAGTAGTTCTTACCGAGCTCTCATGAAGGAATTTAGTTCTTACCAAGTAAACTCGGTAGCCAAAGGATTTTACAGATATTGCAATGTTAATCGAGTCAAGAAGGTTAACTCAAGGAATTTTTGGAAGCAGTATTTATCGAGTAGGGTCAGCTAGTAAAGGATTTCATTGTTTTATGAAATAACATTTATTTGTTTAGAGTAATATTTGTAGCCAATTTATGTATTGTTTATTGGTAAATGTAACATGTAATTGGGCTAACTTGACAATTTGAATGGTATAATTAAGAGGTCAAGTTGCAAATTCTAAGTGTGAGTGAGATGGAAATGAAATTAATGTGATATGAGGACTAATTATTGTAGAAGAAAATTTGAAGGATGATCAGAAATCATTGAGGAGTAGCAGAGCCATATTTGATCAAGGAGGATCTAATGATCTAGAATAGAGACCTGTAATCAGCAAATTTAGTTGCATCTTGTTTAGGTTAATTCATTGTTGCTTTCTAACAATTGTAGCATTGATTTCAAATATCTTAACAAAGTTGGTTTAATAGCCATTTTGTAAATCCTCTAACAAGGTAACAGTTTAGTTGAATTGTTCTAAAGACCTCTAGCAAGGTCACTCCTAATAGGGTGATCAAAATCCTCTAATAGGGTCACACCTAACAGTGTGTATTGTAACCTTTAATAGGGTTGGCTCCTAATAGGGCTCACTTTAGAAGAGTGAAAAATTGTTAATTAGTTACTTGGTGGTTTTTTCCATATTGGGTTTCCACATTAAATCTGGTGTCTCTTGTGTTCATTTTGTTTTCAGTTACATGCATGAATGCTTGAAGATAAGTAATAGTTTTGTTTACCAAGTATCAGTAGTAACTAAATCTTTAAGACATCTAAGGGATCTGTGGATTAATTTTTGTTAGTAACTGATTCACATCCCCCCCCTTCTCAGTTACTCTATCTGTAATCCCAATAGGTGAGCCCCTTCATTTCTAGGAAGATGCTATAAACACTTTTGTCTATTTGATAAATAGAGGACCTTCAACCCCTTTCAATGGTGGTATTCCAAAGGAAGCATGGACTAGACAAAAGGTAAATTATTCATTTCTGAAAAGTTTTGGTTGTGAATCTTTTTTCCATGTCGATAAAGAAAATAGAACCAAGCTTGATGCTAAATCTCTAAAATGTACCTTCATTGGATATGGAGTAGATGACTATGGTTATCGATTATGGGATTTTGAAAATCCTAAAATAATCAGAAGTAGAGATGTTATATTCAATGAGAATTTCATGCATAAAGAACAATTGCACAAAAAGAAGCATGAATAGGTCAAACAAGAATATGTGGTGTTGGATGAGACTCCTAAAAATGAAAGGCCACTAGTACCTGATGCTTAGCAAGAACATGTTATCCCAAAATCTCCTATAAGTGTTAGACATTCTACAAGATCAATTAGACTTCCTGAAAGGCTTTGTCCTTCTTTGTATTCCATTTTATTGACTCATTTTGGTAAATATAAGAATATGAAGAATAAATGTAGGTAGATTCAAAACAATAGTGGAAGTTGGGCATGAAAGAGGAGATGGACTCCTTGTTGAAAAATAAGACTTGGGACTTAGTCCCTTTACCTAAAGGAAAAAGAGTCTTTCCTAAAAAATGGGTTTCTAGGTTGAATGAGGAAGATGGAGGAAAGAAAATGTATAAGGGTAGTCTTGTGGTAAAGTGGTTTGTATGAAAAAAAGGGCATAGATTTTAATGGAATATTCTCCCCTATTGTAAAAATAACTTCAATTAGAATTGTACTAAGTCTTGTGGCTATAGATGACTTGCATCTTGAACAACTAGACGTCAAGACAACTTTTCTCCATGGAGATTTGGAGGAAGAAATTATGTAACAACTAGAGGGATATGAGGTCAAGGGTAAGGAGAATTTTGCATACAGGTTAAGGAAAAGTCAATATGGCCTAAAGCGGGTACCTTGACAATCGTATTTAAAATTTGATAGTTTTATGGCTGAACAAGGTTACCGCAGATGTCATTTTGATTACTGTGTATATTTTAAGAGATTGAATAATGGGAGTTACATTATCCTATTACTCTATGTTGATGACATGCTTGTTGCTGGGTCTAATATGCAACAAATAAATGAAATTAGATAGAAATTATCAAGGTCATTTTCTATGAAGGATTTGGGTGGTGCTAGGAAAATCCTTGGTACCAGGATTACAAGAGACAAGAAAAATAGAACCTTGAATTTGTCCCAAAGTGAGTATCTAAAGAAGGTGTCATTTTCAACATTAAGTTTAAATGACAAGCCAATTTGGCTTGCCAAATTATTTTTTTAATTGTTTTGATCCTGATAATGTTGAAATTTTGATGGCAGTTAAGTTTATGTCAAAATTTTGATGAAAGTTATGCTTGGCATCAAAATTTTGATGTTATCATGGATATAAAAAAAGAAAAGAAAAGTGAAAATTCATTTATTTATGCAGAAAAGTGTGGGTGGGAGGCTTCAAGCATGACCAATTAAGAGCTTTTTAGCACCATCAAGGTAAGGTTGATGGATTAATTTTCATTCTCTGCATCCTCTTCTATTTGGAACTTCCTTAATTTCAAGGCTGTAAGGGTTCAAGGTAATTTTAATTTTCATTGTAAGGGTTCAAGGTAAATCTTTTTTGCAACTTTCTTAATCATTTAAAGTTCCCTCTTAAACATCATTCAACACCAAGAATAAAGAATAGAAAATAGTTGAGGCAACAAATTAGGAAATTGAAAAACATTTTTACAAAGGACATAGAATACCTCATTTGAATTACATTCACATTCTTATCTTCTTTTGTTAGAGTAATAGAGCTGGTATGATAACCCCCTTAGAAGATCTCACCTAATTTTCTCAATTGGATTCTGTAAAGACCTAGCCATCTAAGATTTTTAAGTTAAGCAGGATTGTGAAATTATGGAGTGTAGAAACTCAATATGGAAAGCGTGTTTACTGAACCAAAAAGGTGCCCTTGACTATGCTAATAAAATGGCTCTATGCCTTCATGGTATCAAACAAAGCCATATTCTCTACACAAGACTCTCTCCACTAAAAAAATTAGTTGCTTTTAAAAAAGGTACCTAAATATTTTACTTCCTAAATTTTCAATCGAAAGTAAAGTTAGTTAAATTAGGTGATAAGATTATATATGCAGATGTATGTATGTATGTATGTGTATATATATGTATGTATGAATATGTATGTATGCATATATGTATGTATGTATATGTATGTATGCATATATGTATGTATGTATATGTTATGGTGGGATGAAGACTAGATCAACAAGAGTAAGGAAAAGAAAAAACCACAAGTTTCAATGTAATGAAATGACCTTTAATGCCTCCAACACCTAAATGATTGTCCAAGACCTATCCTATGATCAAAGGTGGTTTGAAGGTCTTAAAATATCAACTATAAGGTGATTAATCTGGTTCTTCCCTTCCACAAACTCACTGTGGTCATAAAATGGAAAATGCACAAGATAGGCCTAGTAGCCCTGCCAATTAGGAAAATGGTTCTATTTTGTTTCCTTTTGATTGATAGCTAAAACTCATTTGTTTCATTATAATGTACCCATTGAAAACTATCTACTAGAGATGCATGGAGTCATTGGGTTGGATGGTATAGGGATATACCTTAGTTTGATATTTAATTTTTTTGTAGACATACTCTGTCTATTTTTCTTGAAGCATTCTTTCTAGATAACCACTATAAGCTCAAACATTAAGGCTAGTTTATCAAGAAATCTATGATTCTTGACACTTTTACTTAAATATAGAGTGCAAATTTGTGAGGGCATTTTCTCTCATTCATACGATATACATATTTCTAGGAAAGAAAACAAAAAGTTAAAAATAGGCACATGGGTTTTACTAAAAATATTTAAGTAACAAATTTTTCTCAAATCCTTTGAAGTTGTAGAGCTAATGCAAGTTCTAAAGCATAATTTTTGAATCATTGGCTAAAGCAAGCTCCATGTTAGGAACTTTGGAAAAAAATCTAGCAATCAATATTAAATACAATTTATTTCTCACAAATTTTCATTCTTCAAAAGTTGCTACAAGTACCATCTTATAACTCTATTAGATCATTAGATTAGATAAAATCAAAGAAAAAAGAAAATTGGTCTATTTATTCAAATTTATATACATAAACTTAGTGAAGATACAAACCTACATTAGTTATGCACTTAGGCATACCACAACAATAGGAAAATTATGATCATTTCATTGTAGGGTTACATCAGTTATATCCTTTATTGAATACTTCAACATGCCAAAAAGGATAGATAGGGTTACTTTGTAAAATAATCTCTATTCTAACACTTGATTGACAATTTAGGCCTCCTAGATGATGGATTTGCAAAGCAAGTTTGAGTGAAACTTACCCCCACACTTCAATATTCTCCATAGTCTCATAGTTGAATTAAAGGAATCTACAATCAATTTGAGTTTATAGACCCTGCAAGTGCAAATGACCCAATTTGTGTTTCAAAACCCTTAAAAACTAGGGCTTCCTCAATCTATACTTTCCGAACACTTTCTTCAAAAATTGATGGATGGAACACCTTGTTCTTACCATATGTAGATACAATCCAACATAAATTAGCCACCCCTGAAGGCCAATGTGCTACTGCTATAGCATACCCAACAATTTCAATGTAAAATTCCTTAAATTAGTTATGGTGATCAAAAAAATACTTCATTCCCTCCTTCAAAAATGCATATAGATTGGTTAGTTACTATAATACATATTAGAAACAAGCCATTCCATGAGAATTAGGAACTTACATTCATGGATTGACTATTTCATAATTGAGTAATCAAAACTGCCTAGAAACTGGAGAGTATTATGACAGTCAACAAAATATGAATGGAAACACTTCTGGAAACCTTCAATTAAAGCATGAAAGTGGAAGATTAGATCATAGGTTAATGTCCTTGTTTCATTCAAGATAAAATTTCCTTCAAAGATAACCAAAACAATGAATAAAACTCATAAATCTTGCAAAAATTAGAGGTTTTCTAATTAAATCTGTGTGCAACCTGTATTTGATCTGTGCAATGTAATCACAATCCATCAACATGTCCTATTCGACAAAAAAAAGTTATTTCATTCATTAATCCTCAATAACTCAACTTTCTAAAAACATAATAATAACTAATTATCATTCTACAAACAAATTTTAGAAAGATTTAATCTAATTGTGCATGATTTTCCCACCAAAAGGATTGCTATTTCATTCCAAATCCGTACAGTACTATTTCAATCCTTGATTAGGTTGAAGATATCCAATTTATTGCAATTTTTATTGCAAGAAAAATTGCAAGAAGTTGCATGACAACTTTTATTGCAATTTTTATAACTTCTACACAAACTTCAAATAAATGATTCCATATGCCTTCAAAACTATACCACAATATGCAAAATGATTATAAAACCAAAAAAATGGAAATTTTTGGTCAACTCATAATGTTTGACCAATTTTTGACCAACCTTTGACTTGCTTATAACCTTATTACAACATGTAAACAACTTGCCTAAATGCATGTTTGAGATTTCCTAAACTATCTTGTGTCAACTTGAACACTTATTGACCTTCTATACTATCCTACTTATTGTTTGACCACCTTATTTAGGACCTAAGGCCCCTACACCAAGCTCTAGGATTTCATTCCCATGTCCTTTTGATTGATGTATATGTATGTATGTATGTATGTATGTATATACATATACATATATATATATATACACACACACACATATGTATATATGTGTGTGTGTGTGTGTGTGTGTGTGTGTGTGTGTATGTATGTATGTATATATATATGTATGTATATAAACAATACAACTCACTTAATAGGTAGCATGGCCACAAGATTTTAAACATAACTATATAAGGAATGAGTTAGGATGTATATAGGTCAAGTGGTCTATTTGTTGATTAGCTGGGCTGATTACAAATTCTTGTAGAAATGTCATCAGATTAGGTACAATAAAATTGAACAATCAGCTATTCTCAGCTAGCATTAACTTGACTATTCTATTTAGACCCATTGATTATTGTCACAAGCTTTTAAACATAACTATATAAGGAGTGAGTTAAGATGTATATAGGTAATCTTACATTAACTGTGAGCTATAACACAAAGGTTGCACTAGGGTATTACAAGATTGTAATTATAGAAAACTGTCTAATTCACCTGAGTGGGTGTATGATGGTGAAGAGTTGTATTATGCGAGTAAAGCTCACTAATGATTTTATGAATACAACTACATCAAAACAATTAGAAACCAAAACTACATATTCGCTAGAGTGAGTAGTTCAAGGGTCTTGATTCCATGTATATGAGTATGTAGGCAACCTGGTAGGTGGAGTATACCTCTAGTGTGAAGACAACTTAGACATAGTTAGGTAGCCTTGGACATAGTTAGGTAGCATGGATCATCACAATGTGATATGCACTTTCTCCCTTACCTCGTGGATGTAATAGTTCAAAAGCTTTCTACCAAGTTGAATGAAATACATAATCAATGCTAATGCTAGATTGTTCAAAATCAATGCTAATATTTATATTGTATAATTCATTTGATTTCTTTAGATGCCATATGTACTGAAGAGATAGTGATATTTAATTATATCGATTATATGCAAGATAATACTAATGTTTTTATGTTTATATTTGTTATAATTTTATATCCCAAATATTTTCTTGTGAAGAAAGTCCACACCTAACAAAATGAACCCAAAACAAAATAAGGAGACAATTGCTAGATTGTGGTCTCAATACAAAAGAAATGGTGATGGAAAATATTATTGTCCTTGTAAAAAATGCAAGGGTTTAAATAGTCAAAGAATTCAAATCACATCAGCTTAAAGACATTGTAGGCAACATGATCACATTTATGGAGGAAATGATTTTTGTCCTTTGGTGAATGTGGACTTTGAACTAGTGGAACATGGAGGTGTGAATATCGAAGTAGAAGGTAATACTCCCATGAAAGAAGATGATATTGAGGCAGAGAATAGAATTGAAGATGTCAGTATTGGTACAATTGATAATGTGATAGAGAATAGGATTGAAGAATATTTTACTGGCACAACTAATGAAGATGATGAAGATGATGATAGTCATGTATCTAATGATGAAAATTAAGAGAAAATTAATATACCTATAATTGAAAAGGCATATGAGCCCTTGTACCAAGGTTCCCAAATAACACTTCTCTTCACTGTATTGTTACTAGTAAACTTCAAGGTTATGAATGGTATATCCAATGTAGCAATCTCACGTATGCTAAGGTATAGTGTCATTTTTGTCATCTTTTATGTTAGCATACCATTAATGTTCTTCATATTAATAATAATGTTTTTCTATAGGTTGATAGGTGAGTGTTTGTTACCAATATCAAACATTCTACCTCACTCTTATCGAGAATTATCAACCATTATGAAAGATAATGGAGTGGAGTATCAAACAATACATGCATGTCCCAATGATCATATTATATACCATAAACAACATGAATTTGTAACAAAATTCCTTGATTTTCACATTATTAGATATTGATTAGATCAAATAATGAAAAAGGTGCCTCACAAGGTTCTTCAATACATTCCCATTATTCCACGTCTACAAGATTCTTCAGGTGCACTAGCTTGGAACAATTTGTGGATTACCATGCATGCAATAGAAATCAAGATGACATTATGGAAATTCTTAAAAATGGTTCTATATTTAAGGAAATAGAAGATAGGTGACCAGTATTTAAAGAAGAACTCATAATCTAAAGCTTTCATTGGCAACAAATGGTGTCAATTGATTTGGAGAGATGAGATCTGTTTACTCAGTCTGGCAAATTTTTAATATTAACAATAACATTCTTCCTTGGATGTTGGTAAAGAGGGAGCACATAATTTTGGAAATGATTGTACTAGGTATTTTTCCATTTAATAGTCATCTAAATTAATTTATAAACATAGTAGCAAAATGATCGTAATAATTATGTTTTGTTTATGTTCATTCAACTAGGTAAGTACCAAGTGAAAGATATGAATGTATATATTGATCCCTTGATTAATGATTTGTTGGAATTATGGAATGGGGTCACTATGTATGACATCTCTAGACTAATTGGTTAAAGGAAATTTCAATTTCATTGAATTCTTGTATGGACTATACATGATGCACTTGGACTAACACATTTTTGTGGTATGTAAAACTGTTAACACATATTTTTTATTGTATGTTTAAGTTGTCTATGATAATTGTAAATATGAGTCTTATAGTATACATGTCATCCAATTATACATGATCTTGTAGGTCTTCAAAAAAAGGAAAAATTTGTATGTCCAATTTGTGGTACAAAGATAAAATTTCACCATTCAAAAAGTTTAAGAAAGTAAGTGTTTGATGAGAATTGACACTTTCTCCACAAAAATCATAAGTATCGAATTGCCAAAAAACATATTTTCAATGGGAAAGAAGAGACAACATCAAAGCCACAAAGAATACCACCTCACATGTGGAAGTTTGAATAAAATAGAAAGAATCGTCAAGGTAATGTCATTCCATCTAATGTAGGTTTTCATATGAAATTAAAATTTTTATGCTATATTTTTTTTTACTAATGATATCATTAATGTTCGTGAAGGTCATCAAGGCATTGATGAGAAACTTTCAAAAGGACTGAAGAGCTATCCTAGACAATTTAGTAGGTTGCCATACTACAAGCACCTCCCAATCATGCATTTGTTTGATGCTATGCATATAAGAAAGAATGTAATAGAGACACTATGGAAAATATTGGATGGAAGGTGTGACAAAGAAAAATTAGTCAAAATTTTCAATGACATTGATGAATCCAATCATACATTGAAGTTTTTCATTGAATAAAATAGAAATTGAAACTAGATTAATACGAGCACCATTCCTTGGTTATTAGTGCAACAACAAACTAATGCCATATATAAAACCATAAAAAAAACTAAACTTTCCACAAGATTTGCTACAAACATAAATAGTCTCATATCAAACAAAGGTGATTTCGGGCCAGGCTTGAAAATACATGATTGACATACCTTCTTCAAGGTAAGTTATGTTCTTCTCTATTCACAATAAATTTGTATAACATCATGTACTTTTGATTGTTTTATTTTATAATATATTGAAAAGATCATTTTATTATTATGCCAATGGTATTTGATCTAGCAAATAGTTGAAGAGGTGGAATGGTACATATAATTTAATCTATTATGACTAATTTGATTAATATCAACTCAAGGATGGATGCATAATTTTGACATGTTTGAAAAATAATAGGTCAAGCACCACAAAGCTATGTACTACAATGGTCATAAATTTTGCATAAAAAAAGTGGACAAGACTAAGAGAACTTGTGATTCTAGATAACTAAAATGTTTGAGGTCACCAATATTTCATCTAGAAATGACATGCATCCTTAATAATTTGAAATAGATGCTATGGAATTTTGGACGATATAATTGATTGCGAATTTAATTCCTTCAAACAAGTTCTATTTGGTGTCAAATGGTACAAGCTACAACTGAATCAAAATGATCTTGATAGAACTATTGGGTAAAAGCACAGATTTGTGTCACCGTTTGTGATATCAAAGCTTGTTTTGGTCAAATTTCATTTCTCTATCAAAACTCAATTTTATTCAAAAACTAAAAATTCCCTTTTATAGATCGTAGATTCAATATCATCATTATATAAATTTTTGAGTGTTTTGATTAGTTATAATATGTTAGAATTTCAAAATATTATAAGTTGATATTTCAACATTTCAGAAGATGCTCACTTAAAAAAGGGAAAAAAATAGTAAATCATACCAAAAAAACAAAAAAAAAATATTTATCTCTAGAGGAGAGAGTCCTCTTCATGAATATGTAATTTTTTCTCAAGAAGTGTAGATTTGATTGGGAAGTTTTAACGGGAGGAAAAAATTGTTGGCTTCTAAGAAGGTTGAGCTTGAGTACTTATAACAAAGAAAATATAGATCAAAAATAATAAATTTTTTTTTGTGCACTAGATATACATGTCATCTATAAGATATTTTCAAATCAAAACAAAAAAGATGATTTGCATTTTTTTTTTTGACGGGAACTACACCCAATATTTTTTATAGTTTAAAAAGGGACTTCAAAATAAAAGAAATAAATAAATTCTTACTCAATTTTTAAAAAAAAAATTATAGGCATAAATTTCATCCATTTCTACACATTTCATCAGTTTACATCATTTTCAAATTCTAAACACAAATACCTTTTTTTTTGTCATTAATGTTGAACTGTCGCATTTTGATATCATGTTTCTTCATAAAAGGTGACACAGGTTTGTGCTTTTACCCTATTATTGAACATGACAATGGATTTAAAATTATTAATACAAGGTCATTTGAGCCAATTGGAAATGAGCCCTATGTTCTTCCAAGCCAATGTGAGCAAGTGTTTTAATTTTTTGTTCCACATAAACTGGGTTGGTCATTTGTCATTAGACATGATCCAAGAGGAAGACCAATAAAGTATAATGTGATTAAAGAAGAAGATACCAAATAAGTGGAAGATAGAGAAGATAATGATGCTGATGATGGTAAAGATGAAGAAGGAGATGATGATGGCAAAGATGTTCATGATGATGGTGATGGCATTGATGATGATGATGATGATGATGATGGTGGCAAAGATGATGATGGTAGTGATGGTGATGGTGATGATGATGATGATGACGATGGTCATAGTGACAACCATGATATTGATGATGATCATTCTAAGAATTTGGATGATGATGGCGATAATGATGATGTTCATGATGATGAGATGGATGAAGAAGATGATCAATAACATGATCAATGGAAATGTATTAGGTGCTGATTACTTATAATATATTTTTTGTAGAGATAACAAATTGAAAAATATACAATGTTATGTTTTTTGCGATGTATACATATTGTTCGTGTTATGTTCTATGCATAATTTGTAGCATAAGTGTCATGTAATTTGTAACTAACTTAAGACAAATAATTTACATATGCAAGAAAGTATACCACTTTAACAAGGATTGTACAAAGTGACATGGTTTGGGAGGTATAAGTTTATTACATGCTTGCTTTCTCTTTACCTTTGACATTAACTTTAGGAAAACTTCATCAATATTAGCCTCATTTTATAGTAAAATATTTTGTTCCTTCATCTATATCTCTCATTTGATGGGCTCCAGGTACCACCAAATAGATATTTGTCAAATTTGTCTTCCTCAAGTGAGGGAAATGCGAGAATAGAATAGTAAAGTGAGACATGTAGTAGGTCTACAAAAGAGAGACAAACTAGAGGGTGAAAGATTAGAAGAAAATTCAATAAACACATGCAATTTTTCCTTGCTCAAGGGGGGCCATGTTCTTATGATGATGAGACAAAAGGTGACATCAAGGTTCCCTTGAGGTACACACATCTTGAGAAAGAATGGGTACCTAAGAAATTACCTCTAATTAACATTGATTATTGTATTGACGAGATGATATATCGCATAACTCCATCATCATTACATGGTTTGGGACTATTTTCCATGGATGGCATAAAGGTCAATTATAACAAGGTTGTTGAATTGATGGAGTATGTAGGACCTTGTTACAATCACAAAAACTAGATGTAGATAGTTCAATTAAAAAAAAGTATGCATAGGTATGCACTGTCAACAAATTATCTACAATGAAAAAAAATGATCAAAGTAAAAGACTTGCTATGTACATTGATGGAAGGCCAAAAGAAATAGGGAACATTGCAAGTTTTATAAATAGTATGCATCTTGGGTCAACTAATAAGCAACCCAATTGCATTTTTGAGGTGTGTGAGGGAAATATTTGTAAGTGATAAAATAAATAAGTTTAGGGGAATAGTTGCTAATAGATTACAATTTGAATCACATAGATATAAAGAAAGTTGCTATCATGGGATTTGTAAGTACTATATATGTAATTTAAACTAATTACTTCCAAATAGAACTCTAATATATAATATACCATTTCAATAATAAGTTTTTTTTCTAAGTGGACTATTCCTTTGATTATGCTAATGTTTTTATATATATTCTTTGTCAAAGGGTGACATGGCTGATCCATCAGATGATAGAGGTAGGGATGCTACTCCCACCCCTTGTCTAGTGCAATTAAATCTTTTGTATAAAAATTAATGCAATTGTAATTTTACAAAATGTTAGATTATTATGTTACTTTTGTGAAGGTTTTGGACTTATTTTGATTGTTTTACTAATATTTTTTGTCACAATTTGATTCATAGGGAAAGGGAAAGGTACATTTTGCACAACAAAAATTACTTGTTGATATGGTAGCCACTGTATTATGAGATGATGATATCGCATATAGTAGTGACCCTGTTAGCCTATGTAAAAAGACGCTAAAGAACGTCAATCTAAAAATTCTTGGACTTCTCATGGATTCAAATCCAATAGAAGAGAAAGAGGCCACAAGAAATGAATTGTGTCATAGAGCATGCTATCTGGAAGTAAGCAAAAATGAGTCTTTTGCTAGGACAATAGTGTTGGCATTATGATACATTTTTGTCATTAGTTACAACACTTATTGGATTCTGAATGCTTACCAAGCTCTCACCGGACATTCCTTTGTAAGCCAAGCTTTACCTAGTTCTCAGTGTTTACCAAGTGATCGAGGTGAACAAAGAAGTCAGTGTTTACCGAGTGATCGAAGTGAACAAAGCAGCCAATGTTTACCGAGTGTTCGAGGTAAAGAAAGGAATCAATTTTTACTGAGTGAAGATGTACTTAGTATTGACCAAGAACTTCGTGATAACCGAGCTCCTGAGGTTATCAAGGAAATTAATTTTATCGAGCTCAGACGATTATCAAGGAAACTAACTATCATCGAGTCACAAGGTTCTATCAAGTGTTTCCTTTGATCACCAAGCTACAGTTCAGATAGAAGTGTTCACCGAGTGACATCTCTTCTACCGAGTCTCCAGTGGTTACCGAGTTCAGAACTACTCAAAGTGTTTAGTATGGACCGTGCCTTCACTTCTACCGAGTGCATGATGATGCCAAGTAACGCAGTGGATGTCGAGTATCAGAAGGACACCGAGTCAGTTCAGTGAACCCGAGTTTTTACCTTGGGCCGACTTTGTATAGAGATTTGCACTTGTTGTTTTGGCCGACCTTGCATGTATTGTTTATTTGGATGGTATATATATGCAATGTATTGTATCATTCAAATGTAAAAAAGAAATTGTAATGGAAATAGTAATGGTAATGAATATGCGAAAGTGTGAAAGAAATACATGCGTGCGAAAGTATGTGTACTGAGCTGTGAAGGAATTCAGCAAGGTCGAGTTTTGGAGCAAAAAATTTTTATCTATCACATCAAGGTGAATCAGAACATAGCGGATCTTATCAGCAATCAGTTGTAATCAGATCCACTGTTTCATTCTAACAGGTGAATCAGTTTTTATAAATCCTTTAACAAGGTAGACTTAACAGTCTTTTGTAAATCTCCTAACAGAGTGCATACTTTATTGTATGTTTTTAAATCCTCTAACAAGGTGGATCTAGCAATCCTTTGTGCTCCTAATAGGGCAGATCACCAGAAGTGGTCATTGTAGCCTTAACTGGCCAACTTCATACTGCAGTAACGAAGCTTTGTGGGTTTCATCCCCACCCCAATTTTACTTTCTATTTGGAAGGTTTCTGGGTCACCAAATCTGTGTGTTCAAGTGTTGCAAATGATTTTGTTTCATGCTTATAGTAGGTTACTTGGATGAATGGTGAATATATCAGTATGCAGTTTTATTGTTTGAAATTTTAAGAGTTACTGATTCACCCCTCCCCTCTCAGTAACTTGTCACATCTTGAATATTTCCAACAATTGGTATCAGAGCTTTAAGGTTCTCAAGATAAAAGTTTCACAGCTTGAGCAAAGATCAAGGACAATGGAGATATTCAAACTTGACAAAACTATTGAGAATGAAAAGCTAGATCTGAAAATAGCCATGGCTCAACTCAATGAAGCAAAAGAGCATCTTTCACAATCCTTGAAAAGAAGAAAAGAACTTGCAAGGAAAATGAATGACCATCAGTATGTTGAAGAAAAGATTGAAGATATCTCACCATCAAGTAGTTCAGATGAAGCTGACAAAGCAATCAAAGAACTTTTAGAAAAGAATGGATCTCTGCAGGAAGAATTAAGAAAGCTCAAAAGGGAACAAGAAATCCAGTCCATCAGGCTATGCGAAATCTTGGAGCAAAGGAACAAGGTAGCTGAAGACTTAGAGGTAAGGAATAATCAATCCTCTCAGCTTGAAAATCTTGTAACTCAATTATCTAATGCAAATAAAGAAATTATGAATCTAAGATCTGAGAATGAGAATTTGAGAAATGACTTAATTACTGAAAGGCAAATCAATGCAAGCTTACAAAGTGATCTAATCTTTGAAAAACAAGTCAATGAGAGAATGGTAAAATCTCAAAAGGACATGGATCAATTGAATCTGCAAAATGAAGAAAACTTTCATAAACAAAATGGTAAAGCAGGCCTTGGATACAAAGAAAAAGGTGAATCCTCCAAACAGGGTACTCAAAAGAATCAAAGACCTACTTGCAGCCATTGTGGTAAGTTAGGTCATACATCTAACAGATGTTGGAGCAATGGAAAAGGAAAATTTAATGGAAAGTGCTACAATTGCAATAAGCATGGACACAAAGCCAATGAATGCAAAGAGAAACTAAAATTTGAAGGTAAATGTCACAAATGCCAAAAGCAAGGTCATAAGGCATCACAATGCAAATCCAAATCATTTAATCCAGCTGAACAACTTGTCAAAGCAATATTTGGTTGGGACTACAACACTTGGTGCAGATGTCATTATTGTAGAGAATATGGTCATACTGGCATAAACTGTGCAAGGCATCACCTAAGAAAAAGGGATACTACTGTAAGATGTTATACATGTACAGAACTTGGTCATATATCTAAAAACTGCATGAACATAAAGAAAGTCAAGGATGAGAAGAAAATCAAAGTAGACAATATTCGGAAGCAAATGAAGCAGCAATGGATTCCAAAGTCTACCGAGCCAGATAATTCAAGTGATAGAATGGTCACTCAAGAAGTGAGTGACTCTACCATTTCCAATTAAGACTCATCAGGATAAGACCAGGACTGTATCTACAAAGCAATATCCTAAGCAGTCCTAGAATGAAAATATGATCAAATCAGTATTTTAGATACATCAGGATCATGGTCGGTACATGACCTTATCGAGCTCAGTCGGGTGCAATAAGGCTTCTTTCACCAGGTTGCACTTACCGAGCATGGTTGGTTCTTCTCTTACCGAGTTAAGGTCGGTTTAACCTATTTTCTTTTGGTCACTGAGTTGCAAAGTTTAAGCCGAGCTAGTGGATGACAGTCTGTCGATCGCAGCTACCTCCGTACTGAACATTAATGGTGAATTTTTCATCAAAAGGGCAGATTTCAACCTCATTTTTCACCACAAATTCGAGATTTACACAAAAAAAAAGGCTTTCAAGCGAGTTCAAGCGATTTGAAGAGATTTTCCAGCGAAGTATTCTTACGAAACCTTTTCACTCACCGAGCAGCAATGGCATCCGCAAGCACCAGCAGCAGCAAGGCGAAGAAGGGTTCCAAAATGCTTGTGAAGGGAACAGAATGGAAGGCACCTACGTTCAAGCTCGTTCTTTCCATCGCTGAATCGGTCGATCCCAATGGAGTTCAATCACAGATTCCACCCAAGGTACTCCTCGTGAATGACATTCGCACTCATTTTAAGTGTGCTATTCAAGAAATAGGGACATTGGACATGGATAATACCCTAGCAGAGTTATGTGTAAATGGTTCTCTCAAAATCGAGCACAAACATTTGGAAACTAAAGGTTTGACTCACATCGCGCATATGCCTAGAAACTTCCAAACCAAATGGATTAGGTATATCTTGAGTCGAGTGCATAATGGTCGGTTGTGGTTGGAACAACCCATTTTGATAACCAAGAAGATGATTCACAAAATCACGGGTCTCCCAATGCTCAACAAAGCCAAAACCACCAAAACCCTAGGACGGGATGAGTTATAGAGGAAAACCCTAACCGAGTGGGATGGTAGAGGTTTGAAGGTTAACACTGTAATAGATCTAGAACTAAGATTTGGCATACATATTATTGCATATAAGTTATATAGTTCCAGCAGGTTAAATAGTGTACCGTGTGAAGCTGTGGATTTGGCCCTGAAGATTGTAAAGAAGAATCTTGAGTTTGATCTGTCAGAAGTAATGTTGAAGCAGTTAAACAAGAACATGGATAGTATAAGGACATCAAAGAATAACCCCTATAAATTTGGATCTCTGTTAATATGTTTACTATTTTATATACAAAAATTCTTTCCATCAAAGGGAACCGTAGAATGGAGAAAAGATGTCCCAATTTTGTATCAGATTAAAGAGTTTATAGCAAAGATGGGAGAAAATTTTGATAGTATCATGGATAACTATTTTGAAGACTTTAAGGAGAGAATGAATAATTGATTCAGAATTCCTCCTAGGCTTGTTGAAAAATATAAAGATGACGTATGTTTTATGGTTGACTGTGACAAGGTGTACATACAGGCAGTTAGACCCCGAGTTGCACGGATGAAACCTCTTCCATATGAGGTAAATATTGATGAAATAAGGGATATCATTGAAGCACTGGTAAATGAGCTAGTAGACCCAAGGCAACAGATTTTTGGTACTTATGATGAAGCAAAGGCCAGAATTGAACTGGAAATCAAAATTCCACAGGCCATCAGCAAAGGTAAGAGGAAAGTGGCCAAACTGAAAACTACAATAGGTCCTCTTATGCTCACTGAGGGACAAGGTGAAGATAAAGAAAGTGAAGAAGAAGAAGAAGGAGAAAAAGAATCAGAAGAAGAGCAATTGGCAAAGAAGAAAGGCAAGGTAATCATTACCAAGCCCAAGAAGTAGCCTACTGCAGTATTTACTCGAAGGACAAGAAGAGGTATTCAGGAACCTGTATTGGTCAAGCCTGCACCTACATTTGAGCAAAGGCTCAAATCATTGGAAGAAGGAACTAGCATCGCAAATTTCAAGGCATTGAAATTTGAGACAAGGACTGATGCAGAGAAAATGTAGATTGAGGAACTAGTACTTAACAAAATGGGAAAATGGAAATACTCCCCGGACCAGATTGCTCCTCATATCTCTAAAGAATTACTGGAGAGAGTACAGTCAAGATGGGAGTTAGCCACCAAGATGGTAAAAGATATATATGAGCAATCCCTGAAGAATCTTTGGCCTAGTCTCACTGGAGCAGAGGTAAAATCTGAATTGAAAACCCATGAAGGTAAAATGATGATCAGATTTCACACTTGTTTGATTTTGATCAAAGATATAGAGCATGTTGTAAATGATGCTACAAACATGTGGAAAAACATCTATCATCTACATAAGCCCAGTGTAGACCCAGTAGAAATAAAGGATGATGATAGCAGCAGCAGCAGTGATGAATCAGATAGCGCTCCATCCATCACAGTTACACCAGGAGAGTTGCATGCAATGATGGAAGAGAAAGAGGAAGAAGACAAAGAGGAAGAAGCTGAAGAGGAAGATAAGTAGGATGATATGGAAAAAATTGCAGCAGCAGTTATTGCATCCCTTCCTCACTCCCCAGCTAAACCTGTGACATCATCAAGGTTGGAGTCAGCTTCAGCAGGTTCATCTACACTAGATTTACCATCTACACCTGCCATATCTCAGCTCCAAGTATCATCAGTGGAAGTGACTACCACTTCATCTACCGAGCTGCATCCCTCTTCATCTACCGAGCTGCACCCCTCTTCATTTACCAAGTTGGCCTCCTCTACTCCATCATCATCAGTTGGTATTGTTGTGAGTTCTCCAATTTTGACTACTCCAATTTGTTCTACAATTTTTTCGCCATCTACTTTAGGCACAGTGAGCTTAGATACTATATTACCGAGTGTATCACCATTTTTGGCTAGTACTCAAATTTTTGACCCTGTACATAATCCTATTGGCACTCAACCCTCAAGCATCCCAGTTTTTACTGCTAGTCCTTCTGTCTCTACTGTTGTGTCTATTCCAAAGGTCAAACCAGTCATCTCAGAAGTCAAACAAAAGCAACCATTAAGACTTATGATCATTGGAAAAGAAATTCTTGAAGACATTGACTTGGACATAGAGATAATAATTCCAAAGATTGACTTTGATAATGCTACCATTGAAGAAATGAGGTATGCTAGTCAACTTATTGAGAAAAAGGCTACTCAGATGCAGTTAAGATCAGAAAGGGATAAGGAATACAGGATAATTGAGGATGCCCGAAACATAATTACTGAGGCTATAGGTGTTGATGTTGATACTTCTCAACACATTTTGATTCAATTGGAAGAGGCAGTTAATAAATTCAATGAAGATGCCTCCGGACAAGAAAAATTGATTGAGCGTGTAGCAAAGAAATTTGATAATAAGGTATTGGGGCACATTGCCTAGAACATTGCAATAAATCAGGTTGCATTAACCTCAGTTTTGGCAGATATGGAAAATTCTTTTAATAATGTAACATCTCTTTTTGCTAAGCTTTGTGATGTTACTGAGTACACTAAGGAAATAAGAGAGAAACTAAATAAAATTGATGAGGATCTAAAGGTGAGCGCACAGAACTTGAAGCTTGACCCCAGTTCAAGCTCATCTCATCACCTCAGGATCAAATTTTTGTCAGAGAAGCAGGCAGAGCTATTGAGAGAAGAGGCAAGGATCCGATCTACATTGATAGATATCCAAAAAATGATCCTTCCCATCATGGATTCAATGCAGAAGCACATTGCACATTCAAAGACATTAATCCATGATAATAACTTCTCCATTGCAGACCATGTGATTGAACTTTCGGCTGAAGTACAAGTAGCTCTTTCCACCTGCAAAATTTTGCAAGAGAATTGGGATAAGACTCTCCAGCTTATTCTCTAGGTACATTCAGAGTTCATATTTCATTTTGGTGTTTCTATATAAGTATATATATTCTTTTATTCTTTGCCATTATTGTCAAAAAGGGGGAGATTATTGTTGGCTATGTATACTATGGGTGAATAAGTGTTTTCGGAGAAATTGTACAAAGGAAGAGATATACAGCTCATGTAAATACTATATGTACATTCTATGGGGGAGTTGTATATAACGAAGCTATGTATATTCAGAATCAGTCATCAGCATGTCAGATAAATTTTGTCTCATAAGTGTTTTTGTCACTAATGCCAAAGGGGGAGATTGTTGGCATTATGATACATTTTTGTCATTAGTTACAACACTTATTGGATTCTGAATGCTTACCAAGCTCTCACCGGACATTCCTTTGTAAGCCAAGCTTTACCTAGTTCTTAGTGTTTATCGAGTGATCGAGGTGAACAAAGAAGTCAGTGTTTACCGAGTGATCAAGGTGAACAAAGCAGTCAGTGTTTACCGAGTGTTCGAGGTAAAGAAAGGAATCAATTTTTACCGAGTGAAGATGTACTTAGTATTGACCGAGAACTTCATGATAACCGAGCTCCTGAGGTTATCAAGGAAATTAATTTTACCGAGCTCAGACAGTTATCAAGGAAACTAACTATCACCGAGTCACAAGGTTCTATCAAGTGTTTCCTTTGATCACCGAGCTACAGTTCAGATAGAAGTGTTCACCGAGTGACATCTCTTCTACCGAGTCTCCAGTGGTTACTGAGTTCAGAACTACTCGAAGTGTTTAGTATGGACCGTGCCTTCACTTCTACCGAGTGCATGACGATGCCGAGTAATGCAGTGGACGTCGAGTATCAGAAAGACACCGAGTTAGTTCAGTGAACCCAAGTTTTTACCTTGGGCCGACTTTGTATAGAGATTTGCACTTGTTGTTTTGGCTGACCTTGCATGTATTGTTTATTTGGATGGTATATATATGCAATGTATTGTATCATTCAAATGTAAAAAAGAAATTGTAATGGAAATAGTAATGGTAATGAATATGCGAAAGTGTGAAAGAAATACATGCGTGCGAAAGTATGTGTACTGAGTTGTGAAGGAATTCAGCAAGGTCGATTTTTGGAGCAGAAAAGTTTTATCTATCACATCAAGGTGAATCAGAGCATAGCGGATCTTATCAGCAATCAGTTGTAATCAGATCCACTGTTTCATTCTAACAGGTGAATCAGTTTTTATAAATCCTTTAACAAGGTAGACTTAACAGTCTTTTGTAAATCTCCTAACAGAGTGCATACTTTATTGTATGTTTTTAAATCCTCTAACAAGGTGGATCTAGCAATCCTTTGTGCTCCTAACAGGGCAGATCACCAGAAGTGGTCATTGTAGCCTTAACCGGCCAACTTCATATTGCAGTAACGAAGCTTTGTGGGTTTCATCCCCACCCCAATTTTACTTTCTATTTGGAAGGTTTCTGGGTCACCAAATCTGTGTGTTCAAGTGTTGCAAATGATTTTGTTTCATGCTTATAGTAGGTTACTTGGATGAATGGTGAATATATCAGTATGCAGTTTTATTGTTTGAAATTTTAAGAGTTACTGATTCACCCCTCCCCTCTTAGTAACTTGTCACATCTTGAATATTTCCAACAAAAATGACGCTAAAGAACGTCAATCTAAAAATTCTTGGACTTCTCATGGATTCAAATCCAATAGAAGAGAAAGAGGCGACAAGAAATGAATTGTGTCATAGAGCATGCTATCTGGAAGTAAGCAAAAATGAGTCTTTTGCTAGGACAATAGTTCAATAAAATTAAAGAATGTCAATGTAAAAAGACGCTAAAGAACGTCAATCTAAAAATTCTTGGACTTCTCATGGATTCAAATCCAATAGAAGAGAAAGAGGCCACAAGAAATGAATTGTGTCATAGAGCATGCTATCTGGAAGTAAGAAAAAATGAGTCTTTTGCTAGGACAATAGTTCAATAAAGCTTTATCTTTTATACTAATTTATGGATAGTGAACCATAATATGTAATTTTTTTATAGGATTTTTTGAGACCACTCCAAGTTCTTACACCCAATGAGGGTATCAGTGTACATCCTACATGTATGTGGTCTCAATTCTCAATTATCAGAAGGGGCATTATTTTCTTCATGATTATTATTGATAGTTTTATATTACTATTGTCATTTTACTCTTCTCCTTTACTTAACCACTTGTATTCATTCTTTGATACTTAATATTGATACATTCCATTATCCATAGTTTATAATTGATACTCATTCCTAAAATGTTATCTTAGCTATATGTGGAAAACTCATATATCTTTTCTAATTATAATTTTTGAACCTTTATGATGATATAGTCTTAAATGTATATCCTCTAGAAAAATTCCATGTCCATGAGCTTGTGATGATATGATTTTGATATCTATGTTGTACATAACAACCGGTCTAAAACTTTCTATTGTTGCCTCTGATACAATTCCATTGTCATTGTCATAAAACTTACAAATCCAGATAAATTCATTTAGGAATGTCTTTTCCATTACAAGCTCCTTATTGATAATTCCCTTGATGTAATGTATCCTTTTATTAAAATGTGGGAAATAGGTACAAATAACTTACAAAACTCAACTAAAGAGATTTCTTTCTTTAAAGTCTCAAATAACACTTAAAACTGATAATGGTTGATGTAAGAAAAATAGTCTATGGTACCACTTTTAAATGATTATTCTTATGTTATAAAATTAATATAATATATGAGAACAATTCCACTACTATCTCTAATACAACAATTAAGTATATTTAAGATGATTTTGGTCTATATATCTACACTTAGTTTAGTGCAACAATGTTAAGATTATCTTTGTCGTTTCTAATATAACTGATAACAATTATGCAAGGATGATCTTTAATTTGAATTATAAAACTAATGAGATTGGTAGCTATCTTTGATATGATAGTGTAAGTAAGCTACAATCTATTTCTACTCCCACTATAATCACTATCGCTCATAGTGATGCATTTTCTATTCTTCATCTGTTGATGAAAACTTACAAGTTTTCTTAATGATGCTATTGTTGTGTCTAATTTTGATCCTTAAAAATATGCAATTATATTTCAAATATTTCTTATTGTGATATGATGATATACTACTCTTGATATATTTCTATAGGACTAGTTCCTTCTTTAGTGTTATAATGCTTACCCTCGACTTGATAATATTTATTTGGAATGACTCACAGTTGGAGAGTTTCTCCCAATAGGGGACATGAAAAATACATTGTATACATATATGATTATTTTTTAGGTGCTAATGATTTTTATATGCCTACTTCCATGAGGCTGACCAACACTCTGAGATTGCTAACTACATAATCAATGACAAGGAGCATGCAAACATCCACACCTACTACAACTAGAGCTGGCAAATCTTCATTTTTCTACTTTTTTAATATGTTAAATATGATAATATTTGTAATTTCTTGTTCATTTGAGTATATTATGATATTGATTAACTTTGTGTAGGGACATGTACACCTTCTCATGGTGATGATAGAACTGATACTAGTACTGCTAATAATTTACTAGCCTTTCCTGGAGCAACTCATGTTACTTGTACTAGATTGTTGGAGGTATCAATGTTGATGGCCAAGAAACATGATTCCCTTAAAATTGTCTAAGCTTCCAAGTACTTTAAAATTATAATTATTTATAATGTAATTGTAGTTTACTTATTCATAACTCATTTTTGACTAATGATGTGGTGATGATTTTATAGGAAACAATCTTTTTTGTCAAACTTTTTATGATTTAACATTGAATATATTCGGGCCCACATTACGTAAAAGGTACGTAGCTTGATATAATTGGTTATTGCATTTTTTTGTTCATCCATTTTTTGTAATATATTTAACATGCATAGCTTGAACTAATTTTTTATCTATCAATTTTTCTTTTTGTTAAAAGATGTACTAACTAAGCCCTCGAATTAAAAGATCATCTCATAAAAACTATGGAGGAGTTCTTTGGTCAAAATATTTTGAACAGAGCCCAACTTCTAAAAAAATCTTGCAAACATCTAAAGACTATAAAGACCAGTAGAGAAGGGCTCTAAATCTCAACCCAAAGTACAAGTGTCATCCTATGGTGCCACAACTAGAGTGGAATGAAATCATTGAAGATGCAAAAGAGTAGTAACTAAGGGATAAAGGAATTAACCCACCACCTGACAAAAATAGGTATGTGTCTCATAAACTTCAGTCTCTCATCTATTCCATCCTTCCAAGAGAATTTTCAACATCTCATGAATGCATACCAACCTTCAAACACACATGCACACCATAACCAAGCCTTTGTCACATTTTTTTCAAGAATGTTGATTCACTATTTTTGCTTGCAACAACATGAATTAACACGTTGATTCATGGTCAACTCTTCACAAGAAGCAATGGTTATGATTAAAACCCATGAGACAACTATCAAGACAACCAAGAAATAATTAACATCTTCCCTAATCCCCATATAGTAAGAATCATACAATTAATGTATTCTTCATTCTGAATTTGTATAGTATTTACTGTCTAATAGTGAGCAGTGAGGCCTTTTGCCATCACATGTTATTTATAAGAAGTTAGTGCATTATCCTATAAGAAATTCTCCAACATCCCAAGGAGGTTTGTGATCATTTTTTATGCTCTTTCACATTAACTATAAGCATGTTTGAGGAATGTTGCAGTAGTCAAAGGTATAGAGTGAAGGAAAAAGCAATAGATTCATTGAGAAAAGTGAACAATTTCTAAAGTTTCATAGCAGTGCTCGAATATAACATAGGAGAGAAAGATCATGTATCATAGCCAATCATTAAGTATGTAATAATGTCATGATGATTTCATACTAAGAGAGAATAGTTGAACCATTACTTTTGTTTTTTACAATTTACATGTTTAATTCATTTGTGGATTTATATAATCTAACATATTTCTAGAAGAGTGATTGTGGATTTATATAATCTAACATATTTCTAACATATTTCAAAATTTACATATACAGGCTACATGACACATCAAAGGTGACACAAGCTAGGAAAGAGAAGGTTGGCTAGCACCATCTTGGCTCTAGTGGATATATGAAAATTCACTCACACCTTGTAACTAGCTATAAATAAAATTTCATACAAAATTTTTTAAATATAAAATTACAAATAAGAAAAAAATTAATTATTGATGATATTACGCAAAAAATGTAGGGCATTGAATTTAATCTAGTTCTCGTACAAGAGTACTAACAAATTGACCTTAAGCAAGGCTATAAAGTAGTGGTTGCCCACCACCACACAGATTCTAGTGGCCAAATAGGTGTAGAAGATTCTAGTGCAACGATTGACACATAGATAAATAGGACAAATGAATAATAATAGTAATTGATAACTTCATGATGAAATATCTATTTTACATTGTATCAATGCACACATGACATTTCACTGCAGCCTACTACTCTCGGTATAGATCTTACTCATGATGATGAACACATAGATCCTAGACATGACAAAGATCTCAATGTGCATCATAATGATATAGGTACATATTCAATTTATATTGAAAATTAATCATGTAATTATTAATAAAATTTAACATCTTAAATTGCAATTGGTTATGGCTAAACAAAATGTGACAGTAGATGATGTGGCACTATCAAGTGAAGAAAAATCCCTGTTATGTTCTTTAGATTAATGAAATACTAATAACATTAAAAAAAAGGTTTAGAATTAAACCTATTTATTTCTTATTGTAGGTGCGCATCAACCTTGCCCTCAATGAAAGAAGAGGAAGCCTCATGTTTAAGATTAGAACCACAAGACCACAGGATGCTGATGATAGTCAGGACGTGCCTATTAGCCTTTATCTTCAAAAAATTAAAAATAAAAGAAGAAATGAATGTTAAAAACCTTGTTTGATGATGAATGTGTTGATGGATTTTTATGATGATGAATGTTGCTTATTAATGAATTTTTATGAGTGTTTCTTGTTGATGATGAATGTTGATGGATTTTTATCAATGTTGATGAATTTTATGTTGTGTTATTGAATAGTGTTATGTGATTATAATGATTGATGTGTTCATGAATTATTGATGAATGTTTATAAGTATTAATGAATTATATGTCATGTTAATGAATGTTATGTGAATACAATGATTGATGTGTTCACAAATTATTGATGAATGTTTATATGTATTAATTAATTGTATGTCATGTTAATATATGTTATATGATTATAATGATTCAATGATATACTTCTAAAATGAATGAATGAAATATTTATTTAGTTGTTAATGGGGAATTTAGAGTGATTATGGAGGGTGGGGGAGGGGGAGGCCAAATGAGCTTCCAGCTCCACGTGGTTGGCCTTGTTAAGTAGAGAATATGAAAGGATTCTCAAAACCAAGTGAAGCTCAAAATAAATGCATTAAAAGAATTTTAGTTATAACTAATTTTTGTATCATGTCATTATTGTCTCTCACATGCATTATTGTCATTATTGTAGATCATGAGGATGGTTGAACTTTGAAGTCTCCATTGTGGTACTTAATTTTAGTGGGTGAACATAGTAGGTTCTAGGTGAATGCCTTAAAATGGCCTTAACATAAGTACTATGAATTAAAACATGGTGCTTTCTCTATAAGTTGTATCTAGACTATGATTTATTGCTGATTACCAATTGCTTCTCTGGTAGAAATGGACAAAATGTTGCTTTCTCTATAAGTTGTATGTAGACATGGAGCTACTCTTGCAAGAGATTGTGTATCACAATTGTTCACCAAGGAGGAGAAAGTATTTGATTGTCAATATTAAGGTATACTAATCTTCTAAGTTTACTGGCTTTAGGTTTCTTATACTATCTTTGTTTCTATCAATATCTTATGAGACTCTCTACAAGTACAAGCTATGAATCTATACTAGTCAAATGAAGGTGAATGAATGTAGATTGTAGGATGAAAGATGACTCTGAGATTGGAGGGGTAGATAGCATTAGGCACCATAGACCATAGAGTTTATTTAGTTGATACCAAGAGTTTCTTCTAGGTTTTAATTTATTATCATCCTTATTTTGGCAAAAATAAAAAAGAAACCCTGAGATCCCTATTCCATCCAAGCTCCTTAAAATCTGTTATAAAAAAATTTATGTCTATATTGGGTGAAAAATGTAAAAAATTCTATAGGTTGTGAAGACAACAACATGCCTTTGTTAGTATGAAAAAAGTGTACATCATTAATTTATTTTAGATGTTGTCAAAACCAATTATAATGATATATAATGAGGTTTATTTTATTTTTTCCACAATGGTGTTGTATGCCATGAAAAAAATTGATTATTAGGCATGGAATGACCCTATGAAGTAACTTGCCACTATCATTTTTTAAAAGCATTCTCATATTCAAAGCCCTCCTTGATGTTCTTGGACATAAATGTGTTGGATAAAATTGTTCAATTGTGTGTTGTCTTTGATGTTACACAAATTTCATATCAGTTATCAGATGAAGTCTACCAAGCTCAGTTGGTCAACAAAGAAAATTATAGAGTCTACCAAGCTCACTCGGGCATCGAAGGTTTTTGTGGCAGAAGTCAGTTTCTACTGAGCTCACAAGGTCAGTGAAGGAAATTCAATGTTTACCGAGTTCATTCAATCTCCAAAGGATTTTGTAGAATTCATAGTTTTTACCAAGTTTCAATTGGTTAACATTGGAAATCATTTTTGGAATAGTATTTACCGAGCAGGGTCAACCAATGAAGGATTTCATTGTTTTGGGAAATAAAGTTTAAATGTTTCATGTAATGAATATAGCCGATTGATGTAATGATTATTGGTTATTGTAACTTGTAAATGAGCCAACTAAATAACTTGTAAGGTATAAATAAAAGGTCAAGTTGTGAATTCAAAAGTATGAATGGATGGATGAGTGAGCATGCAAGTGTATTGGTTGTGAAGAGGAAAATGTGAGCAAATTTTGAAGAAGGATCAAATATCCTTGAGGAGCAGCAAAGATTTATTTGATCAAAGAGGATCTAGTAAAGAAAAATAGAGATCTGTATCAGAAAAGTTTAGTTGCATCTCATTCAAGTCAACTCATTGTTACTTTCTCACAATTGTAGCAGTGATTTCCTAAATCTATTAACAGAGTTGATTTAATAGCCATTTTGTAAATCCTCTAACAAGGTGGACAATTCTACTGAATTTTTCTAAAGTCCTCTAGCAAGGCCACTCCTAGCAGGGTGATTAAATCCTTTAACAAGATCACACCTAATAGTGTGTTTTGTAACCTTTAACAGGGTTGGCTCCTAACAAGGCTCACTTCAGAAGAGTGAAAATTGGTAGCTAGTTACTTGGTGGTTTTTCCCATATTGGGTTTCCATATTAAATCTAGTGTCTCTTGTGTTCATGTTATTTGTTTTTATGCATTTATGTTAAATCTTTGTGAATGCTTAAAGATCAGTAATAACTTATAGTACATCTACTAAGTTTTAGCATTTTTGTGTGTGGCTATTGAGTGACAATAGTAACTAGTTTTTAAGACATCTAAGGGATCTATGGAAATGTTGTTGTAGTAACTGATTCACCCCCCTCTCAGTTACTCCATCTATATTTCCAACAAAATGGGCTTATATTGTCATAGTTCTCTAATTCAATCTTGTTTATTGCTAACATGTGCATTATTCACATATATTGATGATTAAAATGCTACATTGAAAATCTATTCAAAATTCACTACTATTGGACTTGGAAAATGCATTCATAAAATTGGCCCTTGAGCACAAAACTATGACTCTGGTTTCTCATTCAAAGATATGGCCTATCAATGACAATAAATTCTATTAGTGTCAAATGATATTTATTTTTTTAAAACTCTAACTACTGTTGATATTTTAACGCTTACTGCCATCGACGGTATAAGCAACCCGTCAAAACATCTATACAAGTTATCTCTATTTTGATGCATCTTCCTATCAAGAGTATGAAAGACTAGTTGAAACATCTCTCATGGTCATTGATAGTTTGAAAAATCTAGCTGTCGATGATGTGTAATACCTATCGAACCATCTCTTGGTCATTGATATTTTGACATTTTGAAGTAGTTGTCTGACGTTGCCATGTGACAATGATGGCATTAATTTTTGATGGATTTTGTCATTGATTTATCGACATCTATCTTATGCTTTGAACTTTCAACTCTAGTTTAGCGATAGTAGCTTTTGATGTTTAGGAGTCACAATTTTGATGAACACATGTCAAAAAATAGGGCCAGATTGACTAGTGCAACTTTGTTAGTGGGCTTTGGTGTCACAACCAACCTCTACAAGATAGATAATGATATTATGTTGCATGAGGCTTTATTTATCAAAAATTTGTGTACATTATCTTTGAATATCCTTAGGCTCAACAATAATAGAAGGAATTCCACTTTTTCTTCTAAGATGGTGGGAACTTCTTTAGCTATGTTCATTTTAGAAGTAGGTTCCTTCAAAACACTTGTAGATGCATATATCTTGAAATGATCCAATGATTTCAAAAAAGCTTCCCTTTGTCTAGGAAAAATTTGTAATATTTCAAACATGAAGATATTAGCCTTAGTCTTCTTCAGCTTTTTAATTGAGCTATACTTTTTGAAAGACAATGTTGGATTTCTTAGTATTTTTGTTGGGACTAGGAACACTAGGGAAACATGCATTAGGGATTTAGGAGGCACTAGATTATTATTTACCATAGGTTATAGAGGAGTGGGATGTGATACAAAAAGGATGCCCTCAGTCAAAGGCTCTCTCCTATTTCATAGATTTTATGTGTTTTCATTGTCATCATGGAATGCATATATTTTAGTGCATTTAGGCTCAATGTTTTCTTTAAAGGGGAAGAAAAAATCCTCTTGATTGTTTATGGTTTCTCCCCTCCCTCGTCATGTGTCATAGGACTCAAAAAGAATTGTATTAAATTGTATGGGAGTTTGATCTACATCTCAAGGATGTTGAGTTTGAGTAATTTTTTCATGACTGTGGTACTTATTGTTATTTCTCTATCCATTACCTTCCATAGGTATCTAATTTATTGTTGGAAATATAAGAGGAGTAACTGAGAGGGGAGAGGTGAATCAATTACTACAAAAATAAATCCTAGATCCCAGCTTCTAATGTTAATACAAAATGCAAACAAATAATTGAATACTACTGAAGCTTGGTAAACACACAGAATGTTGTAACTTGGTAGTAACTGAATTAGCTCAGTAAAAGATTAACTTATAAATCATTATATGTTATTTTTTATTATCATTACTTTAACTTAGTTGCAAAAACATAAAGAAAATGAATACATTTGACACAAGGATTTAACGTGGAAACCCAATTTGGGAAAAATCACCAAGTAACTAGTTACTAATTTTCACTCTTCTAAAGTGAGCCCTATTAGGAGCCAACCCTATTAAAGGTTACAAAACACACTGTTAGGTGTGATCCTATTAAAATATTTGATCAACCTATTAGGAGTGGCTTGGTCAGAGGTCTTGAGAACAATTCAATGGAATTACCACCTTGTTAGAGGATTTTCAAACAACTGTTTAGCCAACTCTATTAAGAGATTTAGATCACTGCTACAATGGCTAAAGAGTAACAATGAAATGACCTGATTAGAATGCAACTTAGTTGGTAATTTTAGATCTCTATTCTATCTTGTACTTGATGCTTCTTGATCGAATATGACTTTGCTGCACTAGAAGGATATTCTACTTATCCTTCAAATTTGCTTCTTCTTCTTACCAATAGATCTTCAATAACATCACCATAATTCACATATTCTCTTGCACTCACTTGCACACTTGCACACATTGAAATCACAATTTGACCTTATACTTATATCTTTCACTTTGTCAAGTCAACTCAAATACAACTTACAATAATCAATATTCATCACCTTAGTTGGTTGGAATCAATAGATAACAAAATAGGAAAATCCTTTACTAGCCGACCTTGCTTGGTAGAAACTAACTTTGAAGTGATTTCCTTCATTAACCAATAGAAGCTTGGTTAACATTGTAAACTTATGAAAATCTTTTGGCAACCGAGTGAACTTAGTTAGCATTGGTTCCATCCAAATTTCCTTTATTACTTAAGTGAGCTCGATTAACACTCTCTTTTTGCAACTTTTCCTTCAATGCTTGAGTGAACTTGGTAGACACTACCTTCCAAACTAGCCAAACATAGGAATGCTTGGTAGACACTGAGAACTTTCTTCACTACCCAAGTGAGATTGACATATACTGACTAATAATGATTATGAAATTTGTGTAACATCAAAGACAAAACACAATTAATCAATTATATCCAACAATCTCCCTCTTTGGCATTGATGGCAACACAAAATTTCATAGCACAATAAAATTTTGGATTTGAGAACTCCCTCTGTCTATATGAGCTCCTCCTTTTTACTAAATTCTATCTAGAATAGTTGTTACAAAGTTCATTCAAAACATTCTCCCTCTTTCAGCATACTTCATCTTTCAGAGAACTTCTCCCTCTCTAGTTTTTGACTTTATTCTATTTCCAAAGATTTCTGAGCGATATGATAGTAAACTTCTCCCTCTTTGACAACACATGCCAAAGACAATAACTCTATAAATTCCAATGTACCTTAAGTACTGATTCATCTACAATATGCCCTTTCCAATTCTACACCAACTGATTGATCTTCAATAGGTTCTAGTTGATGCATTCACTAAACTTCATTTAGTGAAATTTAGATAGGAGAATGATCCCTAGCCTACCTCTTAGATACAAAAATGCATCCTTAAGTAATGGCTTGGTGAATATGTCTACAACTTGTTCCTTTGTATTCACATATTCCAATTTGACTTCTTTATCTTGAACCAATTCTCTTAAGAAGTGATATTTTATAGCAATATGCTTTGTTTTGGAATGCATTACTAGATTCTTTGATATGTTGATTGCACTAGTGTTGTCACAATATATGACAACTAGATCTTTGATTTCTACTTTCATTCCTTCCAATAGTTGTTTGAACCAAACAATGTTAGAACAATTTACTATTGTTGCTACATATTTTTCCTCTACTATGGATTGAGAAGTACAATTCTACTTCTTACTTGTCCAAGATACTAGTCTTTTACCAAGAAAGAATGCTCCACCACTAGTACTTTTTTTATCATCAAGACTTCCTGCCCAATCAACATCAGCAAATACTTTTAAGTCCAAATTGCCTCTAAGTTTGTACCATAAATCATAGTCTTCATTACTTTTCAGATATCTCATGATTCTCTTGATTTCCATCATGTGATTTTTTTTGAGATTTGCTAAGAATCTTGCCACTATTCCAACTACTAGAGCAATATTAGGCCTTGTAAGAACTACATACTACAATTTTTCAATCATTGATCTATAAGTAGTCTTATCCACTTCTTTGGAATCATCATTTTTTGAAATCTTATGTCTAGTAGGCATAGGTGTTCCAACTAGTTTTGAATCTTCCATTCCAAATTTCTTCAGTATTTCCTTGATATACTTAGATTGAGTGATGTAGATACCATTCTTGTTCTGCTATATTAGCAATCCAATAAATAATTTTATTTCACCAAACATGGAGATCTCAAATTCTTTGTTCATTTCTTTTGAGAATGCTTTGCATAGATCATCATTTACCTATAAATAAAGTATCATCAACAAATATTTTTGCTAACACAATCTTCTCATCTGGTCCTTCCTTGTTATACAAACTATTGTTATCATTAGTCCTTTGAAAACTAATATGTACCAAGTAATTATGAAGTCCTTCATACCAAGCTCTAGGAGCTTTCTTGAGACCATATAAAGTTTTGTGTAGTTTGCAAACCATGTCTCTTTTGCTAGGATCTACAAAAGCTTCTAGTTGTTCAATGTAAACTTCCTAATTAAGGATTCCATTCAAGAATGAAAGTTTAACATTCATTTGATATACCTTAAATCCCCTATGTGTTGCATATGCTAGTAAAGTTCTAACACCTTCAAGTCTTGCTACAGGAGCAAAAGTTTCACCATAGTTGATACTTTCTTCTTGAGAGTAGCCTTTGCATACTAGTCTTGCTTTATTTCTTCATAATTTTCCATCTTCATTCAACTTATTTCTAAATACCCATTTTGTACCAATTACATTTTTATCCTTGGGTCTAGGAACAAGAGTCCAAGTTTTATTCTTCTCTATTTGTTCTATCTCTTCATTCATTTCTTCAATCCAACTTTTATTTTCTAGAGCATCTTTAACACTTCTAGTTTCACATTCAACAAGTAAACATGTACCATTTAATTTGCTTCTTGTCATTGTTCCATCAAATTTATCTCTAATGATTTGATTAGGTGCATGATGTTTTCTTACATATCTTACTAATACAAGCTCTTTCATCTTTGAATGAGTTCCATTATCTTATTTTTGAATTTTAGTTTCAAGCTCGAGTCATTTTGCCTATGATTTAGGGCCATCAAGCTCAGTTTGAACTAGCTCGATAGCCTTTGATTGTGACTTGGGTCCTTGTAGCTTGGGTTGCATTATTTGTAACTCGGTAGCTATTGGAGTTTCTAGGGACTTGGGAGTTGAAACATCTTTTCTTTCAGATAGATTAGGAAGAATACCAAGTTCATAGTAAATGAATCTTCTGTAGTCTTCAGGTTCCTTGCTACTTTCTTCTTCACTCTTTTTTGCATATTCATCAATTTGAACATGTGCAATCTCTATGATTTTGTGAGTAGATAAATTCAAACATCTATATGCTTTTCTTCTATAGGAGTATCCTAGAAATATGACTTCATCACATTTTACATCAAATTTTCCTTTTCTAGATTCCTTTAATATGTAACATTTGCTGCCAAATACCTTCAAGTAACTTACATTAGGTTTGTAGCCATACCATAGCTAATAATGTGTCTTATTTGAATCTTTCTTTAACTAAACTTTGTTCAAGGTATGAAAGGTAGTACTGATAGCTTCCTTCTAGGATTTGAGAGGAATATTCTTTTTAATCATCAGGGTTCTTGCACAATCCATGATAGATCTATTTCTTCTTTTTGCTATACCATTCTGCTTTGGTGTACCAGGAGTAGATACTTTTCTTTTGATTCCTCTTTCAATGCAAAATTTTTTGAATTCATGGGAAATGAATTCACCACCTCTATCTAATCTTAGGCATTTCAACTTATTTGTAGTTTCTTTTTCTACTCTTGCTAGATACCATTTGAATTTTTGAAAAGCTTCCGATTTTTCTTTTAGGTACATTACTGTCATCATCCTAGAGTAGTCATCAACAAATAGAATGAAATTTTTTTCTCCACTATAACTCTCTATTCCAATAGGTCCATAGAAGTCTATATGAACAATTTGCAAGACTTCTTTTGATTGATAGTCTTTTCTTTTGAAGCCTATCTTTCCCATCTTACCAATTTGGCAATTCTTGCATTGCCCCATGTTAGGCTTCTTTATACTAAGAATACCTCTTACACTTTTATGTTTGCTTATCTTAATTAGATTATGAAAGTTCACATGACATAGTCTTTTGTGTTATAACCAAATTTCTTCTACTTTATCAATAAAACATGAACAATCACTAAGATCAAGATAAAATAGATTACCTTTTGTTTCTTGCCAGAACCAACTAGATTTTTTTTCCCATCCAGTAGTTTAGCCTATCCATTCATGAATTCTACCTTGAATCCAATGTTATTCAACTATTTCACAATTAGTATATTATGCTTTAATCCTTCAACCCAATAACCATTATCACACACAAGTTCTTTAGTTAACAAGATATATCCTTTTCCTTTTATATTACAAGGTTCATTGTTTCCAAATCTTACACTACCTCCATCATAATATTCCATATGCTCAAATTTTGTTTTGTCACTAGTCATATGATGTGAGCATCCACTATCAATAATCCATATATCATTTTTTCTAACATTAGAGATAAGTGCCATCTTATCTCCTTCATTATCAGATTCATCTTTAATAGCAATATAAACCATTTCATCCTCACTATTATTAGAATCTTTAGATATGAAGCAAGATTTCTTACCTTTTTCCTTGAAGTTCTTGTAGTTCTTGGAGTCATTCTTGCCTTTATGGTTGTTTCTTTTCTTTTCATCCTTCATGTCTTTGTTTGGACACCTAGCAACAATGTGGCCAATTTCTTCACAAGAAAAGCAAACCAAAGGAACTTTACCTTTATACTTCCCTCTTCCTTTGGAATACTTTCTTGCAAGCAGGGCTTCAAAAACTTCAAGATCACTATCTAAACTTTCTTTTGATGATCCATCTTCTTCACTTCTTGATTGATTAGATTTTGATTTTTTGCCCTTTCTTTGAGCAAGAGTTTAGCTCTAAATGTAGATTAAATATTCTTTGAAGCAGGAACATAGTTATCATAATTATCTAACTCAAAAGTTGTTAATCTTCCAACTAGAGCATCTGACCCTATCTTATTAGTTGGATCACATCTCGTTTCTTAAATAGAAAATACTCTAATTGCATAAATATGAAGAAGAGTTCTGAGTACTTTACTTACAAAAATTTCTTCCTTGATGTCTCCTCTAGATGCTTTGATTACACTAACATTGACCTTGATTCTTTCCACATACTTTTCAATGTTTTCATTTTCTCTCATTCTCATTTGATCAAACTGTCCTCTAAAGACTTTTGCTTTGGCTCTTCTTACATTGTGATCTCCTCCATAGATATCTTTCATTTTGTTCCACATATCATAAGTAATTTTGCAATCTTTTACCTCATCAAATTCAACATAATTGAGAGCAGATGCAATACCAATCATTGTGATATTATGATTCTCCTTTTTAGCAATATCTTCAATTGATAATGTTCCAATGGGAGTCTTATATTTAGATTCAAGATACTTGCAATCTAAATTGCTGATGGTAGCCAGATGAAATCTCATCAGTCCTTGCCATGCTACAAAATTGTCTTTGTTTAGCTTGGGAATCTCTCTTTTGTAAGACATCTTGATCTTTGGCTTAGGTCCTTGAAACCTTCTTTGCAAGCACCAAAAGCTCTGATACCAATTTTTGGAAATATAAGAGGATTAATTGAGAGGGAAAAGATGAATTAGTTACTACAAAAAAAAAATCCTAGATCCCTTTTGATGTTAGTACAAAATGCAAACAAATAATTGAATACTACTGAAGCTTGATAAACACACAAAATGTTGTAACTCTACAGTAACTAGATTAGCTTGGTAAAAGATTAACTTATAAACCATTAGATGTTATCTATGATTATCATTAATTTAACTTAGTTACAAACACATAAATAAAATGAACACATTTGACACTAGGATTTAACTTGGAAACCTAATTTGGGAAAAACCACCAATAGTAACTAGTTACTATTTTTCACTCTTCTGAAGTGAGCTCTATTAGGAGCCAACTCTATTAGAGGTTACAAAACACACTATTAGATGTGACTATGTTAAAGGATTTGATCACCCTATTAGGAGTGGCTTGGTTAGAGATCTTGATAAAAATTCAATGGAATTACCACCTTGATAGAGGATTTTCAAATAACTGTTAAGCCAACTCTATTAAGATATTTAGATCACTGCTACAATGGTTAGAGAGTAACATTGAAATGACCTGATTTAAATGCAACTTAATTTCTAATTTCAGATCTCTATTTTGGCTTGTACTTGATCCTTCCTAATTGAATATGACTTTTTGGCACCACAAGGATATTCTTCTTATCCTTCAAATTTGCTTCTTCTTCTTCCCAATAGATCTTCAATCACATCACCATAATTTGCACATTCTCTTAAACTCACTTGCACACTTGCTTGCACACATTGAAATCAAAACTTGATCTTATACTTATAACTTTCACTTTTTCAAGTTGGCTCAAATACAACTTACAATAATAAATATTCATCACCTCAGTCAGCTAGAATAAATAGATAACAAAATAGGAAAATTCTTTGCTAGCTGACCCTGCTCAGTAGAAACTAACTCTGAAGCAATTTCCTTTGTTAACCAAAAGAAGTTTGGTTAACACTGCAAACTTATGAAAATCCTTTAGCAACTAAGTGAGCTCGGTTAGCACTAGTTCCATCCAACTTTCCTTTGTTACCCAAGTGAGCTTGGTTAACACTCTTATTCTGCAACTTTTCCTTTGATGCACAAGTGAATTTGGTAGACATTGCCTTCTAAACTAGGCAAACACAAGAACACTTGATAGACATTGAGAACTTTCTTTACTACCTAGGTGAGCTTGGCATTTACTAACTAATAATGATTATGAAATTTTTGTAACATCAAAGACAAAACACAATTAATCAATTATATCCAACAATTTACAACATTAAATTCAACAACATTAGTGTTATTAGTAGGTACACTTACATTTTTTTGGCTTGGCATTCCATGTACGATTTTTCCTAGACACTCTAAATATTTTTTCTTGCAAATTTTGATTATTCCTACTACTATTGTTGTTGTAGTTATTGATGATTTTATTTATGTTGATATTATGGTGACTGATCATGTAGTTGAGGTTGATGTTGTTGCTGACATTGTAAAACCCTAAAATGTTCAATTTTAGAGGTTCCCTAAAAATTTTGTTATAAGCACTAAGATGCATAATGCATTGCAATGTTGGTGTACTTTTTTGCTAGATAATAGAAAGGTTGAAGGCTATGTAGGTGGACGTGGCCCAGGTTTTGGATAAACTACATTAAATCTATGTGCTATTTGTGTTCTTTGTGTATTCTTCTTTTGTCTCTGCATATAATTTCTTATTCTCATATTGTTCCAGATCTTTCAAACCCTAACAATTAGTATTAGATAAATGTTTCTTGTTATAGATTGATAGGAATTTTAGTTTGAGTGGGAGCAATGGAGGATACTAGATTCAAGATTGAAAAATTCAATGGCCAGAATTTCAAGTTATGGAAAATGTAGATGGAAGATTACCTGTATCAAAAGGATTTGTGGAAGCCATTAGAAGGAAAAGCCTAGAAATAGAGAACTATCATAGATGAAGATTGGGAGATCTTGGATAGGAAGGCACTGGGATCTACTCGACTATACCTTGCACTACCTGTAACTTTCAACATATCAAAGGAAAAAATGACAGTAAAGCTAATGAAGACATTGGATATGTTATACGAGAAACCCTTTTCTTCAAACAAGATATTTCATATGAAGCATTTATAAAATATTGAAATGGGCAAGGGAGGATCTATATTGAATGATTTAAATCAATCTAACACAGTCACTAGTCAATTGTCATCCATACAAATTTCATTCAATAAAGAGGCTAGGGCTATCTTAATCTTATGTTCTTTGCTAGAAAGTTGGAATAGCTTGGTTATGGATGTAAGTAACTCTATCTCTAGTTTAAATACTTTGAAATTTGATGAAGTTTTTGTTATTATCCAAAGCAAGGAAATTTGACAAAAAAGCACACGTGAAACTTTGACCTCATTAGGTTTTGCTTTAAATGTGGATAATAGAGGAAGAACAAGGGAAAAAGGAAAATGGCCTTTGCATGACAAGTCCTGAAAGAATTCAAAGAAAGGACATTACCAATCTAAAGGAAAGAAAGATGGTACTATTGAAATCCTGCACACCCAAAGAAAGATTGTTGGTCTTAGAAAAAGAAACAAGGAGATGAAAATGAAGATGATAGTAAGGAAGCTAATGTTGCAAGTAATACTTTACAAGATGCTTTAATCTTATGTTTGGATCATGTCAATGACTCCTAGATAATAGATTTCAAGGCTTCATTCCATGCTACACCCCAAAGAAAATATTTTCAACATACTGTAGGAGGTAATTCATGTCCCTAACTTATGAAGAAATTTAATTTTTGTAGAACAACTGGGTAGTGAAGGCTGCATAGTCATGTTTTAAGACAATATCTAGAAGGTCACTAAAGGTTCATTAGTAGTAGCTAAAGGTGTGAAGGTAGGAACATTATATATATGTACTAGTAACACTTATTCTATCTTAGCTACTATTAATAATGTTAATGTAGGGAAAGCTACTATAGATGTTGCAAGAACAAATTAAGAAATGTGGCATCATAGGCTTGGGCACATGAGTGAGAAAGGGATGAAAATACTTCACTCTAAAAATCTTTTACTATGACTACAAAATATTGATTTAGAGTTCTATGAAAGTTGTGTTTATGGAAAACAAAAAGGAGTAAGATTTCTCAAGGTTGTGAAAGAAAAGAAGAGTTAGAAGTTAGAGCTAGTGCAATCAGATGTATGGGGACCAACTTAGGTATCATCTCTGGGTGGCTCTCATTATTATTTTGTTTTTATAGATGATTCAACTAGGAAAACATGGGTATATGTCCTAAAACAAAAGTATGATGTTTTTGAAATATTTAATAAAATAGAAAACTTTGGTTGAGAATGAGATAGTAAATAAGTTGAAGTGTCTCAAATCCAATAATGGAGGTAAGCATTGTAGCACAACCTTTAAATATGAGTGTTTTATCAATGGATTACAACATAATTCCAAAACCCCACAAGAAAATGGAGTGTTAGAATGAATGAATAGGAAAATCATGGAACGTGCAAGGAGCATGAGATTGCATGTTGGTAAAACTGTTCATTTATGGGAAGATGTAACACTACTATATATTTGATAAATAGAGGACCTTCAGCCCCTTTGGATGGCAGTATTCCAAAGGAAGCATGGACTTGAAAATAGGTAAATTATTCATTTCTAAAAACTTTTGGTTGTGAAGTTTTTGTCCATGTTGATAAAGAAAATAGAACCAAGCTTGATGCTAAATCTCTAAAATGTACCTTCATTGGATATGGAGTAGATGACTATGGTTATCAATTATGGAATTTTTTAAATCTTAAAATAATCAGAAGTAGAGATGTTATAGTCAATTATAAGTTCTTGTATGAAGAACAATGATAGGAAAAGAAGCGTGAATAGGTCAAACAAGAATATGTGGTGTTGGATGAGACTCCTAAAAATGAAAAGCCATTAGTACCTGATGTTCAACAAGAAAATATTATCCCATAAACTCCTATAAGTGTTAGACATTCTACAAGGTCTATTAGACCTCTTGAAAGGTTTATTCCTTCTTTGTATTCCATTTTATTGACTAATTTTGGTGAACCAGAAGAATATGAAGAAGCAATATAGATAGATTCAAAACAATAGTAGAAGTTGTACATAAAAGAGGAGATGGACTCCTTGTTGAAAAATAAGACTTGGGACTTAGTCCCTATACCCGAAGGAAAAAGATCCTTTCCTAAAAAATGAGTTTATAGGTTGAAGGAGGAAGATGGAGGAAAGAAAGTGTATAAGGCCAAATTTGTGGTAAAGTGTTTTGCATAGAAAAAGGGCATAGATTTTGATGAAATATTCTCCCCTTTTGTAAAAGTAACTTCAATTAGAACTATACTAAGTCTTGTGGTTGTAAATGACTTGCATCTTGAATAACTAGATGTCAAGAAAACTTTTCTCTATGGAGATTTGGATGAAGAAATTTACATGCAACAACTGCAGGGATATGAGATCAGGGGTAAGGAGAGTTTGGTGTGCAGGTTAAGGAAAAGTTCGTATGGCCTAAAGCAGACACTTTGACAATGATATTTACAATTTGATAGTTTCATGGCTAAACAAGGTTACCATAGATGTCATTCTAATCACTATGTATATTTTAAGAGATTGGATAATGGGAGTTACATTATCCTGTTACTCTATGTTGATGACGTGTTTGTTGTTGGGTCTAATATGCAACAAATAAATGAACTTAAACAAAAATTAGAAAGGTCATTTTCTATGAAGGATTTGGGTGTTGCTAATCAAATCCTTGGTATGAGGAAAACACAAGATAGCAAAAATAACCTTGATTTTTCCCAATGTGATTATATAAAGAAGGTGGTGAAAAGATTTAATATGTAGGATGCAAAAGAAATTAATACACTTTTGGCTAGTCATTTCAAATTGACTAAGGAAATGTGACCAAATATATAGGAAGAGGTAGATAAAATGTATAAAATCCTTTATTCATCATCTATAGATAGTTTGATGTATGCAATGTTATGCACAAGAATAGATATTTCTCATGCAATGGGAGTTGTTAGCAGGTATATGAGAAATCTAGGCATGGAACATTGGACTTTTGTCAAATGGATTCTTCAATATTTGAAAGGTACTACTACAAAGGAATTATGTTTCACAAGATCCAATTTTTCTCTGAGTGGATTTGTTGACTCTAATCTAGCAACACATATTGATACAAATAGGAGTACTACATGGTATGTTTTTACTATAGGAGGCATTGCAGTCCGTTGGATTTCTAGATTGTAGAAGGTTAATGCACTTTCAACCACTAAAGTTGAGTTCATAGTTGGCAAGGAGATGATTTGGTTACAATGTTTTCTAGAGGAATTGGGTGAAAAGAAAGAAGATCACCCATTATACAGTGATAGCTATAGTGCCATTCATCTTTCAATGAATTCTTCTTTTCATTCAAGGACAAAGCACATATAGCTCAAATATCATTTTATAAGGTATTTTTTGGAGGATAGCTAATTGTGGCTTGAAAAGAACAAGTGAAAATCCTCTAGACATGTTCTTGAAGGTAGTCCCCAAGGAGAAGCTAGTTTCTTTCTCAACTTTGATTGGGCTTCTTGACTAATGATCATGGAGGTAATGCATACCAAAATCTTCTATCCAATGTGATTTTCACATACTACATTATCATCTCGTTTCAGTCTCCAAGTGGGAGATTGTTTGTTGTGGAGCCTAATTAATGTCCAAGTGGGAGATTGTTGATATTGTGGCAATTGATCATGTAGTTGGGGTTGATGTTGTCGCCAACATTATAAAATCCTAAAATGGACAATTTGAGAGGTTTCTCTAAAAGTGTTGTTATAGGTGCCTAAGATGCATAATGCATTATAATGTTGGTGTGCATTTTTTCTTGATAATAGAAAGGTTAAAGGCTGTGTAGGTGGACGTAGCCTAGGTTTTGGGTGATCCACATTACATTTGTGTGTTATCTATGTTCTTTATGTATTCTTCTTTTGTTTTTGCATATAATTATTTATTCTCATATTGTTTCAGATTTGTCAAACCCTAACAATTTAAGGATTTGTAGCTGGTATTCAAATTTTTAAGTGTTTAGGGTAGTATATTGGAAATTATAAGCCTTGAGGAAGGTTTAAATTTAACATAGTGAATTCATATGATAATTGCAACATGGTTTTCTTTATAATCTCAAACTCACTAGCCAAGTTATTTTTTGGTTCAGTTGGGAAAACAATTTTTTGCTGAAAAAAGGCAATTTAAGAGGCTCATAACCAGGATAGGAGATGGCTAGTGCAAGGAAATTTTTTTTTTTGATAGTTAGGGGGTTCAATAGGGGCATTTTATTTATCATAATTTGGTTTCCATTAAATAAGGTTGTGAGGGAGTAATGTTACCCGAGTCATATAGGCTTCCAAAATTTCCTCCATGTTGAGGATCACGTGAAGGTGATAGCCTCATTGTAAAATTTCAGGAAGGTGTTGATTGAGGGAAGCCTCCTTAAAAATATGAATGTGAGAGGATCAAGAGCCTTAACATAAACTTGAATTTCAACTTCCTCTGGTAAGGTTTAATGAGACTCAAGCTTCTAGCATATCTTGTGGAACCAAAGATTGAACACTTTGATAGGCTCTTGTGGTTCCTTCTTAGTAGAAATAAACTAGTGATGTAGTATAGAAAGGTCTATTTAGTGAATTAGTTGGCCAAATAATTTCATTTTGGAATCTTACCAAGTGATAATAGATCCATGGGGTAGATTGAGATACCATTTGTACATGGATTCATCTAAGGTGTATGGAAACAATTGTATATCAATTCATCTAATGCACAATCTCATTTTCATTGTACATCTCATTTAATAAACAAATGTGTTCATCTACTATTCATGATTTTCCATGCGCAAATCCTAGGCAATTTTTTTAGGATTTTTGGACAACACATGGAGTTGTTCAATGATGTCCAATGGTAACTTTGGGCATTTGTGAAGAAGACCATTATGCATGGTGGAAGTGGCTAGTTTTGGTTAGTCAACAGATTAAATATTAAAAATGAAGTAAGTTCATAGATTTATTATGTGTGTAATAAAATGGAAGTCTAGAGAAGGAAATAAACATGGAGTGAGAACCAAAGATAGATGTTCCCTTTGTGCTGTGAATTCAATGAAAAAGGGTAAGTTATAAGAACTTTCCCTCGTTGGGTGAAGATCTCAATACTCACTCAAATTTTGTGGATAGATAAAGACTCAAACTTTTCCAACTTTTTAGATTTTTGAATTGTGAAATTCAGGCCCTCCTTCTAGCACCAATTCTATTGAGTGTTGTTTCTACATAGTGACAATCACATGAATCTGAGACATAGTTTTCTCTTGAGAAGTTGATGAAATTAATTCCAAAGTTGCATTTGGCTATTTTTCAATTGCCTAGGTAGCTCAATAGGAGATAAATGTAATTGTTCACAAGGAGACCTTTTTTGGTTCGAAGACTTTTAAAATTGCGAAACTAGTAAAATGGAAAGAAAACAACAATTTTTTTTTTTTTTTGTACTTTCTATTTGTTTTATGATTACACATTTTAGTGTGAAACTACTATGCATTCATAGTTAACTTGATATGTAAATAAATGAAACAAGAGTAAGGTAATGAGAGAGAAAGCAATTTATAGAATTTTAGAAAACCTAAATTGACATAAGCCACTAGTAAAACTTTGCAAATTTAATCTTTGAGGGAATAATGGAAAACTCACATAGCTAGGGTAAACACAACCATGATTTCATAGATGTAATCATCAAAGGAATATTTTAAAGATTTTATGATATTTCAAAGCTCATCAAATCATGCATTCAATTAAATACACACACACACACACACACACATACACACACACACACACACACACACACACACACACACACACACACACACACACACACACACACACACACACACACACACACACACACACACACACACACACACACACACACACACACACACACACACACACACCCACACACACACACACACACACACACGAGATGAATATGAATACTACCAAAAGTTTTCTTTCTGATTCATTAAACAGAGGAATTTATCGCAATTATGAAAAAAAAATTGAACACTAAGATTGACAAGAATCACATACATTAAATAATTATCTCTTTCATCATTCATAAATATAAAATTAATAAATACATGATATTCAATTAGGAGACATCACACATAGAATAAGAGCACTAATTGTATATTTTTATTGCACAAAGTGTCATCCCTTATTATAATGTACAATCACTCTTATATAGAGATCCAAACTTGTAATTATGTTTTAGAGTAAGGGTTTATCTCATAGATAAAATATGAGAAACAATTCATTATAAATTAATTATACACATAACTAAGACCTAACATGTTTCTCACTAGCCTCTAGACTAAAGGAGAAGAAGAGAAGATAGAACTCTAGCTAAACTAGTCATGTAATTTTTGTTCAAACTCCACTTCTAAAAATGTGGCTAATTTTAATAGCATAATCTTATCTCTCTAAGGAAAAACCTTAGTTAACTAAAAAAAATCTCATCTCCTCCAAAAATCTGAAATAAAATCCTCTAAATTAAGAGTTGATGGTGAAAAATACGTAAATGTGTCATTGGTCAAAATCATTAGAAGAAGAATCTATATCCACAATTTGAGCCTCAAAATTTCTCTAAGTGCAGAGCTACAAAGTAGTGGAGATACATAATGTGGAGATAGCTATGGAGTTGTAGAGTTTGGAGCTCCACTATTTTTTGGCCAAGACTACAAAACTAGCCAAGTCCTCAAAATTGCAAAACTAGGATATGAGTTTCTCCTTATGGTTCTAGAAGCACCTCTTGATATTTTGATTTGAATGTTTCTATTATCCCCATTATATGAAACGAATTTGACATATCCATATTTTGAAGCTCAATCTCTATATTTTTATAGAATTCCCAAACTTCTTTTCTTACAACTTCAAAGCTTTTTGTCTTTTGGCCGAGCTTCTTAAAAACTTCTTCACTCCTCACAACCTTTAGAGGTAATCCTTAGTGGAAATGGGTTCAAATGAGGCCCATAATTTATGAAGAACCATAGCCATGAGACATAGCTATGTTTAGAGGTCATCCCTGTAAATATCAAGACCTACTTCACTAAAAGGGTGGTCACCTTCTGCCAACTTGTTAGATGCCTATTCCCTAACATATGTACTAGACATAGCTATGTTTAGAGGTCATCCCTATAATTCACAAGGCCAACTTTACTAAAAGGGTGGTCACCTTCTACCAACTTGTTAGATGCTTATTCTAAGTGAACATCTCTATGAGATTCCTTGTCCTTTACCCAATTATTTGAATCCATTCATCAAATTTTTCTAATTCTTCCATATCAGACATGGCCAAGAGATTCTTATAACTCTTTTTTTTTTTCTAGAAGCTCAACCTCATTACATTCCAATTGTGGGCTTGGTCCACAACACTATCCTTTCCTTCTACCAAAGATACAATCTTTGTTGGATTATAAAAAAATGGATTACAATAGCCACATGATCTCATCTATAAAATCTTCTCCAAAATTGGAAAATTCTACCTCCATTGGGTACATACTTCCAAAAAGAGTTTGAATGAATGGAAGGAGGGGCTCTGTTGGAAATATTCAAGATATGACAAGTTACTGAGAGGGGAGGGGTGAATCAGTAACTTTTAAAATTTCAAACAATAAAACTGCATACTGATATATTCACCATTCATCCAAGTAACCTACTATAAGCATGAAACAAAATCATTTGCAACACTTGAACACACAGATTTGGTGACCCAGAAACCTTCCAATAGAAAGTAAAACTGGGGTGGGGATGAAACCCACAAAGCTTCGTTACTGCAGTATGAAGTTGGCTGGTTAAGGCTTACAATGACCACTTCTGGTGATCTGCCCTGTTAGGAGCACAAAGGATTGCTAGATCCACCTTGTTAGAGGATTTACAAACATACAATAAAGTATGTACTCTGTTAGGAGATTTACAAAAGACTGTTAAGTCTACCTTGTTAAAGGATTTACAAAAACTGATTCACCTGTTAGAATGAAATAGTGGATCTGATTACAACTGATTGCTGATAAGATCTGCTATGCTCTGATTCACCTTGATGTGATAGATAAAACTTTTCTGCTCCAAAACTTGACCTTGCTGAATACCTTCACAAATCAGCACACATACTTTCGCACGCATGTATTTCTTTCACACTTTCACATTTTTCATTCATTACCATTACTATTACCATTATATTTGAATGATACAATACATTGCATATATATACCATCCAAATAAACAATACATGCAAGGTCGGCCAAAACAACAAGTGCAAATCTCTATACAAAGTCGGCCCAAGGTAAAAACTCAAGTTCACTGAACTGTCTCGGTGTCCTTCTGATACTCGGCGTCCACTGCATTACTCGGCATCGTCATGCACTTGGTAGAAGTGAAGGCATGGTCCATACTAAACACTTCGAGTAGTTCTGAACTTGGTAACCACTGGAGACTCAGTAGAAGAGATGTCACTCGGTGAACACTTCTATCTGAACTGTAGCTCGGTGATCAAAGGAAACACTCGATAGAACCTTGTGACTCGGTGATAGTTAGTTTCCTTGATAACCGTCTGAGCTCGGTAAAATTAATTTCCTTGATAACCTCAGGAGCTCGGTTATCATGAAGTTCTCGATCAATACTAAGTACATCTTCACTCGGTAAAAACTGATTCCTTTCTTTACCTCGAACACTCGGTAAACACTGGCTGCTTTGTTCACCTCGATCACTCGATAAACACTGACTTCTTTGTTCACCTCGATCACTCGGTAAACACTGAGAACTAGGTAAAGCTTGGCTTACAAAAGAATGTTTGGTGAGAGCTCGGTAAGCATTCAGAATCCAATAAGTGTTGTAACTAGTGACAAAAATGTATCATAATGCCAACAGGCTCATCTTTTTAGTGTTGTATTTAATGCAATTTCTAGATTAGTGGGGTGAATGAGACTTGCTATATTTGTAAAAAAATCCCTTAGTGTCCTATTATGCTTCTTAAGGGATTGAATCTTGTTCTCATCTATATCCACACATTTGAATAATTGTTTGACACCCATTTCCACAAAATCCTTATCACCTTCCCTCCCAGGCTTCCCAAAATCAATCTCTTCAATCCTATAATCCTCCAGAATGAGGTTAGCAATATCTCAATGAGTTGGAGGAACTATAATTTGTGCCTTTCTTTATATCCTATGTCACATATGTTATCCTTTGGGTTTTTTTGGTGGCCATAAGAAATTGGAAGGGCTATCCCACTAAGAGCATGTCAATGTCTATTGTGGTTGTATATAGCCTTGGACAAAAAATTAGCTTCAAGGCACATAATGAGGAATTTGGCTAATCTATGGAAAAAAGTTTAGATTTTTCACTTTCCTTTCCTTTCTTTATTTTTCTCTTTATCATCCTCTCCACTCCCTTCTATCCTTATGTATGCTAGTTTCCACTTGCTACTTGGATGGACAAGCTTGTGTCTTAATATTTGACATCTAAACCTATGAGGGCACTTGTGGTTGATAATCACTAACTACACTCCCTTTGAGTAATGTCTTCTTCTAAATCTAGTGGAGGAGGAATAGCCTCATATTTCTTTAGAGGATGACATTATCCTTTTAAGGAGGATGTAGAATTTCTTTGATAGATGGGATATCCTAGGACTCATTTCACTTGGATTCTCCCTTAGGTTTTTCTTCTCTAATGTCTCCTTACTCAACCATACCACCTATTGGCCTGGTTTTTCACATAGTTGAAATCATTAAAATTTGTTGTGAAAAGTCCAGTTTATCCCATATAAGAAACTAGGATTTGTAATTCTCATAATCAGTCGTGCCCTTGAAAAATCCCTAATTATTGTGTTGTCCTATCTCATTCACCCTACGTATTTTGATTTTTTGAATTGTCACACCTTTGGTTAGGGTAGGAGATTTGAGAAGCCCTGTACATTACTGAAAAGTTCTTTGAAAAGTCATAATATCTTATTAAATTCTTATTCTAAGGTTTTACTTTGGTTATTTCTAAATCTTTCACATTTTTTTATTTTTCCCTAGCTCATGACTTAGTTTTAACCCATGGTTGCATTGTGGTCTACTTGCATCCTACAATTTTCCTCATTCGTAACCCTTCTAGTGAATCATTATTATAGTTTTTGATCTCCTTCTAGATCAATGGTTGTTGCATTCTCATAGATTCAAGATGCACAATGATTAAAGAAAGTGAGAATGAAAAATGTTGATGCATATCCTAGTAGGGACCATAACATCTTACTTCAAACTATCATGCTGTAATATGCTAGCTACCATACCCGAATTGGTTCCTAAGTTAGATTGCACTTTCTTCCTTAATCATTGATTCAAGTGATGATTGAGGACTGTCCTATTGTTACAAGATGAAAGTGTTTAATGTTTAAAGAATGTGAGAATACGATAGATTTTCATGTGTCCTTATGGGGTTTTGAAGCATGGAATAAGATGTATTCTCCAAAATATTTATCAAAAAGAAGATAGATGACCCTCATATTCTCACATAATGAGGATGCAAGGTTTTTAGAAAATGCGACAATGTGAGAAATTGACAAGTGTCCTTGTGGGCCCAGTTTATATTCAAAGAATCTTGAAGAACAAGCATATTTTTAGCCATAGATTCAAATGAAGATTAAAGATAGTTGTATTCTTGAAATCCAAAATCCAAAATGTTTAACAAAAGTGAGGAAGTGGGAACTTGATGCGTGGAATTTGTGGGACCAAGTTGTGTTATAAGTTTGAAAAGGGTATGATATCAACATGGGATACTAGATGACATGTTTTTATTCGCTCTGTATAATAAGTATGATGAGGATTAATGGTTTCTCCCAACTATCAAATTTTATAATGATCAATGGCTATCACATTATAGCAAGATGATGATGTTTGAAGTTTACCAAATGTGAGAATGTGAGAATCCACAACATGTCCATGTGGGCCATATTTTGAATACAACAATAGATAGAGATCTTAACCATCCATTACCTAAGGATCAACAGTTGTTGAATTTTTTCATGAAGGATATGCAAGGTTTTTAGTTAAAGAGAGAATGTGAGGTGATGATGTGTGCCTCAATTGGCCCATTTCTTAAAAGGAATGTTAAGAAAACAATGATCTCTCTTGATCATCAAATCTAAAAGGATCAACAATGGTTGTATTCTCACATAATAAAAGTGTTCACATTTAAACAAAGAAATAAAATGAGAGTTTGACACATGTCCAACTAGGTAAAAAGTCATGCAATTGCAGAATTTTGAATCACAACCATCAAATTCTACTGGGATCAATGACCATTTTTCAAATTCTTAATATAACATACACAATTAGACTATTAGAGGATTAATGGTGATTCAAGGAAACCTTATGAAAAATAATTCTCATAAGTTTTGTAAATGACACCATACCTTGTTACAAAGTGAAAGATTTGAAGCATAGTAAATTAGAGCTTGATTTTTGGGTTTTCACACAGTAAATTATTGCAAGAAAATCATATAACTGAGGTCAAAAGTTTGTGAGTATTTTCTTGGAATTCTTTTTGTCGAAATATTCCTATTCTAGAATTTGTTGAATTGGTAAAAATGCCTCCATGAAGATATTTTTTTTACAAAGATGGATTATCAACACTAGAATGTACATGATGACTTCCTTGAACAATTGCCTCTCTCTACCAATGAAACAATCAAAGGAAATGAGTTGGTCCCTAAAAACCCTAGATTGATAATTATTGAGGGTTTCAATGACAAGGGAAACTATTTGAGATATGTAGAGACAACAATGGGCAGTTTCAAGCTATTCAAATAATGGGTTTCAAAGAGAAAACATGATACTCCATTGAGTAATGTATGGGAATTCGACATTGGCAAGTTGATTGTCCCTAGTATTTTTTTTGATGATGATTTATTGACAATGTTGGCAAAAAGATATGATCCTAAGCTAAGAGTTGTGAAGAGCCATGCTAGAGAGAACCTATTTAGGGTGATTTTAGAGGTAGTCAATGAAGTTTTTATGCTGAACTCTAGCCACACCTTGCATTTGTTGGCCTGGTTTTTCACCACCCTTGTTTTGTTGTATTTTGCAGTGAAAAAACCCTAAATGTGTACCCCAAATAATTTAAAATTTGGTTAAAACCCTAGACAAAATTCACTAAGTAACCTTATACCTAGCCATGTTTGGACCTAGCCTTTGGAAACCTTAGAAAGTATCATTTCAAATAAATTTTGGCGAGACATTTTATCCTAAAGGTTTATTTATGTAAGAATGACCTTTTAATCTTTTTGATAAACCTTGTAAAGCTTGTCTTAATTGCAATTTCTTTTGAGCATCATAGAACCTTTTGAGATTGAGGTTTGAGGCTTGCCCATAATATGGAGCTGCAAGGTCTTTAAATATTGTGGGCAAGCACCTTTTTGACATGTAGCCCCTGCTGACATTCAAACCTCAGTGCATCGCAAAAGTTCTTAAGTTCTTAGAAGTAGTCAAACCTTTGCAGAGTTGTTAGTGTTCCCTCTGCACGTTTTGGATTTCCTGCAATGTCATTAACAGAGGTATGCCTTTATCACCAAGAAGTGTCAACCATTGATTTCATTTAAATCAAGGGCTAGCTCTTTCCCATAAGAAGGAGATTCTCATGAATTAAATAATGTGCGGAAGCATCAATGGGACAAGTGGCATAGTCTGAGAACATGGGCCCACCATTCCCAAGGGTGATGATTGAGATGTCTTCCGTGGCAAGTCTTAGATGAGTTGGAATGGATGGAAATATTTTATTTGTCACTTTAGCCAATGTAGTATTTAAGATTCCTAATTCTATAATCGTTGATCTGTCAAAGATCAAAGGCCAGCGCATGCTCGCATTTTGAAGCTGCACAAGAGATAAATAATGCAAGCAACCAATTTTTTGACATATGGCAAGGTGGGGTCAAGAATCTCTAACTGTATGCTGTGGTGTGCCACATTGTAAATCAATCACTGATATGTAATGCTAGATGTGCCATTGAAGAAGTTTGTCTACCAAATGGAAGTGAAGCCTTATCAGTGATAGATCTTTCAAAGATTGAGGGTTAGTGCAATCTCACATTAAGAAGCTGCTAGTTCAATAAGGAATGCGAGTATGCACATTAGCGACACATATCAAAGGGGGACTGAGCTTTGAAAGGAATACTGAGTCATGCCATGCTAGAAAGGTTAGATGAAGTAAAGTGCGCTCATTGGTGGAATGCGACAGGTATACCGAGTTGGAAATGTGATGCCACTAAAGGCTTAAAATAACATATATATGTGATTACATGTTAAACCAGCTCAGCGCCAGTGGTAACTTGGAGCCACTCCCCATGCATAAAATATGCAAAGAATTCTGACCATTAGATCAAGCATGGATCAATGGTACTCACTAACTCACTATGAAAAGATGTGCAAAGTTTATGTATAGAGAATTAGCGAACATGGGGGCCCACCATTGTTCTCTTAAGAGTTGTTCCAAGTGTCTGCCACATGATCAAAGAAAAATCAATGGTTATCGCTATCTCACTATAGCAAGATGCTCGAAAGTTATGCATAGCAAGGTAGTGACTTGATGACATGTGTCCCCAATCATCAGTGGACCCAGGTTAAAATTCTAGCATGAAAGGAGAGAATAGATGGAGCTCACTGGAAAAGTCACCAAAATCCAGTGGTCACCATGTCGCCACTAGAAAAAAGAAGAATTTCTGGCAAGCGACATGGTGACTTTCTAGAAAATTCAAGAATCTAGCGAATAGTTGAGACAAGGAATGTGGGGCCCAGTTGGGTATAGATGGCCAGTGAGATGATGAAAAGTGGCACTTTCCATATGGTTAGAGGAGGAAAGGGAGATTGAAACGTAAGAGTAGAAAGATCCATGTAAAGCTCTACGTTCTTACGTCAGGAGAGAAGACTTCATCATAAGAACGGAGGTTGAACTTTGAAAGGGTCCTAATGCTACGAAAAAGATTTGCATGTATGGGTGTAAAATAATTTTTGAAGCTCTTCGGTGAAACGTGAATGCGTAGGAGTGTAATTTTTTTTTAAAGGATCTTTGATGCTATGTGAAGGCTTCAAGCATATGCCCATAAGTCAAATTTTGAAGCCTTACACTACTCCACTCAGGTTTGTGGAAATGTAAAGGAAAACAAGGAGCCAAATTTGGAGGAATCAAAGGATTAATTAATTTAATTAACTAATTAATTAATTCAAAAGTGGTGACCAATAGATGATTGACACATGGCATAAGAAGATTGGAGAGAGAAGGAGAAATGACAATCAATTCAAAAAGAAAATTCAGAGAGGATCAATGCATGGTTTGTTCAAATGAAAAATTCAAATAAATTTGAAGTTTTATATAGTTCTAATTATATACTTAAAAAAAAATTCATTTTCAAAGCTCTGATACAGTTCAGGTCCAGATTTTTCAAACTGCTACCAGGGGGGCAATTTTTGTCCAAATTAGGCACTTCAATATATCGTTGGAACTAGGAGAAGCTGAATTTTCTAGATATGAAGTCAGATTATGCACAGGTATGCATTGGTTTGTGCTATAAGTCAATTTTTGATTCTTGAGGCATTGGTAGCAGAATAGGCAGATTTGATCATGAAGCATCAGAATTGGTTGCAAGGTAGTTCTAAAAGCTTGTTGGGATCTGAATGTGAATAAAATCATCTTTAAATAGTTTTCTTGCATTCTGGAAGTTACATTTCAACTGATTTGTTACTTTTACCTTGTGTTCATTTTAACATAAAAAATCAGTTGTATTCTTTCATCATCAAATTGCTGAGATATTTGATGCACTTTAGAGGTAAAAAAAAAAAAGATTTGATCCTGGCTATCAAGGAGAGAAGGTAGAGAGATTCTTTTTAGCTTCTTGGGAAGAAATTTTGAAGGGAAACATGTCATTTGCATAATGAATCCGAGAATTGCTTCCTTTCTATTTATGCTTTCTTCTTCTCTTTTGTAGTGGTTGGAATTTTGGAAAGTTTCTATGGAATGAAGGCATTTAGTAGAACTGGCCTTGGAATTGATGAACTCTGAATGGAAGATCTGGGATGTGCTAGTTTTAGACCATGAAGCTTTTTCTTTTCCTATGATACCCCCTTCCCATCCCATCAGCTTCTCATTCTCGCCATTTTCTCTCTTTTATGACAACAATTTTTCATTGTATAGTCTAGTTTATTAGGTTCTTTGTGAGTTAATTTCATGCATTTTTATGTATTGTTTCAACAAAATCAATACAAGGAACACCAAGTGTTTAGTTTCAGTTTAAATCTTGTCTCCTTTCTTAGTTGAGCTATGCTGTTTTATGGTCTTTGAACAAAGAGCCTAGATCATAAGTGCAATCCCTTAAGGCTGTATGTTGCTTCATTGTTGCTTGTAATTCAAGAAATTATGCAAATGCGTCAAAGATTCAACAGGGTTACAGGTTTGTTGAGGAGGATATCAAGTAAGAATGAGATTTAAGTTGAACATTGATGTCTATTTACAAGGTGAATAGATAGATCATATATCTAAATATATCAATTAGTATTAGATATCCAAAATGCATGAGGGAGATTCATGAATTGCCCAATGGATCAGGCAATGATCAGCTACAAGATTAGTAGTATGTTGTCTATACTTGGTTTTCATCTGCTTTCCCCACCCACATAAAATCAAATCAAATTCAAATCATCTTTACATTTTATGTTGAAGAACCTAAATGTGATGCCCTCACTCAGCTTGTGCATTTCATAGAGTTGTAATTTGCTACTGCACTTCTTTGTTACAGCATAGGTTATTAGGAGAAATAAGGGCTTTTATCTACTTTGTTAGATTTAGGAATATGTTTTGCACTGGTACCATATTAATTAGATCTGAGATTCACCTGCCTAAGTTTTGCAGAGCCTGAAGCGAAGGAGTTATGCCTTATAGTTGGCCCAAGACTATAGTCTAGTGTATCTATCATAGGAGCTTGCTAGCCTTAGATGCATTGGTTTGGTTTCTTGGTCATTTTTGAAACTGTTAAATCAGGAACCAACAAGATGGTGACTCTGCTAGGAACTGTATTGAATCTGTATGACAGACAAACCTTGAGAATTTAAAGAAGATTCAATACAACATGAAGGATTTGATACAGTAGCAGGATTGTGAGGTGTTTTACATATCCTTGCTAAATTTTGTGATCCCCAGTTAAGCTTTATTCATGGACAACAATATATTGTGAAATTGGATGTAAATTGTGTTTTATGACTATTATAGGTCTATCTTCAATCAATTCAATTTTTGCAAGTGCTTTGGAGAAAGTTCAGAGTCAAAAATTGATTTATAAAGTGTATTTTCTTTTCAAAATGATAATGATCTACAAGTTTCTCAAGTGAAAAATTATGTTTTATTTCTCACATAAGTGAGTGGTGACTCTCAAATCTTTTTACCAGTATATTCCTAGTTTGATTTCATTGCAAAATTTGAAGGATTTTTAGTTGTATGGGTAGATCTAAAACTGTCAATAGTATCTTGAAAAGGAAGTTTTAAATTCTTCATAATTTCTTAAAGTTTTGTTTGCATTCTATTGTTATAAGAAAGTGAAGTGTAAAAGTAGATCACAACAATGATTATTTTATTCCTCTTGCAAAGAGGTGGCAGCTCTACAAAGTTTGATCAATGTTGTAAAGAATTTTAATCTTACACCTGTGCCAAGTCAGCAGATCAAAGTTCAGCATCAACACTTGAGGTATTTTGATTTTCATGTTTCTTTTCATGGAAGTCAAGTGTCTAAAAAGGTTGCCTCTATTCAGAGATTTTCAGCACTAGAAGGAAGAGGTAGAAAATTTTGTTTTATAATGGAGTCAGATCTTAGATATGAGATTAGTTTGCCAAATTTTTAGAGTTTACAAATTGTGAATAATAACATTGCTATGTTGAATAGACTGGTCTACAAAAGGATTGTCAATCTTATAAGAATTGAGGTAGGAAATACTCAAGGTTTAAATGCTGAACAATGTTATTTAAGGCTTAAAAAAATAACCAGCAAGATGCCTTTTCATTGTAGACATAAGGAATCTTCCCTGCCTAGTGTTTTCCTTGATGTTCTAGTACCTGATTCAGTCAATTGGCCAGCACCTATAAGATTACAAAGGTTTTTGCAAATTGAAAGATTCATTGAGGAGATGGAAAATGATAATTATAGAGTTCTTAATATATCTCCTAATGATAATAATGAGTGTGCTGAAAGTCAGGGTAGTAACGAATATAATGAATCCATATATAAAGATAATTTGTCTTTCGAATGTGAAGAGAAGGATTCAAATGCAAGTGAATCAAGTAATTGCAATCAGCATAAGGAAGATGGGTATGAAAGTGAAAATAAACTTGGTTGCAGTAAATATGAAGTTGAGGAATTATGTAACAATAGTAAAGGTAGTGATTGCTATGATACAAATGAATGTTGTAACAATTTTGATTTTCCAGATTGTTATACTAATGATCTTGCTATTGTAAATTCTTCATGTTATCTGAATGACAATCACATCTGGGAGGAGATTTGTGAGGCAGTCTTCTTGAGCCTTGATGAAATCTTTGATTTTTTGGCTCATGATTTTGAAAAGCAAGTAAGTGTTTCTAAGGATCTTCATATTTTCCATCATAATATTTCTTCATTCAGTCAAGTTACTTCCCCAAAGTTTGATGTAGAAAGAGATGTAGAATCCAAACAATCCTTATCAATTTTTGAGGTGTAGATGAAAGTACCTCAAATGTCTTTGCACATGATGATTTGTTGGATGCGGGGAATGTTAGTGAAAGGAAGTTTAATACTATTTTAGATTCTTTTCATGCTGATCTTGCAGAAATTTGTTTTGATGTTTCATGTGATGAAAGGGAAAATAGTGAATATTGTCAATCAGATTATAGATTTTCTTTATATGTTGATAAGTCTTATAAAGATAAGTTCAAGGTTTATTCTAACATTCATGTAGATGAAGAAAATGATAGTGATCAGAATAGTTTAGATCAACACTTTCAGAATAAGTTTTCATGCTTGGTAACTAATCAATTGTTTGAAGAATGTGAAGAGGTTTCAGCAAAAGATAAATCTGATTTAGTGAATGACATGACTGCAAGTAGGCAACAATCAGATTTCACATATTCTTTGTAGTTGGAGACACAAGGTGAGTTGCAAGTTTTTGGTACATGCAACTTGGTGAATGGTGTAGAATATGAAGTTTTTATGTTTCTGATCAGCATGCATGAATCATTATTGGATTTTGATTCTCAATTCAATTTGTGTAGTCATGAGCATGATAATTCATTTTCTCATAGTGAGCATGGTGTAGAAGTTAATGCTTATTTGTGTATGCATTATGAGAATGAAGAAAGATATTTCATTTTGCCAAGTGATGTGATTCAAGATGCTAATCTGATTGGTAAAATTGAGAAAGATATCTTTAGCTTACCTCAGAGAGATGTAAATGAAAATCAAGTGTATGAAAGAGGTAAGAAGTGTTGAAAACTTTTCGATGGCTCAGGGCCATCATTTGTACATAGTAGTTGTAGTTGTTTTTGTTTTCAATAAAGTTGTTTGAGGGAAGTTTTTGAAGTTAGTTTTTAGGTCTGCTTCTCCTAGAGATCTAAATCCTTGCCATGCCCGCAAGGAGCATGCATCCCTAGAAAGAGCCACTATTGGCCTAGTTTTTCACCACCCTTGTTTTGTTGTATTTTGTAGTGAAAATACCCTAAATGTGTACCCCAAATAATTTGAAATTTGGTCAGAACCCTAGGAAAAATTCACTAAGTAACCTTGTACCTAGCCATATTTGGCTCTAGCCTTTGGAAACCTTAGAAAGTATCATTCCAAATAAATTTTGGCAGGACATTTTATCCTAAAGGTTTATTTATGTAAGAATGACCTTTTAATATTTTTGATAAACCTTGTAAAGCTTGTCTTAATTGCAATTTCTTTCGAGCATCATAAATCCTTTTGAGATCAAGGGTTGAGGCTTGCCCACAATATGGAGCTGCAAGGTCTTTAAGTATTGTGGGCAAGCACCTTTTTGACACATAGCTCCTACCAATTTTCAAACCTCAGTGTTCTGCAAAAGTTCTTAAGTTTTTAGAAGTAGTCAGACCTTTGTAGAGTTGTTAGTGTTCCCTGTGCACATTCTAGATTTCTTGCGATGTCAACCAAGAAGTGTCAACCATTGATTTCATTTAAATCAAGGGCTAGTGCTTTCTTGCAAGAAGGAGATGCTCGTGAATTAAATAATGTGAGGAACAACAATGGGACAATTGGCACAGTCTAATAACATGGGCTCGCCATTCCAAGGGTGATGATTGAGATGTCTTCCGTGGAAAGTCTTAGATGAGTTAGAATGGATGGAAATATTTTATTTGTCACTTCAGCCAATGTGGTATTTAAGACACTTGATTCTATAACCGTTGATCTATCAAAGATCAAATTCCAACACATGCCCACATTTTGAAGCTACATAAGAGATAAATAATGTAGGCAAGTACTTTTTTGACATATGGCAAGGTGGGGTCAAGAATCTCTAATTGCATGCTATGGTGTGCTACACTGTAAATTGATTGCTGATATGTAATGCAAGATGTGCCACTGAAGAAGTTTGTCTGCCAAATGGAAGTGAAGCCTTATTAGCCATAGATCTTTCAAAGATCAAGGGTTAGTGCAATCCCACATTAAGAAGCTGCTAGTTCAATAAGGAATGTGGGTATGCACCTTTGCGATGCATGTCAAAAGGGGACCGAGCTTTGAAAGGAATGCTAAGTCATGCCATACTGGAAAGGTTAGATGAAGTAAAGTGCACTCATTGGTGGAATGTGATAGCTATGCCGAGTTGGAAATATGATGTCACTAAAGGCTTAAAATAACATATATATGTGATTACATGTTAATCCAGCTTAGTGCCAATGGTAACTTGGACCCACTCCCCATGCATAAAATATGCAAAGAATTCTAATCATTAGATCAAGCATGGATCAATGGTACTCACTAACTCGCTATGAAAAGATGTGCAAAGATTATGTATAGCGAATTAGTGAATGGGGGGCCCCACCATTATTCTCTTAAGAGTTGTTCCAAGTGTCTACCACATGATCAAAGAAAAATTAGTGGCTATCGCTATCTCGCTATAGCAAGATGCTCCAAAGTTACGCATAGCAAGGTAGCAACTTGATGACACATGTTGCCAATCATCAGTGGGCCCTGGTTGAAATGCCAGCATGGAAGGAGAGAACAAATGGAGCTCATTGGAAAAGTCACCAGAATCTGAGAAATAGTTGAGACAAGGAATGTGGGGCCCAGTCAGGTACAAATGGCCAGTGAGATGATGACAAATGGTGCTTTCCAAATGGTCAAAGTAGGAAAGGGAGATTGAAACGTAAGAGCAGAAAGATCAATGCAAGGCTCTAGTTCTTACATCGAGAGAGAAAGCTTGACCGTGAGATTGGAGGTTGAACTTTGAAAGGGTCCTAATGCTATGGGAAAGCTTTGCATGTATGGGCATAAAATAATTTTTGACGCTCACCGGTGATATGCGAATGCGTAGGAGTGTAAACAAATTTTAAAGGATCTCTGACGCTATGCGAAGGCATCAAGCGTATGCTCGTAAGTCAAATTTTGAAGCCTTACGCTACTCCACTTAGGTTTGTCGAAACATAAAGGAAAGCAAGGAGCCAAATTTGGAGGAATCAAAGGATTAATTAATTTATTCAAAAGTGGTGACTAGTAGATTATTGACACATGGCGTCAGAAGATTGGAGAGAGAAGGAGAAATGGCAATGAATTCAAAAAGAAAATTTAGAAAGGATCAACACATGATTTGTTCAAATAAAAAATGCAAATAAATTTGAAGTTTTATATAGTTCTAACTATATACTTTTTAAATTTTTCATTTTTAAAGCTCTGATACAATTCAGGACCATATTTTTCAAACTGCTACCAGGGGGGCAATTTTTGTCCAAATTAGGCACTTTAGTATACTGTTGGAACTGGGAGAAACTGAAGTTTCTAGATATGAAGTCAGATTGTGCCCAGGAATGCACTGGTTTGCATTGTAAGTCAATTTTTGATTCTTGAGGTAATGGCAGTAGAACAGGCAGATTTGATCATGGAGCATCAAAATTGGTTGGAGGGCAGTTCTAAAAGCTTGTTGGGATCTAAATGTGAAGAAAATCATCTTTAAACAGTTTTCTTGTATTCTATAAGTTACATTTCAACTGATTTGTTACTTTTACCTTGTGTTAATTTTAATATCAGAAATCAGTTGCATTCTTTCATCATTAAATTGTTGAGATATTTGATGCACTTGAGAGGTAAAAAAAAAGGATTTCATCCTAATAGTTAAGGAGAGAAGGTAGAGAGATTCTTTTCAACTTCTTGGGAAGGAATTCTGAAGGGACACATGTCATTTGCATAGTGAATCCAGGAATTGCTTCCTTTCTATTTATGCTTTCTTCTTCTCTTTTGTAGTGGTTGGAATTTTGGAAAGTTTCTATGGAATGAAGGCATTTAGTAGAACTGGCTCTGGAATTGATGAACTCTGAATGGAAGATCTCGGATATGCTGGTTCTAGACCATGAAGCTTTTGCTTTAGCTATGATACCCCCTTCCCATCCTGTCAGCTTCTCATTCTTGCGATTTTCTCTCTTGTATGACAACATTTTTTCATTGTATAGTCTAGTTTATTAGGTTCTTTGTGAGTTAATTTCATGCATTTTTATTTATTGTTTCAAAGAAATCAATAAAAGGAATAGCAAGTGTTTAGTTTCAGTTTAAATCTTGTAGTGCCTACCCCTGGTTCAGATTTTGTTATCGTTGTTGAACTCTTTTAGAACTAGTTTTATGTTGTTGGTTAGCAGCATTCTTTTGAGATTATTAGATATTGTGGTATGGATTCAATTTATTATGTGATGAGATTACTTAGACTCTACCTTTCATGTATGTATGATGATTATTTTTAGTATTCACAATTATTGATGATGATTACATTGCTTTCAATTATTAATGATGATTAGTAAGATGATTTATTATCATGTGTGTTTTCTTATGGATACTTACCCCATACTTGCATGTGTATGGTGTGCGTGCTTGCTTTGCGTGTTTGCTTTTGTATGGAATGTCTGATGTGGTTAAAGAAGGGAGTCATAGTCACCTGCTAGTCGGGATCTACATGATGCACCACTTCCTACCATTGTCTGTTTAGTTTAGTATATATTGTGTTTGTACATGCATAGTTTTTATGCAGGTTGTAGGTACCGGGTATCAACTTTTCTGAATTGCTAGGATGAGCGTACCCTATCACATTATCTCAATGATAAGAGAGGGGAGATAAATTTTCAAGTCCAAATCCCAACCCTTTGAGCCATTTGTCCTAATTGGAAAATTAGGACAAGTATCTGAGTTGAATACCCACCGAATGTATCGGATGACATATTTCATGATTTTTAACCCGTTAGATTTATTTTGTATGATTTGTTCTATGATGAATTTTCATATTTTATCTTGGAGGTCTATGGTGAATTTTTCATTAATTAAGTCTTAGTAAATAGATTTAATTAATAAATTATTCATTTGAGAAAATTAATAAAATATCATGATCTTTGATATTTTGATTGTAATTAATTAAATGTCAATTATTGGAGAAAAAGAATTAAATAAAAGAAAACTAGAAATTAAAATTAATAATAATTATAAAATAATAATAAAGTAATAAATAAAATAATAATAATAAAGGTTATAAAAATTAAAATGAAAGTTATAAAATTTAAATAGAGATTATTTAAAAAGTAAATTGGAGTTATAAGCTTGCATGGGAATTAACATGTGTTAACAACACGGGGGTTAGTGCATCAATTAAGCACAAGGTGTCTACAATTCTATGAATCATCAAAAAAGAATTGGAAAAAACCCATGCTTAGTTGGTGACACCTTTCAGTAGTTTCAAGAAGCATTCCAAAAGTTTTTTGAGAGCTCTTGATATTCAGGCATTCATAGAAGCTTAAATGAAAAGCTTAATGAAAGCTACAAGCTTAATGGAAGCCACGATCTACAAGCAAAAATAGAAGCTTCAAATATTACATGCATGAGAGAAGATTCATATGCTCATATATTTTATACTTGCTTCTATGCTCCTTCTAGCACTTCTAATCACTTGGAGGATTTGATTGGCTTGGATTCTTGGAAGAATTGCGAATGATGGAGAAGGAAGGGATTTTCTATGGACTTCTGAGGCATGGCAAAGTAGCATCAGTGTCTAGATGCACTTGTGATATTCTTATATTCCCTTTGCACTCCTTCTCTTCCTGTCTTCATCATATCTGTTTTATGTGTTTGAATACTCTTTGTGATTGAATCTACTATTTGAAATTGGAATCTAGATATTTTAGATGAGAAGAAAACAATAGAAAAACCCTAGTTTCAAATGAGAAAAAAATTAGATTTTAATCGGGTTTGAGTTTGAATTTATATTAAATTAGAAAGACAAGATTTGGAATTAAAATAGAAATTTTATGGTGGAAATTCGAATGATTAGATGTAATCTGTCTATCAATTATATTTTTAGATGCATATGAACAAACCCTTTTATGATTAAATTTAGAGAACAATCATTTTAATAGGAAATTCTTAATTCATCACAAATTGTCCTGTCGCTGCCCCTTAGATAGACCTGAACTCAGTCATTCATAACTTTTTATTGTGATCAAATTTATTCGATCGCTCTAGTCAAAAGTGGTGCAACTTGGCCCTCTCCAACATATTTAAAATTCAGACCAATTCAATAGTTCATTAGGGAGATATGGCTGTCGTACTGAGACTGTTTTATTCAAAGACAGTTATTTCTCCATTTCTCATAACCAAGAGTTCTTTATGCTTAAACTTCACAAAAATAATATATATATATCAAAGCATGAAATGAATTAAAGATATTATTACAATCTTCCCTTATTAGAATCTTATTAATATGTATTGGTTTTATATGGTCTATTATCTAATCTAATTAAATCAAATTTAATTAAAATTAATTAATAGTAGAAGAAGTGTAGTTAATTATTAGTCAATCTAAGTAAATGGATGAGAGAAAATTAAAAGAAAAGAGATTTTTAATATAGTTTATATAGTGGACTTTTTGTAATGTATATTAAATACTATTTAATATATATTAAATAATTTAGAAATGATAATTTTATATTATGTTTTTAAATGAGGAGACTTTAATGATAATGGATTAAGATTTAATTGACATGGAGTCACTGTTATAACATTGTTATAATTTGAAGTACTATGGTATTATTAATACATTATATATTATTAACTAAATTATTGATATACCTTAATGGTATTAAGAGTTAGTTAATGAAGCTTATGTAAAGTTCTCTAGATCGATTAATAATAGTTTTGATAAATTTATTATTTATTAATGTTTGTTGGGTCTAACAAACTATTAATAAATAATAGTATAAATAGTTTAAATAATTATCAATTAATACGATCAGAATTAATCTAGAAGAGATTAGTTAATGATTGAAGTACTGTAAAATATATTAATCAAACTAAAAACTCCTACACATTATTCAAGTATGTGAATTTAGTAAACCAAAACATATGTTTGCATCATGTATTCTATATGCTTCTTGTTTTGGGTTTTTGGTTGTCTAGTGTTGACCAGTCCTAGGATGTTACCAGAGGCTCGGAGGTTATGAGATGTGATGGCATGTTGATCTTATTTGGTCTCGATCTTTATAAGCCCAACCATAGTAATGTGATCGTGTGCTCTATGAAATATTTGTATTTACTGATTGTTATTGTTCATTAGTCTTCATGTGTGAAGCTGAGAGGTATGTGTATGAGACACTTGAGCTAATCATTTTTGAGTCATCGATCAGTTATCGTTGGATTATTTTCTAGTCGCCATGATGGGACTGAAATATGAATTTATTTTTTGATGATGTCATGTTGTGACATGTTTGACTCAACCATTTTGGAGTCTTCGATCAGTATGATTTTGAGATATTCTTGGTTGCTTGTTGAGAGCCATTTATCTTAAAATATATTTTGGTTATTGAGAACCAATTGATACTTATGATTATCAGTGATGCCTTTAGTTGCCAATAGAGAACTGTTGTGGTCATGATTTTTTTATGGATGCTTTTCGGATGCTCATGGAGATTTGATGATTCTTATCTTGGTGATTTGATGATTCTTATTATGGATATTTGATGCTTTTATGCATATTTTGATGATTTTATTATGGATTATCTTTTATTATTTTGAGATTTATGATTCCATGAGCTTAGGGTAGGTAATCTACTTGTAGTGTCAGGAAGTGGCTTCCAATGGGGGTCGGGGCCCTAAGTGGCTGCCAAGGTAACTCATTGTAAGTTTGATTAATAAGTGATAACATTTACACACTAAATGGAGATTAAATGAACCTAAAAAGATAATTGTTTTGATATTCTCGCCCATGCCTTGAGTGCTTGTATAGGCTAGGATGGGAGTAGTGAGAACACATGGTTGCGACTGTGCATTCCGTAGTATGTCTCGTCAGCATGAGAGGATACTAGTGGCCGCATGAGATCAGTATGGACTTGTGAAGTTTAGCTAACTGCTAGAGTAACTTGTACGTGATAATTGCGATGACACTTTCCTGCTTGCAGAGTAGGTTTTCTACATGTCTTTGTGTGCCTCTGGGAATTAGATGTCGATTTTGTGTGTTGGAACCTTTGAGTTAGTATACTTTTAGGATTCTTAGACTTATAGAGATTTTTGCTTCATGAATTGATATCTTATTTGGGACTTGAGATTATTTTCTCAGCACGGTGGGAGTGGACCACTTAGGTTCCACGCGATTGGGTGGTAGTGTATTTTCACTCTTATCATTTGAGATCCATCCGAGACACCGTGGCTGGAGTATCCTTGGTTGGTATTTATTTTTCATTATGTTCTTGGAGCATTATGATAGATAATATACCTTATGATGGATGTATTTACTGTTATGTTTCTTATATTGATGATTTGCTTTACTTTGCATATGTTAGTTGATGATTTATTATGCTTTACTTTGCATGTTAGTAGGATGTTTTAAGAGTGACATTCCTACTATGTTAATACTGATGATCTCTTCGGTGCTTTGGAATGTTATGCACGGAAGGATGGCTAGGATCCATGATGGTCTAATGATGCTATTTATGGTTGGGAGAAACCGTGCACTTAGTTATTTATGTTTGTGATATATGGTTATCTTTTGTGATAGATGTTTATATCTTTTGTGATGATGTATCATGTATGATATATGGTTTTATTTATGTTATTGCATCATGGATTAATATTAGATGATGATGATGTACTTTATTTACTTGGATGTTTATTCTTTTAAGCTTTTTATACCCTATGATATGTATAGTGGATGATTGAGCTAAACTAAAATATAATTACAAAAGGACACTTGTATATTATTTAAGTACATTGGATGTATCATTGTTATTTCATAAGTATGAGATGTTAGATGAATAGTTAATTTAGATATGATACAACATTAAGAGATCTTTAAAGAATGTAGCCTGTTATGTATATATGTTATGTTTATTTTTATTTGAATTATTGCTATTGCTTCCGCAAATGTTATGAATGGTTTTATCTTTCATGTTTTAAAAAAAATTGTTTGGCAAACTTAGTAAAATTCTTTGGATCCCTTGGCGGGGCATTACATTTGGTATCAGAGCCCGAGTTTCAACATTGGGAGCTCTAGGTATATTGGAATGCTACTAGTTATTAACTAGTTGAATAAAACGAAAAACTTAAAACTATCATGTGTATCTTTTTCAAACTGAAAACTTGAAACTAGGTGAACTAAAACAGAACTTAAAACAGTTAGTTGCATATTTTTTATATTTCAACACTTAGCTTTCAAAACTAAAATTTTTACTGAAAATCTAAACGAAGGCAAAACTAAAAATTGAAACTCATTCTAACTGCAAAACATGTATCTTTTATCTATGTTGTAAGGTAGTAAATCTCTATTTATCTTTGCAATCATTAAGTTGTTTTTGTTTAGAATGAATTAAGGGATCTATTTTAGTAGTTTTTAAAAAAATGAATGTTGGATTGATATGATTTTCAATTTACCATTAAACTAGAATCATATTGCTCTAAGGGTGTTGTAAAATTCTCAATGGAAACATGTTTCCCTACAGAAGGAAAGGGTTCAATGGGACCCACATAGTGAGTATCTTAGTTTTTCATTCCTGTAGGCTTCCAGGAGTAAGTCTAATCCCAGGAGGGGTGGATGTAGTGCCTGCCTCTGGTTCACATTTTGTTACCATTGCTGAACTCTTTTAGAACTAGTTTTATGTTGTTGGTTAGCAACATTCTTTTGAAATTATCAGATATTGTGCTATGGATTCAATTTATTATGTGATTAGATTACTTAGACTCCACATTTCATGTATGTATGATAATTATTTTTAGTATTCACAATTATTGATGATGATTATTACATTGTTTTCAATTATTAATGATGATTAGTAAGATGATTTATTATCATGTGTGTTTTCTTATTGATACTTACCTCATACTTGCATGTGTATGGTGTGTGTGCTTGCTTTGCGTGTTTTCTTTTGTATGGCGTCTCTGATGTGGTTAAGGAATGGAGTCGTAGTCACCTACTAGTCGGGATCTACATGATGCACCACTTCTTACCATTGTCTGTTTAGTTTAGTATATATTATGTTTGTACATGCATAATTTTTATGCGAGTTGCAGGTATCGGGTATCGACTTCCCTGAATTGCTAGGATGAGCTTACCCTATCACATTATCTCAATGATAAGAGAGGGGAGATAAATTCTCAAGTCCAAATCCCAACCCTTTGAGCCATTTGTCCTAATTGGAAAATTAGGACAAGTATCTGAGTTGAATACCCACCAAATGTGTCAGATGACATATTTCGTGATTTTTAACTCTTTAGATTTATTTTGTATGATTTGTTCTATGATGGGTTTTCATATTTTATCTTGGAGGTCTATGGTGAATTTTTCATTAATTAAGTCTTAGTAAATAGATTTAATTAATAAATTATTTATTTGAAAAAATTAATAAAATATCATGATCTTTGATATTTTGATTGTAATTAATTAAATTTGAATTATTGAGAAAAAAGAATTAAATAAAAAAAAACTAGAAATTAAAATTAATAATTATTATAAAATAATAATAAAGTAATAAATAAAATAATAATAATAAAGGTTATAAAAATTAAAATGAAAGTTATAAAATTTAAATAGAGATTATTTAAAGAGTAAATTGGAGTTATAAGCTTGCATGAGAATTAACATGTGTCAACAGCACGGGGGTTAGTGCATCAATTAAGCACAAGGTGTCTATAATTCTATGATTCATCAAAAAAGAATTGGAAAAGACTCATGCTTAGTTCGTTACACCTTTCAGCAATTTCAAGAAGCATTCCAAAGGTTTCTTGAGAGCTCTTGATATTCAGGCATTCATAGAAACTTAAATGAAAAGCTTAATGGAAGCTACAAGCTTAATGAAAGCCACGAGCTACAAGCAAAAATAGAAGCTTCAAAGATTACATGCATGAGAGAAGATTCATATGCTCATATATTTTCTACTTGCTTCTATGCTCCTTTTAGCACTTCTAATCACTTGGAGGATTCGATCGGCTTGGATTCTTGAAAGAATTGCGAATGATGGAGAAAGAAGGGATTTTCAATGGACTTCTGAGGCATGGCAACATAGCATCAGTGTCTAGGTGCACTTGTGATATTCTCATATTTCCTTTGCACTCCTTCTCTTCCTATCTTCATCATATCTATTTTATGTGTCTGAATACTCTTTGTGATTGAATCTACTATTTAAAATTGGAATCTAGATATTTTTGATGAGAAGAAAACAATAGAAAAACCCTAATTCCAAATGAGAAAGAAATTAGATTTTAATCGGGTTTGGGTTCGAATTTATATTAGATTAGAAAGACAAGATTTGGAATTAAAATAAAAATTTTATGGTAGAAATTCAAATGATTAGATGTAATCTGTCTATCAATTATATTTTTAGATGCATATGAACAAACTCTTTTATGGTTAAATTTAGAGAACAATTATTTTAATAGAAAATTCTTAATTCATCACAAATTGTCCTGTTGCTGCCCCTTGGATAGACCCGAACTCAATCATTCATAACTTTTTATTTTTATCGAATTTATTCGATCACTTTGATTAGAATTGGCGCAACTTGGCCCTCTCCAACATATTTAAAATTTAGACCGATCCAACGGTTCATTAGGGAGATATGACTGTTGTACTGAGACTGTTTTATTCAAAGACAGATATTTCTCCATTTCCCATAACCAAGAGTTCTTTATGCTTAAACTTCACAAAAATAATATATATATCAAAGCATGAAATGAATTAAAGATAGTATTGCAATCTTCCTTTATTAGAATCTTATTAATATGTATTAGTTTTATATGGTCTATTATCTAATCTAATAAAATCAAATTTAATTAAGATTAATTAATAGTAGAAGAAGTGTAGTTAATTATTAGTCAATCTAAGTAAATGGATGAGAGAAAATTAAAAGAAAAGAGATTTTTAATATAGTTTATATAGTGGACTTTTTGTAATGTATATTAAATACTATTTAAAATATATTAAATAATTTAGAGATGGTAATTTTATATTATGTTTTTAAGTGAGGAGCTTTAATGATAATGGATTAAGATTTAATTGACATGGAGTCACTGTTATAACATTGTTATAATTTGAATTATTATGATATTATTAATACGTTATATATTATTAACTAAATTATTGATATACCTTAATGGTATTAAGAGTTAGCTAATGAAACTTATGTAAAGTTTTCTAGATCAATTAATAATAGTTTTGATGAGTTTATTATTTATTAATGTTTGTTGGGTCTAACAAACTAATAATAAATAATAGTATAAATAGTTTAAATAATTATCAATTAATATGATCAGAGTTAATTTAGAAGAGATTAGTTAATGATTGAAGTACTGTAAAAGATATTAATCAAATTGAATTAGTTAATAATTTGGAGTATTAATTAGTTGAATTATCGTACATAGGGGAAACTTATTTGAGATAATAATGCTAGGTATTGGGGATTTATTATAACTTTTTATTATTAAAATAAAATGGGAACATTGTTGAAAGAATGACGAATGTGGTCATTATAGATTTATTAATAAGATTTTCAATATAGCTTGTTATTAAATATTAACAAGTTATTATTATTGAACTATGAATATGAATATTTGTGTACTAAATTATAGATGACTTTTAACTTACAAAATTATAGTTAGTTATTAGTCAACTGATATTAATTAGAATGTTGCCTTGGATATGGAATTATTAATTAAATTAATTAGAGCTAATTGGATTTAATTAATAATCAAGTTATGTAATAGTGTTTTAATTGATATGCTAATATCGATTCCTCTAGCAAAGTTGTGAAGTATTTACATCGAAGTTGATAAGTCGTACTCTCATGACTTGAATAATGACCTTAGATGTTTTAATGGTGAGACTTAGTATTATTGAATTGGAAACTATTAGATGTTAATAGGTCATGGATGGTGTACCTATGTTAATTGTTTGATTTAATTGATCATTTTAATAAAGTTATAATTCTTCTTAGTTTGATAATTAGTTCTTTTATAAATGAATAATGATCCTTGATTTATGAAGGAGGTTAATCAATTAGAATATGGATCATGGTTAAATATAAAGGATAATTTAATTAAGGTCAATGATGATCAATTTAGTGAATATTTATCCTTAAGTTATTCTTAGAATGTAATTCTTAATAATGGAAGGATAATGCTATCGGGGAACAATTGGCTTTACTTGTAGGTAAAATGATGAAACTTAAGACACTTGAAAATATACTTGCAAACAGAAAACTGGAAACCCCTACACATTATTCAAGTATGTGAATTTAGTAAACCAAAACATGTGTTTGCATCGTGTATTCTATATGCTTCTTGTTTTGAATTTTGGGTTGTCTAGTGTTGACTAGTCCTAGGATGTTACCAGAGGCTTGGGGGTTATGAGATGTGATGGCATGTTGATCTTATTTGGTCTCGATCTTTATAAGCCCAACCATAGTAATGTGATTGTATGCTCTATGAAATGTTTGTATTTATTGATTGTTATTGTTCATCAGTCTTCATGTGTGAAGCTGAGAGGTATGTGTATGAGACACTTGAGCTAATCATTTTTGAGTCATCGATCAGTTATCCTTGGATTATTTTCTAGTCGTCATGATGGGACTGGAATATGGATTTATTTCTTGATGATGTCATGTTGTGACATGTTTGACTCAACCATTTTGGAGTCTTCGATCAGTATGATTCTGATATATTCTTGGTTTCTTGTTGAGAGCCATTTATCTTGAGATATATTTTGGTTATTGAGAACCAATTGATACTTATGATTATCAGTGATGCCTTCAGTTGCCAATAGAGAACTGTTGTGGTCATGATTTTTCTATGGATGCTTTTCGGATGCTCATGGAGATTTGATGATTCTTATCTTGGTGATTTGATGATTCTTATTATGGATATTTGATGCTTTTATGCATATTTTGATGATTTTATTATGGATTATCTTTTATGATTTTGAAATTTATGATTCCATGAGCTTAGGGTAGGTAATCTACTTGTAGTGTCAGGAAGTGGCTTGCAATGGGGGCTGGGGCCCTAAGTGGCTGCCAGGGTAACTCATTGTAAGTTTGGTTAATAAATGATAACATTTACACACTAAATGGGGATTAAATGAACCTAAAAAGATAATTGTTTTGATGTTCTTGCCCATGCCTTGAGTGCTTGTACAGGTTAGGATGGGAGTAGTGAGAACGCATGGTTACGACCGTGCATTCCGTAGTATGCCTCGTCAGTATGAGAGCATACTAGTGGCTGCATGAGATCAGTATGGACCCATGGAGTTTAGCTAACTGCTAGGGTAACTTGTATGTGATAATTGCGATGACACTTTCTCACTTGCAGAGTAAGTTTCCTACATGTCTTTGTGTGCCTCTGAGAATTAGATGTCAGTTTTGTGTGTTGGAACCTTTGAGTTAGTATACTTTTAAGATTCTTGGACTTATAGAGATTTTTGCTTCATGAATTGATATCTTATTTGAGACTTGAGATTATCTCCTCAGCATGGTGGGAGTGGACCACTTAGGTTCCATGCGATCGGGTGGTAGTGTATTTTCACTCTTATCATTTGAGATCCGTCCAAGACATCATGGCTGAAGTATCCTTGGTTGGTATTTATTTTTCATTATGTTCTTGGAGCATTATGATAGATAATATACCTTATGATGGATGTATTTACTGGTATATTTCTTATATTGATGATTTGCTTTACTTTGCATATGTTAGTTGATGATTTATTATGCTTTACTTTGCATGTTAGTAGGATGTTTTAAGAGTGACATTCCTACTATGTTAATACCGATGATCTCTTCGGTGCTTTGGAATGTTATGCACGGAGGGATGACTAGGATCCACAATGGTCTAATGATGTTATTTATGGTTGGGAGGAACCGTGCACTTAGTTATTTATGTTTGTGATATATGGTTATCTTTTGTGATAGATGTTTATATCTTTTGTGATGATGTATCATGTATGATATGTGGTTTCATTTATGTTATTGCATCATGGATTAATATTAGATAATGATGATGATGTACTTTATTTACTTGGATGTTTGTTCTTTTAAACTTTTCATACCCTGTGATATGTACAGTGGATGATTGAGCTAAACTAAAATATAATTACAAAAGGACACTTGTATATTGTTTAAGTACATTGGATGTATCATTGTTATTTCATAAGGATGGGATGTTAGATGAATAGTTAATTTAAATGTGATACAACGTTAAGGGATCTTTAAAGAATGTAGCCTGTTATGTATATATGTTATATTTATTTTCATTTGAATTGTTGCTATTGCTTCCACAAATGTTATGAATGGTTTTATCTTTCATGTTTAAAAAAAAAATTGTTTGGAAAACTTAGTAAAATTCTTTGGATCCTTTGGTGGGGCATTAAAAATCTTATCTCCTTTCTCAGTTGAGTTGTGATGTTTTATGGTCTTTGAATGAAGAGCCTAGATCATAAGTGCAGTCCCTTAAGGTTGTATGTAGCTTCATTATTGTTTTTAATTCAAGGAATTATGTAAATGCTTTAGAGATTCAATAGGGTTGCAGGTTTTTTGAGGAGGATATTAGGTAAGAATGAGATTTAAGTTGAACATTGATGTCTATTTACAAGGTGAATGGATAGATCATATATCTGGATATATGAACTAGTATCAGATATCCAAAATGCATGAGGGAGATTCATGAATTGCCCAATAGATCAGGCACTAATTAGCTACAAGATCATTAGTTTTTTGTCTATACTTGGTTTTCATCTGCTTTCTCCACCCACATAAAATCAAATCAAATTCAAATCATCTTTACATTTTATGTTGAAGAACCTAAATGTGATGATGTCACTCATCTTGTGCATTTCATATAGTTGTAATTTTCTATTGTACTTATTTGTTACTTCATAGGTTATTAGGAGAAATAAGAGCTATTATCTACTTTGTTAGATTTAGGAATATGTTTTGCATTGGTACCATATTATTTGGATCTAAGGTTCACCTACTTAGGTTTTGCAGAGCCTAAAGTGAAGAAGGAGTTATGCCTTATAGTTGGCCCAAGACTACAATCTAGTGTATCTATAATAGGAATTTGATAGCCTTCAATGCATTGTTCTAGTTTCTTGGTCATTTTCAAAACTTTTAAATCAAGAGCCAACAACATGATGACTTGGAAGAAATGTACGATGCTTAGAGAATATACCTTTGTAGAGGGCCATTGCAAGAACATTTTGAAAAAGTAGGGCATATTTCATTGGTGACATTTTACACCCTAGAGCCCTTAATAAAGATGTATTTTAATCAAAAGGTATAGGCTCTTTATATCTCCCTCTGCAAAATCTTGTGAATGGATGAGCAAGATCACATCCATGGGTTTCTAGTTTGTATGATTTCTCAAACACTATAGTATGATATGAGCTCTATTTTATATTTTGCATCTTACCTAGAAGAGGAGATTCATAATGGATTGATTGGCATTAGCAAGGGTAAGATTGACAAGCCCTTTTGTTGGTATTCATTGCTAATGTACATGTACCTATACAAGGGAGTTTCTATCTTTTCAAAAGATATGAAACTAGAGTTAGTGAAGGATGAGGAAAAGCTATAGTTCAGCTCTAGAGTGTGGACATGACATGGGAGGTAAAAAATGTTAGTTTTGTCCATTTTGACAAATATTTTTCCTCAAAGATGAGGATTTTGTTGACTAGAGACAACCTTGTGATTCCCTAGCTTTTACTAGAGCTGATCAAACCCAAAGATCATGCTAAGGGCTTGAAGGTCAACTGTAACTAGGGGGATACTATCCCTTACTCCATTTCAACTATTTTAAAAGTATATAGTTTCCAAGGGAAGCCTCATTTCCTACCATACTAGGTGCCTTTTAGGTAGGAATTTTTGAATTCTTATGGAAAGTCATAGGTTTAGAAGAAATGGAGCTAGTGGGAAGATCAAGGAGAACAATTTTTTCCAAATTTCATGCTCATCCATTATTTTGTGCTCACAAAAGGAGGATGGAGACACTTATGTAAGTTCCTTGATAAATACCTAATGGCTCAGTCTCATCCCTTTTTTATTGATCTAGAAGGTTTCTATGATATATTCAAAGATAGAACTAAGGCTAAATCATATGAACATATTGTTTATTTTCCTAAAGATACTATGATGAATGAATTTTATTTACAAGAAAAATAAATAAAGAAAGAGAAATATAAAGTATAAAATAGGGTATTATAATTTATTAATGCTTTAGATAAGAAATATGACCCCTGAGCTAACATCAAATATTGGGGAGATAAGATAAATAAACTTATGACTCATTTTGTTGGGATTATGAAAACTCTTGATGAAAAGAAATAGATATTAATAAAAGCATACCTATACCAAGCCAAAGGTTGAGAAAAAAATGACAAATAAAGTAATAATAAGCCTAGGTCAGTACACTTCTAAGAGTACTTCTAAGAGGGCGGGGCGGGGCCGAGGGGGGGGTGGGGCGGGGGGGGGCGGGGGGAGGGGGTGAATAAGAAATACAACACATTTTTAACCCTTTTTTTTTATCCTTTAAACATATAACTGAAAAAACAAATTGAATGCATGTAAACATATAAAATAACATAAAATCAATCACATGCAATAACACATAACACTAGAATTAATAACCCAAAAACCCTCCATGAATAGAAAGGTAAGACTGGGGTGGGGATGATACCCACAAAAATCACTACAACAATCAATGTTCAACCACTTTTGATGGTCTGCCCTATGAAAGGCCTGCCCTGTTAAAGGCTTTACACTGTGTCAATATTGACTTGTTTAGAGGATTTACAAACACTTACATGAAGTGCCACCTTGTTAAAGGATTTAAAATAGGTTATTAAACCCACCTAATTTAATAGGAATTTCATGACCTTCTCCAAAGGTTCTCCTACCTAGCTATTAAGTTAACTTGTCAACATAAGATTTCAATCTCTAATACAATTGTGAGAGAGTATTAGAACATTTGATCTGATTGAATGCAATCTTAAATTGCTAAATTTAGGTACTAGATCTTCTCTTCTCATTCTGATCCCTACTTGATCTGATCTCTGAATGTATCCCCTACTCTATTCTAATCAACTAGATGTATATTTCTAGTCCATTTCAGTAAGTCCTTGACACCTTTGTTGATTGCTTTGTTTTGCAATTTGATAACTCCATCAATAACCTTCTCAACTCTTGTCTTTGCAATCTCAACAAAATCTTCAACTCTTTCCATATGTGTCATGGTCTCCTTATAAAGATATTATGGACTTAGGGTTTGCTATGCATTCACAAACTTGAAATTCTCACTCAAATCCTTTGTTTTCTCCTATTGGTTGCATGCTGTCTCTAATTTTCTAATTGGCTACATGTTGATTTCATAGGTAATTTCAAGGATTCAATCTTATCTTCTTATCCTTTTGTGAGTCATGCAAAAACTATTTTACATTTTAGTTTGTGATGGCACAAACTCTTATGCTGATCTTTAGTTACTCAACACATATTGTATTCCTGATGCTCGGCACATACTATTTCTAGATTGCTTGACATCTACTATAATTATTTTTTTCTTGGCACTTGTTATATCTTGGTTTGCTTGGCACCTATTATATCTTGGTTTGCTCGACACCTATTATATCTTGTATTTCTCGGCACATGAATGTTCGTGGATCACTCAGCATACATTATGTACTCGACATATATAGTGAAAATGGTTAAGTGTGTTTACACTCAATTGTCAAGACTATTCTTTTGACCAACAATCTCCCCCTTTGACATGAGTGTCAAAAACACTTAACTAAGCATTTAAGAACTTAACGTTATTGAGTACATTCTTTATTTTCTTGGCATTCATGCAAAATTTCAAAAATATTGTGAGTAACAATATACCTTATGACTCCCCCTGAGTTGATTATGCCTAGTCCATTCTTGAGACAAAAATTTTGTGCTAATGTGCCTCATACTCTTTGTCTTATGTCCTGTACCTATAATCTATACATGTTCCTCTATATTTGCTTATCAAATTTATATATTTGCATTAAAGCTATTTTCTATAAGATTACCAAAATTTTCAAAAATTTTGCATCTCCCCATATATACATATCTCCTCATTTCTTCCCCTATACATATTTCTCCCCCTTTTTACACTGATGTCAAAGGGTTCTATAGAGTAATACCATGTTTAGCCAAAAAAGTGTTATTTACCTCTAGGAATATCTTCAGAGCTGCATCCCAATTTTCTAGTGCAATGTCCAATGACTTATGCTGGATGGAAATCTCTATTGCTAGATGTACAAGTCCATCTGAGGTAGAAATATTTGAATCTTTCTTGAGGACTATTTCTACATACATTTGCTCCTTATGGAGTACCTGCAAGTGAGAGGTTATAGAGGACTAGATTTGCATCAACTTAGGTCTTGTATTAGCCTCCTTTACTGTTAATACAACTAATTCTCTTTGAGTGTGAAGCATTTGAGAAAAATGCTTCTCATTTTGAGTTGGATTGGTGGGATGTTGCATACTAGAAATCTTTAGATTTCTTTCCAAGCTCATTATTCTTTGGCTAGTGTCCTATGTGAAATTTGAAAAATCACACAACTTGTTGTACAGGGAGAATATATTCCCAAGTACAATCTTTACTCTTTCTAATTTCTTAGCCAACTCAACTTGAGATAGTGCTATATCACCAAATATCTTCTCATTAACCTTACCTTGGAACTTCTTTTCTGACCATTCCATTAATTTGGCATTTGTATCATGATCTTCATTTTTCACCTGGTCAACTATGTTAGATAGTTGCTCTACTATTGTTCTTGAATCATCAGGTGTTTGTAAGCTAAAGGTATCCATAAAGATGTCCTTTATCTCATTCAATGCTTGCCTATATTTATATTCTTTTCTCAATACCTCTTGTCTCCTTTTATCCAATGCACTCTATATCTCATTAATCTTTTCCTCAATGAGGGTGCTGGATTCATAGTAGGGTATTTTAATTTCTTCATATAGCTTAGGAATCCTATAGATTAGACACTAGATCTAGACATGTGGATGATGATGTTGAGAAAATTGCGAGGTACATTAATGGATTGAGACTTGGAATACAAGATGAAATAAGTTTTGTAAAGCTGGAAAGTGTAGAAAAAGCATATCAATATGCCTTAAAAGCTGAGGAGATCTTGACAAAGAAGCATGAACAAAGATAGAGAGGTAGAGGTGTTAGATTCTAGAGAGGTAGAGGTAGATCTTATGGAGGAAGTGGCAGATCTGATAGTTCTATATAAGATAAAGGCAAATCTGAATGGAAGAATGATGACAAAGGCAAGACTGAATGGAAAAGTGATAATTCTTACCGAGGAAGAGGTAATTCTTATTCTAGAGGTGGATTTCATGGTAATTGTTTTAGATGTGGCAAAGAAGGGTATAGATCCTTTGAATGTAGATCTTCTGAAGGTGGGCAGAATAATAGAAATGCTATGATTCAAGAAGACATTTAGAGTTCACCAAGTGGACTTGAGGTTGTAGAAAATTTGATGGTGAGAAGAACCTTATGTAATAAGGGAGGTGATGAGGAACCTATTTTAGGGAGAATTCTTTTCAAGACAAGATGTAAGATGGCTAGAAAATGCTGTAAAGTGATCATTGACAGTGGAAGTTCTACAAATCTGGCATCAGAAGAGCTAGTTACAAAGTTGCAGTTGTAGAGGTTGAAACATCCCAAACCTTATCATGTTTCATGGATCAAAGCTGAGCATAAGATATTGGTAAGTGAGCAATGCCTTGTGAAGCTCAAAATTGAACATTACTTTGATGAAGTTTTGTGTGATATTATGCCCATGGATTTTTGTCATATTTTTTTGGGTAGACCTTGGCAATATGATAGATATGTTGTACATGATGGAAGATTGAATCAATATATTCTTTGGGTGAATGGGAAGAAACAAACATTGTTGCATTTGATCGAAAGTCCAGATGAGGTTAATTGTATTGCTATAAAAATTTGCATGATTAATGGGAAACAATTTGAAAAGGAAGTGAATAAGAATAAAGTCTTTTTTGCTATAATTCCAAGAAAACCGATTTTTGTCAATGGAGACTGAGTGCAAGAAAATAGTATTAACCGAGTGCTAGTTAGTGGTGACTAAGTGAAAAATGGTAGTATTGACTGAGTGCCAAAATAAATTGTAGAGTTGCTAAATGAGTATAAAGAAATTATTGTTGAAGATATTCTTGATGGTTTACCTCCTATAAGAAGTATAAGTCATTGTATGGATCTTATTCCTAGAGCTAGTCTGCCAAACAAAGCACCATATAGATTGACACCTGTAGAGAATGAAAACTTAATAGACAAATGCATGAATTATTGCAGAAAGGTTTGATCAGAGAAAGCTTGAGTCCATGTGTTGTACCTGCTATATTAGCACTTAAAAAGAATGGAGAATGGAGAATGTGTACTGATTCTAGAGCCATTAACAAGATAATAGTGAAATATAGTTTTCCTATGCCAAAGATTACCAAGATTGATTTGAAGAGTGGCTATCATCAAATCAGAATCAGAAAAGGTGATGAATGGAAGACTACTTTCAAGACAAAAGATGGTTTGTATGAATGGTTGGTCATGCCTTTTGGTTTGACTAATGCACCTAGTACTTTCATGAGGTTGATGAATGAAGTTTTGAAAAGATTCTTGGGTAAGTTTGTGATTGTTTATTTGGATGATATTTTTATATTTAGTAAGACTAAGGGAGAACATCTTGAGCATATTAGACAAGTATTGCAGAGGTTGAAAGAGGAAAAGTTGTTGATTAATCTGAAAAAGTGTTCCTTTATGCAAGAAGAGAATGTGTATCTAGGATTTGTGATTTCAGCTAATCATTTGAAGATGGATCCTGAGAAGGCTAGAGAAATTTTGGAATGGCCTACACTTGAGAATGTGGGCGAGGTAAGATCATTTCATGGTTTGGCTAGTTTTTATAAAAAGTTTATAAAGAATTTCAATGTTGTTTGTAATGCTATGATTGAAACAATGAGGGGAGATAAAAAGGAATTCAAGTGGACACATGGAGCTGATAAGAGTTTTGAGACTTTGAAACAAAAGGTTGTTGAATTACCTGTATTAGCTTTACCTGATTTCAACAAAGTATTTCAAGTTGAATGTGATGCAAGTGGTAATGCAATAGGAGCTATATTAAGTCAAGAAGGTAAGCTCGTTGCTTTCTTTAGTGAAAAGTTGAATGATGCTAAAAGGAAATATTCTATGTATGATCAAGAGTTTTATGCTATTTTTCAAGCATTGAAGAAGTGGGGACATTATTTGATGCCTAAGGAGTTTGTGTTGTATACTGATCATAAAGCTTTAGAATACTTGGGAAGTCAACATAAATTGAATCAAAGACATATGAAGTGGGTTGAGTACTTGTAGAGTTTTACATTTGTGATCAAGCATAAGAGTGGAGTTACTAACAAAGTTTCTGATGCATTGAGTAGAAGATGTTCTTTGTTGACTAAAATGAAGGTTGAAGTTCTTGATTTTGATAAGATGAAAGAGTTATATGATGCTGATCCTGATTTTTATGAGGTGTGGAGAGAATGCAGAGCACCAAATATGACAGATCACATAAGTACGTATGATGAGTATTTCATTCAAGAAGGTATGTTGTTCAAAGGTATTCAATTGTGTATTTCTAAAAGTTCTATGAGGTTGAATCTGATTAAGGAAAAACATAGTGGTGGATTAGCTAGACATTTTGGAATTGATAAGACATTGAGTTTTCTAAAAGAGAAATATTATTAGCCACAAATGTATAATGATGTTCAAAAATTTGTAAAGAGTTGTGGAGTTTGTCAAGTTGCAAAAGGAGTGAGTTAAAATACTGGTTAGTATACACCTATTACTATTCCTAAGAAACCTTGGACTAACATCAGCATGGATTTTGTTCTTGGATTGCCTAAAATAGTGAAGGGGTATGATTCTATATTTTTTGTAGTGGATAGATTTTCTAAGATGGCTTATTTTATACCATGTAAGAAGACAGGAGATGATGAGCATGTTGCTGAACTTTTCTTTAAAGAGATTGTGAGATTGCATGGATCACCAAGAAGCATTATTTCAGATAGAGACAGTAAGTTTGCTGGTTATTTTTGGAAGATTTTTTGGAAGAAGATGGGTACAAAATTGAAGTTTAGTTCTACATTCCATCCACAAACAAATGGATAGACAGAGGTTGTGAATAGAAGCTTGGGTAATTTGCTAAGATGTTTAGTTGGGAATAAGCCAAGTAATTGGGAGATGGTATTGGCACAAGTTGAATTTGAATATAAAAATTTTGTGAATAGGAGTACAAGGAAGACACCTTTTGAGATTGTTACTAGAATGCATTCTAGAGGTATATCTAATTTGAGAGATATTGCTAGTGAAGAAAAGAGAAGCGTTGTAGGAGAAGAATTTGCTGATTTTATGGAGTCTTTGCATAAAGAAGTGAAGTTGAGGTTGGAACAAAGTAATTAGAAGTATAAGGAGAATGCTGATAAGTCTAGAAGACACCATGATTTTCAAGTTGGTGATGAGGTGATGGTTCATCTGAAGAAAGGAAGATTCCTAGTTGGAACATATAGCAAGTTGAAGATGAAGAAATTTGGACCTTGTAAGATCCTCAAGAAGTTTGACAGTGGTAATGCTAATGAAGTTGAGTTACTTGATGACATGGATATATCTCCTATATTCAATATTAATGGTTTGTATAAGTATCATGAGTCAGAGGATGAAGTTGTTGTACCTGATGATTATCCTAGGAAATAGATTGAGGAAGTTGAATAGATATTGGATCAGAGAGTTGGCAAGAGTACAAGAGGAAAAGATTACTATGAATATTTGGTGAAGTGGAAGAACATACCTATTGAAGATGCTTCATGGATTTTTCAGTTTGAGTTGGATTCAGCTCAAGTTGGGACATCTCAATGATTCAAGAGAATCATTTCTTTCAACCTCAATTGTCTGATGCAGGAGCATCCTGGGTTGCCTTATTATCTTGCTCATTTTTTTCATCCTACAGTTGGTGCCGAGTTACTTAGTTGGTGCTGAGTTAATTTCTTCATGTGCCGAGTATTTCTTCATGTGCCAAGCATTCCTTCATGTGTTGAGTGTTTTTTCATGTGCTGAGTGTTTCTACATGTGCCAAGCATTCCTTCATGTGTCGATTTGCTAATTTCTAGTTGATACCAAGTGATGCCGAGTTGCTAGTTTCCAGTGGATGCTGAGTGATGCCAAGTGCTAGTTTCCTAGTGGGTGGTAAGTTGTCTATTTTTGGTTCTTAGTAGGAGCTGACCTATATATTTAATTTTGGTCATGAATTTAATGATAGGATCTTGTGTTGGCCTTCCTCTTATGTAATATTCTAGAATGTTCTATAAGCCATTTTGTCAAGTATAAATAAAATGTTTAGGCTTAGAGTTAAAAAAGTTGGAATTAGGAAAAAGAGAAGAAGATTAGAGAGTAGAACTAAAAGTGCAAATTTACAGTTGGATCTTTGAATGTGAATGCATCTATAATTGGTGGTAACCTAGAAGGCCTTACAGCTGGGCATGTATGGTGAATATTTGATGAGTTAATAAAATTTATCTTGTTCTCTCTCCTTGGTGTTGTGTTTGTGTTGTGTTTTTTTCTATGTTAACTCTTACAGGGTGGTTTGGATAGCTAGGTGAGCCTTTGGCCCTAGTTATTCTATCCTTGCCTATGTTAGAATAGGAGTCCAATAGTTTGAGTGGTTGAAGGTGGTTCTTATGTTTTCACCTTGACTTCCTTTGATTTTACTACTAACTTTTGTAACTCATCAACATTAACCAGTATAGGACTTGTGCATAGCCTAGCTGCTTGGGTTGATTGGTCAAGGATCTTTGTGAGATCCTTTGCAGTCAAGGGATTAATGTTTTGACAAGAAGTGTCAATAACATTCTTTATTTTGATACTCTTTGCAGGTGTGATAATAGCATGAGGAGGGCTAGGAGGTGACAATTGTGTGTCTTGTACACTTTGTTCTTGCTGCTCATCTGTACCCTTTTCTTCCTCTTTCTCCTCTTTCTTCTCCTCTTCATCTTTCTTTTCTTCTTCCACTTTCTTCTCTTCCTCAATGTTCTTCTCTTCTTCCTTCTTTTCTTCTCCCTTCTTTCCTATTATTTTTATTTCCTTTATCTTGGCACTTGTTTCTGCCTTGTATTCGTCATCAAAAAACATCATCAATTTTTTGATAAATTATTTTACACAACTATGTGGATTTTCTCACAACAACTTCAATTTTATTCTACAAAATACTAAATGCCATATGCTTTGGAGTAAATCTACTATTTTGCCTCTTGACTACATTATTTATTTGACCCTTAGTCAAATCAAGAAACAATCTAGCTAGAGTAGACTCCCTTATTTCCTTTTCCATTTGCAAGAAAAAATGCCATTTATCTTCTACTATTTTATACAACTCTTTGGGAATCAAGCCATCTAGCTCTAGAGGTGTGTGGTTGTACTCTGCCATCATTGTATACATAGATTCCTCTACTTTATTTTTCCCTTCCTTTGTGAGCTTATTGACATCTAAATTCTTCAAATCTTTTAAGTCTCTATTCCTAATTTTTGCACATAATTTATTAATTGAAGGCTTAGGTGGATGACTTACCACTTTGAATTGACTATTATCATCTGACTCTATCTTTTCTTCATCTGAGTCAAGTTGAGCTACATATTTTCTTCTCTTCCTTGGTTCCTCATCAGTCTTCATGGTGGCTTTCTTCTTCTTCTCTACCTCTTCTTTAGCCTTTTGAGTAGTGGCTCTGGTGGTGGCTCTAGTAGTAGGCTTCTTTGCTATAGGTTTTGTCATTTTCTTTGTCTTGGGTTGAGGAGTAGGTTGAGATTTAGCCTTTCTTTTAGTGACATTGGTTTTGATAGGTGCTTCCTTAGCTTCTTCTTCCTCTACACCTTCTTCCTTTTCCTCACCTAGGCCTTGTGTCAGTTGTAGAGGCTCTTGTTTAGGCTCATCCTCTTCATTTTCACTATCATCCTCTTCTTCATCTACTTCCTCTTCCTCCGTTGTGCCTACTACTTCAACACCAAATCTCTTCTTGATCTTCTTGATCAATTTGTCCTTCTTCTTCACTGTAGTGGCCATTTTAAGATCCGTAACCACTCTACATTTAACAACATCATAAGATCCAAAATGTTTTGCTACCATGTTAGTATCTTCTGCAAGTAGTGTTGTTATTGCTACTGAGGCTTGATCAACATCAAGTTCATAACCTACTAGCCTAAGCCATCTCATTCTAGGTATGACTATTGTATATAAGTGTAATCAATATCCACAAGAAAGAAAATGTCCTTTACATGCTGCTCAACCAGTGAGACTAGTATCCTTATCCTCTATTTCATGGACTTCTTGAAGTCCTCAAAGTAACTTGTCATCTGAGCATCAAAATTGTCTCCCATATGTTATTGTCAATGTAGTTATTGCTAATAACAACATATAACTAAAAAAAAAAATTACATGCATGTAAACATATAAAAGAACATAAAATCAATCACATGCAATAACACATAACACCATAATTGATAATGCAAAAACCCTCCATGAATAAGAAGGTAAAACTAGGGTGGGGATGATACCCACAAAAATCATTGTAACAATCAATATTCAACCACTTTCGATGGTCTGCCTTGTGAAAGGTCTGCCCTGTTAAAGGCTTTACATTGTGTCAATAGTGACTTGGTTAGAGGATTTACAAACACTTACATGAAGTGACACCCTATTAAAGGATTTACAATAGATTGTTAGATCCACCTAATTTAATAGGATTTTCATGACCTTCTCCAAAAGGTCTCCTACCTAGCTATAAGCTAACCTATCAACATAGGATTTCAACCTGTAATACAATTGTGAGAGAGTATTAGAATATTTGACCTGATTAAATGCAATCTCAAATTTCTGGATTTAGGTACTAGATCTACTCTTCTCATTCTTATCTCTACTTGATCTAATCTTTGAATGTATCCTTTGCTCTATTCTGATCAACTAGATGTATATTTGTAGTCCATTTAACTAAGTCCTTGACACCTTTGTTGATTGCTCTGTTCTGCAATTTGATAGCTCCATCAATAACCTTCTCAACTCTTATCTTAGTAATCTCAGCAACTTCTTAAACTCTTTCAATATGGCATCATGGTCTCCTTATAAAGATATTATGGAATTAGGGTTTGCTATGCATTCACAAACTTGAAATTCTCACTCAAATCCTTTGTTTTCACCTATTGGTTGCATGTTGTCTCTAATTTTCTAATTGGATGCATGTTGATTTCATAAGTAATTGCAAGGATTCAATCTTAACTTCTTATCCTTTCACGAGTCATGCAAAAACTATTTAACATTTTAGTTTGTGATGGCACAAACTCTTATGCTTATCCTGAGTTACTCGGCACATATTGTATTCTTGATGCTTGGCACATATTGTTTCTAGATTTCTCGAAATCTACTACATTTTTGGTTTTCTTGACACCTATTATATCCTAGTTTTCTCAGCACCTATTATATCATGTATTGCTTGGCACATGAATTTTCCTAGATCACTTAGCATACATTGTGTACTTGGCATATATAGTGAAAATGGTTAAGTGTGTTGACAGTCAATTGTCAAGACTATTCTTTTGACCAACACCAAAAATGTGGATATACAACCTATTCCATTGTACACAAGGCAATTTTCAAAGAGCTTACCCTCAACACCAATTGAGAAAAGGAAAAAATTGGAAAAAGGATCTTCATGTAGAGTTGAGGAATACTCCCCATCATAGATCCCTCTCCATTTTGACAATGAAGATTCCTAAAGGGAACAATTGAAGTAGATGGGGGGTCAAGGTGATGTTTTGATAACTACATCAGAGGTAGAGGAGGGAACACTTGAGGAACCTTAAATGTCACTTTTTGCCCTTACTGTGGATGACTCCAAGGGGAAGGAGGTAAATCTTGTTATAGAGTAGGCTGCTAGGAAATTTTTGGATGATGACAATTTTGTGAAGTCTAGGGCCTTGATCCAATTTTTATGGAGGAGCAATATTAAACTCTTTGAGACAAAATTTAAAAAGGTGGAATTAGAGAAATCTAGTAGACAAGAACTCCAATATAGAAGAAGAAATAAAGACTAACCTAATGCAAGAGTTTAGTCAAATAACCATTCAAGGGGAAGGCAATTACTAAAGGACTTGGGAGTACTAATGCTACTAGAGTAAGACATTTCTAGTGCAATGATTTTTGATGCAATGAGAAAGGAGAAAGAAAAAAATTTCAGAACTAAAGAGGAGGTAAAAGAAGCCCATAAAGGAGTGAAATACAAAAATGGTCACAAGGCATTGATCATATGGTCAATACAAAAAAGATATAAGGCTAGAATCCAAGAGGTATCAAATGTTGAACACACTAGAAGCCTAGTGGTATATAGGGTTAGAGAAGTGGATAGTGAGCAGGTGACCCAAATGAATAAAGAAATAGCCAATTTTGTTGTGGAGGTAGCTACTAAGGACACAAATACATTATTGAACTAAATGAAAAATTTGAGAAGGTGCTAGAGGCATATGATGAAAGAGGAAGAAAAATAAATTAGATGGAAAAAAATATCTCAAACTTGCAAAAGCAACAAGGAAAAATCAAAGTGAAAGAAGAACCTAGCCAACTTTTGATTGCTTCCTCCCCAACTCCTCCACCACCCACTAGACCTATAGTATAAATCCTAGATATACCTCAGCATCAAGGAGGTACTATTGCAAAAGAATTAGATGAAATAGAAAAGACAAAACTCTGGGAACTACATGTAGAATTGTGTATCCAACATGAAGATAGGATAAGGGATACAATTTTGTGTCTAGTAGATAGAATTAATTGGCCCCTGTTTTATTTGGAATTATCAAGGTTGGTGAATATATATAAGGAGTTGGATATAAATGAAACCACCTTAAGGGAAATTTTAAATAAATGGATTAGTAGAGATGATATCATCACTACTTTGTGTTTCTTTATCATTGATGCAATTTATGACTAGATTGATAAAACTTTTGGCCAAGCAAGTGACCTATTGGATTTTGATTAGAAAAGAGGTATGCTACAGAGAAGGTTGAAAATATGTTTCTCAAGATATCTTAGTAATATTTTTGATCTCTTTTTGATGTAGGATCATTTGATGTCTTTTCACTTTACCCTAGTAGTCTGATGCGGGAGTGTCCTGGTTGTCGCGTTATCCCACTAATTCTATTGGTTACTTTCAAGTTACAATAATTATCGAGTACTAGTAATTTTGTAGTATAAGTTGAGTTGAAGTTATCTGACATTATCCCACATCAGGTTAACATTTGGAGTTGCATTTTATCCCATCTCACTCTAAAGTGTGTGCTGAGTTTCATAGTGTGTGCTAAGTTCTTCAGTGTGTGTTGAGTTATCCAGTATGTGTCAAGTGTTCCTTCATGTGCTGAGTGTTCCTATTGGTACTAAGTGATCCTGTATGTGCCAAGTGCTAGTATTTTTTTCTATGTCTAGTTCTAGTTTGGGCCAACCTTGAGTATATTTAATTTCATGATGGGTATTTAATATTTGTTGAGAGCCAACTTGTGTCCTGCTTATGCATTTATTGTAAGGGTTTATTTATGTGGTAATTTGTAATAGGAAAAATTGTGGCTATGAAAGTATTTAAAGGGGTCTTGAGTAGAGTCTTACTCATTATTCTTCAAGCATGGAGATGTAGATAATTTTGTGAGTCATGACAAAGTCATTTTAGTTGATGAGTCTTAGCGTGGAATAGCCTGCAGATAGAAGTCTACATTTGAGTTTGAAGATTTTCTCTTCTTTGAAATATGTTTTCTTCTTTGTAATGGCCATAACTCAAAATTTCATATAGCTAGGCATGTTGGATGTAAACTCTTGATTCAAATATATGAAATATTATCTCTCTAGATTTGAATCTCATTCCTCTTGTTCATTTTTCACATTGTGTTTGTTTACTAGTTTTTGGATCACCTCATTTTGGGGTACATTTGGATTGCATTGCATCACTTTCCCCATACATTAAAAGGCTTAGGCAACATAAAAGATAAGAAGGAGTGGGGAAATGAGCAAATTATTTTTTTGAGTATCAAAATGAATAATGTAGTAAATAAGGAAAATTTCATTTGGTTTGCTAGGATAGTTGAAGAATTGGTTAGTGTACAATTATTATTTGATTCTTTCTATAAAGATTTTGATGAAATAAAATAGTTTGGAAAAGATTTCCTAAGGAGGAAAAAAGAGTTCTTGAGCTTCAACTGGCTAAATGACATAGTTTTTGACAAGTGGATGGCAAATCATTCTCTAGCTTCACAATCATTATAGGTGGTTGTTGGATACAATTGTCTAATTGTGTGTTGTATTTGATGTTACACAAATGTCATATCAATTGTTAGTCTATGCTTATTGAGCTCACTTGGTCAGCAAGAAAATTTTTCTTGTCTACTGAGCATTCTTCAAGATTACTCTGTGAAGATAGTACTTACAAGCTCACTAGAGTGTCGAAGGAAATTATGGCAGAAAGCAGTGCTAATTGAGTTTGATCAACTCGTGTGAGCTTATAAGCACTATCTTCATAGAGTAATCTCCAGGAATGCTCAGTAGACAAGAAAAACTATCTTGCTAACCAAGTGAGCTCGGTAAGCATAGACTAACAATTGATATGACATTTTTGTAACATCAAATACAACACAAAATTAGACAATTGTATCCAATAGCCACCTATAATGACTGTGAAGCCAGAGAATGATCTACCATCCACTTGTCAAAAACTATGCCATTTAGCTAGTTGAAGCTCAAGAGCTCTTTTTCCCTCCTTAGGAAATCTTTTCCCAACCATTTTATTTCATCAAAATCTTTATGGAAAGAATCAAATAAGAATCAACTGGCTAAATGACATAGTTTTTGACAAGTGGATGGCAGATCATTCTCTGGCTTCACAATCATTATAGGTGGCTGTTGGATACAATTGCCTAATTATGTGTTGTATTTGATGTTACACAAATGTCATATCAATTATTAGCCTATTCTTACCGAGCTCACTTGGTCAACAAGATAGTTTTTCTTGTCTACTGAGCATTCTTAGAGATTACTCTGTGAAGATAGTGCTTACAAGCTCACTCGAGTGTCAAAGGAAATTATGGCAGAAAGTAGTGTTAATTGAGTTTTCATGGTTAATGAAGGAAAGTTGGTCAAAGTCAGTGTTTACTGAGTTCACTTAGTTGCAAAAGGATTTTGCAAGTTCACAGTGTTAACCAAGCTTTTGTTGGTTAACACAAGAAATCATGTTAGGACCAGTGTTTACTGAGCTAGTTCAACTATAAAAGGATTTTGTTATTTATGATATGACATTTAATTATTTCAAGTATTAATTCTAGTTGACTATGGTGATGTTTGTTGGTCATTGTAATTGGGCCGACTTGATAATCTAGAGAATATAAATATAAGGTCAAGTTGAGATTCTAGTGTGTGTGAAAGTATGCAAGTGTATTGATTGATTAAGAAGGAAAGTGTGTGAGCAAACTTGAAGGATGGTCAGATATCCTTATGGAGCAGCAAAGTAACATTTGATCAGGAAGGATCTAGTGTGAGCAATAATAGAGATATATAATCAGCAATTTAGTTGCATCTCATTTAGGTCATTTCATTGTTACTTTCTTACCATTGTAGCAGTGATTCTAAAATCTCTCAACAAAGTTGGTTTAATAGCCAGTTGTAAATCCTCTAACAAGGTGACAATTCCATTGAATTATTTTAAGACCTCTTGCAAGGCCACTCCTAACAGGGTGATTAAATCCTCTAACAAGGTCACACCTAATAGTGTGTTTTGTAACCTTTAACTAGGTTGGCTCCTAATAGGGCTCACTTCAAAAGAGTGAAAAACAATAATAAGTTACATTGGTGGTTTTCCCATATTGAGTTTCCATGTTAAATCTTGGTGTCTCATGTGTTCATGTTATTTCTTTTATGATTGCAAGTTAATCACTATGAATGTTTAAGTTTAGCTAAAAGTAAGTCACTCTCTGCTTTTAACAAGTTACAACATTTTCTGTTTGTTTACCAAATAACAACAACAATCAGTTTTATTGTTAACATCCAAGGGATCTAAAATATTTTTGTGGTAACTAATTCACCCCCCCTCTTAGTTTCTCCATCTATATTTCCAACAATTAGTATTAGAGCTTTTGGTGCTTGTAGGAAAGGTTTTAAGGACCTAAGTTAAAGATCAGGATGTCTTACAAGTGAGAAATTCTAAAACTTAACAAAGATAACTTTTTCGCATGGTAGAGACTCATGAGACTTCATCTAGCTTCCACTAGTGATTCAAGATGAAAATATCTTGATGAAGAATACACAACTATTACTGGTACATTATCTGTTGGTGACATTGCTGAGAAAAAGAATCATAACACCATGATGATAGATATTGCATTTGCTCTTAGCTATGAGGAATTTGATGATATCAAGGACTGAAAAACCACTTTTGAAATGTGGAAAAAGCTAAAGGACATCTATGGTGGTGATGGAAATGTGAGGAGAGCCAAAGCAAAAAGCCTCAGAGGACAATTTGATTAGATGGGAATGAGAGAAGATAAAAATATTGCCAAATATGTGGAAAGAATCAAAGCAAGTGTCAATGCAATTAAAGCTTTTGGAGGAGATATCAAGGAAGAAACTATTGTAAGTAAAGTTCTGAGAACATTGCTTCCTATCTATGCAATTAGAGTATCTAGTATTCAAGAAAGAAGGTGTGAGACAAATCATAAGATAACTTTGGATACCTTAGTAGGAAGTTTGATAGCCTTTGAGCTAGATAACTTTGACAATTATCTTCCACCTTCCAAGAATATTGAATCTACATTTGAGGCCAAGCTTTCACTTAAGGAGAAAGGCAAGAAAATAAAGGACACTCAGTTAGAAAGTGAAGAAGAATCAGAGGAAAATTATGATAGTGATCTTGAAGTTTTTGAATCTCTACTTGCAAGAAAATATTCTAGAAGTAAAGGAAAATATAAAGGTAAAGTTCCCCTAATCTATTTTTTATGTGAAAAAATTGGTCATATTGCTGCCAGGTGCCCAAACAAAGAAAGCAAGGATGAGAAGAAAAGTTAGAAGTGCAAGAAGGATTTCAAAAATCACAAACCATTCAAGGAAAAAGTTAAGAAGACATATTTTATGTCTAAAGATTCAGATAATAGTGAAGATGAAATAATTTACATTGCCGTGAAAGATGAATCTGATGATGAAGGAGATAAGATGGCACTTATCTCTCATGTGAGAAAAAATGATACATGGATCATAGATAGTGGATGTTCACATCATATGACTAATAAAACAAAGTTTGAACACTTTGAAGACTATGATGGTGGTAGTGTAAGGTTTGGAAACAGTGAACCTTGTTGCATAAAAGGGAAAGGTTGAATCTCATCAACTAAAGAACTTGTATGTGACAATGCCTATTGGGTTGAAGGACTAAAAAATAATTTTTTGAGTGTGCCACAACTAATCAACATTGGATTCAAGGTGGAATTCATGCATGGAAAGACAAGACTGTTGGATGACAATGGAAAACTGATTGGATCAGGCAAACAATTAAAAGGTAACCTATTGTATCTTAATCTTGGTGATTGCTCATGTTTTATTGCTCAAGTTGAAGAAATTTGGCTATGGAACAAAAGGTTATGTCATGTAAATTTTTATAACATGGTGAAAATAAGAAAATTCAGGAAAGTAAGAGGCATTCCTAGTTTGAAGAAACCCGACGTTGGTTTATGCAAGAATTGTCAGATTGGAAATTGTGCATACTAATTTGTGTGGACCTATTGAAATAGAAATCTATAGTGGAGAAAAATTCTTTATTCTTTTTGTTGATGACTACTCTAGAATGATGACTGTTATGTACTTAAGAGAGAAGTCAGAGGCATTTGAGAAATTCAAATGGTATCTAGAAAGAGTAGAGAAGGAAATAGAAAAAGTACTAAAATTTTTAAGATTATATAGAGGTGGTGAATTCATCTCCAATGAATTCAATAAATTTTGCATTGAAAGAGGAATCAAAAGATAGGTATCAACCCTTGGAACTCCCAAGTAGAATGGAATAGCTAAAAGGAGAAAAAGATCTATCATGGATTGTGTAAGGACTCTAATGATTGAAAAGAACATTGCTATCAAATACTAGAAGGAAGCTATCAACATTACAGTTCATACCTTAAACTGAGTATAGTTGAAGAAGGACTTATATAAAACTCCCTATGAGTTATGGTATGGCTATAAACCCAATGCACATTACCTAAAAGTATTTGGAAGTAAATGTTATATCTTGAAAGAATCCAGAAAAGGAAAATTTGATGTAAAAGGTGATGAAGGTATATTCTTAGGTTATTCTTGTAGAAATAAGGCATATAGATGTTTGAATTTATCTACTCATAAAATCATAGAAAGTGCACATGTGAGAATTGATGAGTTTATAGAAAGGAATGAAGAAGAAAGTAAAAAGGAACTAGAAGATTACAGGAGATTTTTTTACTTTGAGCTTTATACATTGCCAGACACATCTATCAATAAGGAGACTTTTACTCGCGAGTCTTCCTTAGTCATTGAGTTGCAAGAAGTTCAAACTGAGTCACAAGGACTCAAGTCACATTTTGAAGCTACTGAGCTAACACCCATTGAGTCTGAGCAACCAAAACTAGAAGTTGAAGTTCAAGAAGATGACAATGCAATTCATTTAAAAGGAAAGAAACCTATATTGGCCAAGTATGTCAAGAGTCATCATGCACCAGATCAAATTATTGGAGATAAATTAGAAGATACTATGACAAGAATTAAGCTAAAAGGTACATGTTTACTTACTAATTTTGAACCTAGAAATGTTAAAGATGCATTAGAAAATGAAAGTTGGATTGAGGCTATGAATGAAGAGATAGATAAAATAGAGAAGAACAAAACCTAAACTCTTGTACCTAGGCCTAAAGATAAAATGTGATTCGAACAAAATGGGTATTCAAAAATAAGTTGAATGAAGATGTTAAGGTATCAAGAAACAAAGCTAGACTAGTATGTAAAGTTTACTCTCAAGAATAAGGCATTGATTATGGTGAGAATTTTGCTCCTATTGCAAGACTGGAAGGTATCAAGACCTTACTTGCATATGCAGCACATAAAGGATTTAAGGTATATCAGATGGATGTTAAATCTGCATTTCTCAATGGTATTCTTGATGAAGAAGTTTACATTGAACAACCAGAAGGTTTTGTTGATCTAGACAAAAGGGACATGGTATGCAAATTACACAAAGCATTATATGGTCTAAAAAAAGCTCCCAGAGCATAGTATGAAAGGTTGCATAATTACCTTATATAGACTAGTTTCCAAAGAACTAATGATAAAAATAGTTTATACATCAAGGAAGGACCAAATAACAAGATTGTATTAGTAGAAATATTTGTGGATGATAATTTATTTATAGGGAATGATGATCTATGAAAATATTTTTTAGAGAAAATGAGCAAAGAGTTTGAAATGTCTATGTTTGGTGAGATTAAATTCTTTGTTAGACTACACATACAACAAAGCAGGAATGGTATCTACATCACTTAGTCTAAATATATCAAGGAGTTACTCAAGAAGTTTGGTATGGAGGATTCAAAACCAATTGGAACCCCCATGTGTAGTAGATTAAAGCTTACCAAAGATGACTCAAAAGAGGTAGATCAGACCTTATATAGATCAATGATTAGAAATTTATAGTATGTAGTTAATACAAGGCCTGATATTTATCTTGTAGTTGGTATAGTGGCAAGGTTCTCAACAAAACCTAGAGAAAATCATATGATGACAATCAAAAGAATCTTGAAATATTTGAAAGGTACTAAAGACTATGGTGTATGGTACAAACTTGGAGGAAATTTGGACCTAAACGTATTTATTGATGCTGATTAGGAATCGAATATTGATGATAGAAATAATACAAGTGGTGGAACATTCTTTCTTGAAAAAAGGTTGGTATCTTGGACAAGTAAAAAGAAAATTTTTAGATCCCAATCTATAGCAGAGGTAGAATATGTTGTAGCAATAGTAAATTGTTCTAATATCATTTGGATTAAGTACTTATTGGAAGGCATGAAGGTTGAGATCAAAGAACTAGTTGTCATGTTTTGTGATAATACAAGTGTAATTAACATATCAAAGAATCCAGTGATGCATTCCAAAACCAAACATATTGCTATAAAATATTATTTTGTTAGAGAATTGGTGTAGGATGAAGAAATCATATTGGAATATGTCCATAAAAAAGAACAAATTGTAGACATATTTACCAAGCCATTACCTAAGGATGAATTCTTGTATCTAAGAGGTAAGTTAGGGGTCATTCCCCTATCTGAAGCTCACTAAAATAAAGTTTTAGTGATGCATCAATATGAACCAAGTTGAAGATCTATCAATTGATGTAGCATAGTCAAGAAAACATTGGATATGAATTAGTACTCAAGGTACATTGATACTCATTTGGTATGTGTTGTCTTTGGCATGTGTTGTCAAAGAGGGAGAGTTTACTGTCATATCTTTCTAAAAATTTTTTTAAGAAGAAGCTATGTAATTCCTTCATAGAGGGAGATTACAACATAAAATAGAAGTTTTTTGTATAAAATCTAAGAGGGAGAAACTTTCTATCAGAGAAAGTCTTTTTTTCAAATTTCATTGTGCTATGACATGTTGTGTTGCCATCAATGCCAAAGAGGGAGATTGTTGGATACAATTTTATAATTGTGTATTATCTTTGATGTTACACAAATTTCATATTAGTTGTCAGTCTGTGCTTACCGAGATCACTTGGTTAGCAAGACAATTTTTCTTGTCTACCAAGTATTCCTGGAGATTACTCTACAAAGACAATGCTTATCGAGCTCACTTAGGCATTGAAGAAAATTATGGTAGAAAGTAGTGTTAACCAAGGAAGGAAAGTTGGTCAGAGTTAGTGTTCACCAAGTTCACTCAGTTGCCAAAGGATTTTGCAAGTTCGCAGTGTTAACCAAGCTTCTGTTGGTTAACATAGGAAATCATGTTAGGACCAATGTTTACCGAGTTGGGTTGGCTATCAAAGGATTTTGTTGGTTTGGGATATGAAGTTTAATTATTTCAAGTATTGATTCCAGCCGACTATGGTGATGTTTTTTGGTCATTGTAATTGGGCCAACTTGATAATCTAGATGATATAAATATAAGGTCAAGTTGAGATTCTAGTGTGTGTGAGAGTATGCAAGTGTATTGATTGATTAAGAAGGAAAGTGTGTGAGAAAACTTGAAGGATGGTCATATATCCTTGTGGAGCAGCAAAGTAACATTTGATCAGGAAGGATCTAGTGTGAACCAGAACAAAGATCTGTAATCAACAATTTAGTTGCATCTCATTTAGGTCATTTCATTGTTACTTTCTTACCATTGTAGTAGTGGTTTCAAAATCTCTTAATAGAGCTAGTTCAATAGCCAATTGTAAATCTTCTAATAAGGTGATAGTTCCATTGAATTTTTTTAAGACCTCTCGCAAGGCCACTCCTAACAAGGTGATTAAATCCTCTAACAAGGTCACACCTAACAATGTGTTTTGTAACCTTTAACCATGTTGGATCCTAATAGAACTCACTTTAGAAGAGTGAAAAACAATAACTAGTTACATTGGTGGTTTTTCCCATATTGGGTTTCCACATTGAATCTTGGTGTCTCATGTGTTCATGTTATTTCTTTTATTCTTGCAAGTTAATCACTATGAATGTTTAAGTTCAACTAAAAGTAAATCACATTCTGCTTTTACCGAGTTACAACATTTTTTGTGTGTTTACTGAATAATAGCAGTAATCAATTTTATTGTTAACATCCAAGGGATCTAATTCACCCTCCACCCCCACACCCCCCCCCCCCCCCTCTTAGTTACTCTATCTATATTTCCAATAGTGGCATCTAAGGAAAGGCTCACGCATAAGGAACCAACCATAGAGGAACTATAGGTAGCTAATAAAGATACCCAAATAGATGATATGGAAGATGATTAACAAATTATAATAGATATCCAAGTTTTAGAGCCCAACACAGTAGAGGAGGAGAAAGTGGTCCCATAGCCTGACTAGCAACAAAAAGAAGAAGATCAATCATCAGGTGCAATGGAGGAACATGAAATAGCCAAAATAGAATTGGCCCCACCACAAAGAAACCAATGAAGGGATCATTCTATTATTAAGTAAAAGACCACAAGTTTGGGTTCTTCTCATGCAACTCTTGATAGTGACATTTTTTGTCTTTTGTGTAATCTTTTTGTCCTAAGGACAACTGTCATTTTCCTCTAGACTTGAAGCTTGTTGCAACTCACACTATATAAGTGAGTTTCCAAGGCTAGAGAAGGGTTTGAGTTTTCTTTTTTCTACACTAAGTTTGTAATTTTTGAGCCAGTTCATGTAAATTGTAATGTTGTTCTAGAGTTGAATATGAAAGTTAACAATTGTTTGTCTATTGGTGTTATTTTCTAATATGGATAAGCACTAAATTGTGTACAATTTCAAAGAAGTTAATACACATATAGAGAGCTTGTTGTTCATCCCATATTCTGTCTGTTCTCTTATTTCCATCTTGTTCTTTGAGATTTATTAGGAAAGTTTATTAAGTTTTAGTTGTAATTCATTTTGAATTATATTTTAATTTACTTTTTGTTGATAATCTAATGGGTTATGTAAATGCTTGATGTAAATTGGAAGAACCTTTTGTTTTTTATTCAAGATATGATAAGTATGAGATCTGGAAATTAATATTGAAAATATTTTTTACAAATTGTCAAGATAAGATCCATAAGTAGGTGTTTAATCCTTGTGAGTTGTATCCCAATAGATAAGGCACTGACAATCTATATAAGTTCATCTAGTTGGGATGATTTACATGATGTAGAAATTTATATCTATAAATCATTTAATATTCTATTGTTGAAATTTAAAATGTCAACCTATACTTGATTCATGAAGTTTAGTGTTTGGTGAAATACATAGTTATCATCTCTATGTCACCATTGAATTAGAAGAAAGAAGGCTAAACCATATTATTATTTATGGAGTTCATGTCAAGAATTTGATTTTTGAATGAATAAGAATGAATTCCTAGGTAAACTTGCCCGAGTCTTGCATAATTCAAAGTGGATAAGACATTAAGGTCTTGTTAGATGGTCCTTTTATTTTTCTTTTTAGAATACCCACCATGGTTTTTAGCTAACTCCTAGGTCTTTTAACATTGTAAAAGGTAGTTAAACTTATGCCAAATCAAAAGCCAGCACCACCTTTCTCCTATTCCCAAGTAGCTTATTCAATGGGCGTAACTACAAGAAAAGTCTCCTCACATTCTAGTTTCTTTTTTTAGTAAAATAAAAATCTCTTATGCTAAAATCACCAGAGACTTATTCTTCCCCAATACCACCCCTCTCTTTCTCAATAGAGTCATCTATCTAATGACATGGTCTCATAAGGGTGGATGAGTATGTGTTCAAATATTTTTTTCTTCTCTCTTGTACCATTACCACACTTTGGTGCATCCTTCTAATCCCAATCACTAAAAATTGAGTGGAAATATCCTTATAACTCCTATAAACCTTCCCTTTAGGAGGTTTAGGTGTAATTTTTGTAGTAGGAGCTTTTGTTTTTTTCTAGCTACCAATCTTGGGGGAGTAACCTTCTCTCCTTTAGGCTATTCATCCCGAATTAGGCATTTTATTTTCTTACCCTTTTTGACACCTTTCTCAACCTTATACTCATAAGACACTAGCCTTGCATTTATATACACCATATAAGGATTTAATGGGATGGTCAACCCCCTTGTAGGAGGGTTACCTTCTTTCCTTTACCCTTATCTTGCTGGGAATTTTTTTATTAATTACGATCTTTGTGGGATGAGATCCATAGAAAATGGATTTTTAATCAAGTTCCATAGTAGAGTATATGTATGAATCTATATCATGGCATCATTATTTGATTTATCCACCTCAATATTCATGATTACCCTCTTGTATCTTTCATCCTTTTTTTAAAGGGGATTCAAAAATTGAGGGATTCCTTCCATGCCTTAGGAAGGATCTCAACATCAAACAATACTTATGCTAAAGGGAGATACATCCTAGAACAATCTATGATTTTGACCTTATAGTCATTCACATAGTTCATCTAGTGGCATTATAGCTATAGCATGGAAGAAAGTCCTTTCCATTATCTTCTTGTAATTTCTCGCTAGATTGAAAGTTGGCCAAACTAATGGGTATTCTTCTAGAGGATACTATACCCACTCTATGTGAAATGTCCTAATAGCCTTGAACTCAATGATAGTGCAAGTCCCCAGTGAAATAGGGAAGAACAAATAGTACATGTGATTATGTTTACATGGTTCATAAGCTCTCTCAATTTCTCTACCAATCTTCAAGAGAATTAAATTTTCAAAGAGATAGCTTGGAAACTTCTTTGGCTAATTGATAGAACTAGACACCCTGATATACATGAATGTGAAAAATTGGATATAGCAAGTCCCAACCTGTACAATCTTTTTGGTTGCCTCTACTAATAGTCTCTTGTCATAATATTTATGCACAAATATAATCTCTACAAATACAAAAGAATCATTAATAATGCAAAACTCAAGGTTGTCATTGTTCATCTTCTTCTTTATAATCGAGAATAAACCCTATATGCTGAGTCTTTTATTTCTTATAAGGATCCTTTCTTGAATAAACTTAGATAATAAACCCTAGCTTCCAAAAAATACATCATATAAGATGTCATATATAATTTTTGGTTGATAGTGAATAAGACTAATCAATGATATATGAACTCATCGATGATGGTGAATAATAAATACAGTTCCTTCTACTTTTCATCTTCTCAAGGAAACATACCATCTAGGTCTCTAAGTGACTGGAAATAGGAAATACCATTACATTTCTCAATATCAAGATTCAATATCCAATATAAAAAATCATATAACATCTTATCATGTCCACCCTTTCTAGATTGTTTTGTGGACTAAAAATGATCAAGTAATTCTCCTACACTATCCTCTTTGCTTCCTTCTTGTTATTTATAAACCACCTTTGAACACTCTCCAATGAAATAATATAGAAAGTTTCCAAGGCTAAGATGAGAAATTATTTAATCATAACATTTATTAAAATACCCAAGGATACCTCCCTAGCTATATTCTTGACTACACTCATTCATAACACAATGTTGAGTGACACTCATGATAAAATCAAAATATTGAATGGAGGTAGGGTGCAAAGTAGCATGAACCAACATGACTAGGACCATGGATGTGATCATATCATATCACACATTTATCTTTTGTTTAAACCAAGGAAGTGACTTGATAGCCCTCATTTTCACTATTCTAAAATTTTGAATATTCATTGTGAAAATGCTTTGAAATGTATTGCATTATTAGGGTTTTATGTTTCATTTATTTTTAGTTTTCAAAGGAAACCTAACTTGGTTATTTTTCCCTAGCTCAATATTGAATATCTTTCCCTAGGGGAATAATTTGGTATCCTAAGGTTAGGTTTTTACCTTGTTATTAAAATAATTTGTTAGATCTACAACCTTCTACCCTTATCCTAGGTTTTATTCTAAGAAAAATATTGTTTACTATTCAAAATTATTTGTTGTGATCTCACAAAAAGGTTTTTTTAAGTGTTTGGTCATAGGCCTCAAGTCTGAGTCTCTTGATCCTAAGATACATCATGTGTTTGTAGCATCACTAGGGTTCAAATTGAGATCTCTAATCTTGTGACTATTGGGTGATGCGACGCACTCCCCTACCCATAGGTGGTTAATTATGTGGTGTTCCATGTTCACTAACAGTCATGGCTTTTGGTGCAATGGCAAATGGGCCCTACAATTGGTATCAGAGCTTGGTTTTGGCCTGGTCATGGGTTCAAATCTCCCCGGTGCCTTCCCGACCCGCATAAGCACCTGGTATGCGTGTCGAGGGGGAGATTGTTGGGTGATGCGACGCACTCCCCTGCCCACAGGTGGTTAATTATGTGGTGTTCCATGTTCACTAACAGTCATGGCTTTTGGTGCAACGACAAATGGGCCCTATAGTGACTCCCTTTATATCATATCATCTTTTTTGTTGGATGGACAAGTTTGAAGTCAAAGTCATGATGCCATGGCAAGCTAATGATCAGGTGATCATAAGAAAAAAAGTAAGAACTCTTGACCATACAATGAGGTACGTGTCAAAGGATCATAGAAGTATAAAGTGCAAAGGTTAAACAAGGCCCCGATATTATGATAGATAATGTATCATGGAATCATGAAAGTAGAAGTGAAGACTAATGACTATATAGAAATAAGGTGATCATAAGATCACAATGGCACAAAGGTGGAGATGGTTACATGACTCCCAAAAAAACATTAGATAGAGGATCGAGGCATCATAGAGCATTTAGAAAGGGTTTACAACTTAGATACAAAATGCTTATTATTGTGGAAGAATTTTTAAGGATGTCTGATAGCATGATAAAGAAAGACATAATCATAAGATCGTAAGCTAAAGATAATGAAGCACAATGGGGCTAGGTGAAGATGCATAAAGTTTTGAGACATGTTGCATGTTATGTTCTTCAATGCTATGGCAAGCTATAGGTTGTAAGGTCTAAAGGGAGAGTTTAAAGGCTTGCGAAGCTACAAAGTAATTTTAGATTGTGAGATTGTAAAGATGAAAAGGAGAGCTTTTGATACTAAAAGATTAGTTTCTAATTGTGTTCATAAGGTTGCAAATAATACAATTCTAAGACATAATGTTACGATATCTTTGTGACCATAACATCGTAGAATTTTAGAAGGCAACTGCCAACATTATGAGACCTTTTATTAAACCACAATTGTAGGATCGTGAGATATCTAAAGTAAGGATAAGATGCTATGATTTGTAAGTTTTTTCATGAGATTGTAAGAGGCTTAATAGAAAGTTTTGAAGGCACAATAAGTGTTGTGTTGTAAAATCATGGAAGCTTTTTTCTAGGCTTATGATGGTAAGATAAGGGGTTTAGTTTTGAACAATTGTAGAGCCAATTTTTCTCTCCTAAGATGATATGAAGGACTTTTCTTCAAGGTGTTGTAAAATCTTAAAGCCCTAATCTAACATAAAAAGGAAATTTTTTCCTTTTCTATGAGCTAGAATAATGAGAAGAAACCCTGACCAATAAAAATTAAATAAAGTACAAAAAATTCCTACCTAGATAGTTATATGGATGCTCCATATAAGCTTATAGACATCAGTGATTTTAAGATTCAAGTATGCAAATTATCAATGCATAGAATGAGTTGATGAAGGTACACTCAACATAAAAAATTCCATGATATAGTACTCAATTTTAGATTAAGCTGAAAATAGGTTTTGAAGGACCCAAAACCCTTAATAGAAAAGAAAAAGATAATCCAGTAAGAATAACTAGGTTTTACAAGGACCTGAAACCTACAGTATAATAGTTACAAAATCAGGTTTTATAGGGACCTAAAACCACAAAATAAGACCATAAAATGAAACCAGGTTTCACAAGGACTTGGAATGTAGTGTTTGAACAAAAGGAACAAAATCTAGATAAAAAACCTAGACCAAAGACTAGTTATCAGAACCACCACCAAAATAGACACCAGTTACCAAAAACACCAGTAGCTGCTATTGCAACTCTTTGATCATTTTCACCACCTCCTTGCCTATTTCCATAGTGCTTTGGATGGTATCAGTAGAAGATCCCCTAGTTACTTTAGCTGCCTTCTTTCTTGAGCTCTATCTTGTTCTTTTGCTTGGGTCGCTAGGAGACATGATTTCCTCATTATTTCTCTTCCCTAAGCTAGTAGCAGCTACATAAATGCTTGAAGTGACCTACTCCATCTTATTGCCACTCTCTTTAATCAAAAGACAAAGTTTATGTTCATATTCCTTTAGCTTATCTGGGATATTACCAACCTAAACTTTCATCTAAATGATCTTTGCATGATCAGCTTCCTGGTCCTACTGCATCTTTACCATTTTTCTTTTTAAATTCATTAACTCATTTTACATCTAGGATCACCTTAGAGTGAGGATTCAGCCTTAAGCTTAACAATATGAAGGAAAGAAAGCATAGTATCCTTACTAGTAGATTCATCCTTCTCCTTCCTCATTTCTTCTTTACTAGTCGACTCATCCTTCTCCTTCCCCATTTCTTCCTTACTAGTAGACTCATCCTTCTCTTTCCTCATTTCTTCCTCTACATTTGTGGCACCCTTACCAGTGAGGTCCTCCTTTTCCTTCACCATTTCTTCATTTTTCTCCCTCATTCTCTAGGTTTGCACTCTAGTTTTTATCCTCTTCTCCAAGATTATCCAACCCTGTATTTTTATCATTACTTTCCTCAGCCTCAGCCTTACTAGTCTTGCCCTTGCTACTAGGGTAACCCTCTAGATTTGAACTAAAGTCTACCACATTTGTATTCTCCTCATACTCCATATTATTATCATCATTATTGTTTGAATTCTTAGACTTAGTAATCTCCTCTGCATTTTTGTGAGGTGTTTCTTGCTTCAGACTCCTCTTTCTCACACTAACCCCTTCCTCACCCTTACTCTTCCTAGATTAGGTTTCACTAACAAAACCCTTCTTTTTCTCAAAGGGAGGGGAAGAAAAAATAGCCTTGGTCTTATAGTAATTCTCAATTAATAGGATTATCCCTTTATATAAAATTGGATGAGATTATTTTTTCCTATGGGATTGAAGACTTTGAAGCAAAGACAATCTCAAATAAAAAGGAAATGAGATACTATCCTTATACCGAAAATGATTCAGGAACACAAAATGAAATTTATGAACATGCTTTGCCCTACCATCTAAAATGAAATACTCATGGATGCAAGAGAGAACATCTTGCCAGATAAATTTTATTTGACCCAGCTCATAAAAGTCACCATTCTTCTCTAGGTTCTTTTCCTCCTCATCAATCTTCAAAAATTTCATAAATGCAGCATTGGAAATACTAGTTTCCTTACTATATTTTATGCCCTCCTTAGGTAGCCCTGTAACCTCGGCAATGAAATCTTCAGACTAATGAACCATTACCCCATGCATGCAAACCCTATCCTCGATCCAATTTTTGAATAATGCCTCAGTGACATGTGGTTTGTAGCCATGAAGGTACTCTAGGTAAGTGGTGTCATTGCCCTTCTACAGAATCTGCCAAACAAATACTTTGGCCTTCCATGCTTTATAGTTCTTTGATTCCTATTTTCTCAGTTCCTTGCTCATTTCTAAAAACTTTGTTTCTCTATGAAATGCTAAAGTTGAGTAATAGATAGGTAGACGTAAAGAAATAAGAAAAGCAAAGATGTTCATTAAAACAACTAAGATACTAATTAAAAAACACACATGCCAAGCTACGATAATAATCACATTTATGTACTTTCTTGGGAAAATAATATTAGCTTCCATAACCCTACTTCAATTTATCATTAAATTGCTAATCTTAGCAAATCTTTCCCTTCATCGTGTGAGTTTTATCATAATTAATAAGAGCTTTTAGATCCTTGTTCCTACTTAGGTCATCATGCCATGTCATCTTACACTCTTGTTGGATAGCCTGGTTAGCAATCCAGTCAACCACAACATTTCCTTTATGAAATGAATGAGATATAAAGACTTTCTCAAATTTATCCATTAAGGATTTAATTTCCATTATACTAGCTTTGATAGACCAATTGATCAAGCTTTTACCATTAATCATATTTACAATGTTCAAGGAATCTCCTTCCATCTAGAGGTACCAAAAACCAATTTCCATTGCTAAACTCATCGTATATAGAGTTGTAGTAGCCTCAACTTTATGGATATTAGAAATAGCAATAAGTATGGCAATAACATCTATAATATTACCTGTGTGATCCCTCAAAACCCCTCTAGAGCCCACTTTGCTAGGGTTTCCTTTAGCAACACCATCAAAATTCTGTTTAATCCATCCCATAGGAGGAGCCTTAAACTTGGTATTCATTCTTGGATTTTCTTTCTTCATATTAGAACCTTTAGAAAACCTTGGATTGTCAATTTGGAAATCTTCATTACACTTTTTCTAGGAATTGAAGTTTTTCTTTATAGCCCTAACAATTTTTTGGCCAAGCATCCACTCTGGCATTTCTTTATTTCTAAAGATTCTATTATTTCTTTCTTTCCAGATACCCCACCAGAGATGGTGAAGAGTAATTTTCCACAGGAAATCAACATCATTATCCTTAGATGGGCAAATCCAACTCTTAAAGCAATGTTCTATATTATTTTGGTGGACCCAAGCGATTTTCTAGAAGTTGAGAAAAGAACTCCATACTTGTTGACTATAAGTACAGTTTAAGAACAAGTGATCTCTATATTCATAACCTTCTTTACATAGATTACACTTATTAACCACATTAATGCCTCTCTTTTGTGAATTGTCATGAGTAAGAATTTTATTCTGAAGCAAGATATAATAAAAGATATTTATTTTTGGTATAAGACCTTTTATCCAAGCTCTAGTCCATAAAGGGAAATTACCTTTCTCCTTAGATTTGAATACAGAGGAAACTTTGAAATTGCCACTTACATCAGCACTCCATATCATCTTATCCTCCTTAAGGAGATATAAAGAAAAGGCATTCAACATAATCTAGATATTATGGAAAGCCTAGTTAACATCAACAAGGCTAACCCAACTGTTATTATACTAGTAATGTCCCACAAGGGTCCCATATAATTGCTTACATTTATCAATATGGGTCCTATCCTCAAATTCCTCAATCAAAGGATGATCCAGTATCCAAACATCTTTCCAAAATCTGAACTTTTTCCCATTTCCAACTTTCCATAAACATCCTTTTCTTAAGATGTTCTTAGTTCCTTGCACAACCCCCCAAATAGCAAAAGGGAAAAGAACATCAGGAGATGAAAAAAAATTAGATAAACAAGGAGCATTAAAAAGATACTTATGTTTCCATATAGTACTCCATTCCTTATCATCATGCTACACTCTCCATCCCTGTTTGGCTAAAAGAGCTCTATTCATATTTGCATTGACTTGATTCCCAAACCACCTTCCTTGATAGGCTTATAAATTTTATCCCAAGCTATTAGAGCCATTCTCTTCCTTTCCTCAGTGTTAGACTAGAGAAAATTCCTTTGGATTTTATCAATAGTATCTGCAAATTTTGCTAGGATTCTAAAGAGACTCAAAGCATAAGTGGGGATGCTTTGGAGATAAGATTTAAGGAGGATAATTTTTCTAACTTGACTCAAAAGGTTACCCTTCCATCCAGAAAGCTTCTTATTAAACTTCTTAATGAGATCTTCCCAAAAAGAATATGGAGCTTTAGGTCCCAAAGGGAGACTCAAGTAAATACAAGGAAAAGATCCTATTGAGCACCCTATAATTTTAGCAATTTTGTTATGTCTCAAAACTGGGGTATTAATGAAAAAAAAAGAGATCTTATTCCAATTTATCAACTGACCTGAAGCAGAAGAGTATAGGCTAAGGGCTTTTTTGAGATTTCTAGCTTCCTTGACTTCATCTTTCCCCATGAAAATGGTGTTATAAAAAAATTGACCATTAGAAAAAGTAAGAGGCTGAGAAGAAGACTGCAGAACTTTAATATCCCCTTGCAAAAAAAGTTTCCCAATATACCTCCCCAAATAATCAACCATAACAGTGAATAGAATAGGGTATAAAGGGTCTCCCTGTCTCAAACCCCTAAAAGGGCTAAAGAATTTAGAGGAACACCCATTCACCAGAACAAAAATTGAAGTAGTAGAAATCAACTGAAAATTTACCCTCATTATCCTATGACTAAAGCCAAGGCCAATAAAATCTTAACAAGAAAATCCCATTCCACTCAGTCATAGGCTTTCTCAATATCAATTTTCATGATAAAACCCTAATTATTAGAACACGATAAAGAATGAATATTCTAATGAGTAGCAATAACAGAGTTAAGAATTTTCCTACTTGGGAAAAAACATTTTGTTGAACAATAATAAGAGACAAAAGCACCAAAAGCAACCTGGAAGTGAGGACTTTTGAGATAATCTTATCGAAAGAATTGCACAGAATAATATGCTTGAATTAGTTTGGAGAATCAGCCCTAATCTTTTTAGGAATAAGGCATATGAAGGTGGAATTTATCTCCTTTAGCATTCTTTTAGCCCCAAAAAATTCTTTAACAACATCACATACATCTTTTCCAACCAATTTCCATGCCTTCTGGAAAAAGAACATAGGAAAACCATCTAGTCCTGGAGACTTATCCTCTCCTAAGGAACAAACTTCCTTTAAAATTTCCTCTCCCTTGGGAATAGCACCTAACAATTTGTTTTTCTCCTCAATAATTATAGAAGGAATCACCTTTAAAAGTTCAGCTTGATGAATGGAATCAATGTTAGAGTTAGATGTCATCAGAGTAGAAAAAAAGGAGTCCATCTCTTCTGAAATGTCCTTTTCCTTAGTAATCTTCAAATTACCTTTCTTAAGATATGAGATATGAGTTTTAACTCTATGCTTCAAAGTAGAAAGATGAAAAAACTTGGTATTCTTATCTCCTTCATTCAGCCAGACTGATTTGGTTCTTTGCCTCCAATAAATTTCATCTTTAGTAACAATGTCATGATGCTCCACCAATTTTTCATTTTCTTCTCTAACAAGGTCAAGACTGTATCCTTCCTTCTATATCTTGCCCTAGATATTTTGTAGCTCTTCCTTAATACTTGACTTACTCTCAAAAATTTTACCAAAACATCTTTTATTTCAAATTTTAACCTCATTTTTGACATTTCTTAATTTTGAAGCCACTCTAAAAAGAGTAGTTCCATCAACAACTATATTCCACCATTCAACCGATTTATTCTCAAATTGTGGATGTTGCATCCACTTTTTTCTAAACCTAAAAGGATTTTTTTTTGATATTAACCTTTCTAGTAATAAAAATCAAAAGGAAATGATCCAACCGAATTTTTTGTAATGCCTCTAACTTGCATACAAAATCTTTAGTCCAATTAGGAGAAATAAGAGTTCTATCTGATCGAGCTTGAATACAATAATCACCTGGTCTCTTATTACTCTAGGTAAACTCTATTCCATGAAGATCCAAATCCAGTAAACCCTCTTTATTAATGAAATCCATTAGATCTAGTCTCCCATCCAGCTGGCTCACATTAACCCCCCTTTTTTCATGGTCGTAAAGAGGAACATTAAAATCTCCCATAAAGATCCATTTGCCAAAGTAGTCTTTACTCTTTATATAAGATAGAGTTTCCCATACCTTTTTCTTTAAGTTCTTAATATTTGGCTCATACATATTAACAATATATCATTCATTATTCTAGTCAATGCTAGTAATTTTAACCATCATGAAATGTTTACTAGCATTCAAAATAGTTCTTGAGTAGTAGGATTTCTTCCATAATATCAGATTTCCTCTTGAAGCTCCTTTTGAACTACTTATTTTTAAACACTAATCATTAAGAGACTTATTTTTTTCAGCTCTCTCCTTCTCCATCTTCATTTCTTGCAGCAAAAGAAAATTTGGCTTGTGCTCCCTAACAAAATTCCTAACAACATCAAGTTTATGACTACTGTTCAATCCCCTAATATTCCAAGTAATAATTTTCTTGTTTGTTTCTTAGGGGTAAAATCCAAAATAGTTGCCTATCTTCCATCAACAATATTCTATAAACTTTCTATTTCTCTAGTTTTCGTAGAAGATTTCCTTCTAGGTTTCTTCGGAGTTCCAACATTTGGTTTCACCTTAGATTGCTACTCCAATTTACTACTATGAGTCTCTACTCCTTTAGGAGCTGTATTACTTTTCTTTTCAATCTTTTTCCTTTGACTCTATTTCTGTTTCAAATCCTTCCCTTCCAAGTTTCTCTCCTCAATCTCAAAAACATTCTAAAAGGGAACAATTTCTTTGCACAAAGGTATCTCAAGAGGCTTAGGAATAACATTCTAGATTTCAATAGACTAGATATTCTAGGATCCCTCCAACACCATCGATCTACTTCTATCCATCAGAATTTCACCCTCCTCTATTTCCTCCATGTCAAATAGATCTTCCTAGTTTGTATCATTCTTGTGATAAATGACCAATTGCTTCATCATGTCAACCATATTCTCTTTATTTTCCTTAGGTGAGGTAGAATATAATGTCACCCCAATCTCTTGATTTTCACTACTCAAGTTTTACTTCAATGCAAAATTTGGTATCATACTAGTTTCCTAATTTTTTGGATTTAGATTATCCTTCAAACCCTTTGCAAGAGTAACTTTAGGTTTCCAAGCTTTCTTCTAGGTTTTTTCTTCTTTCTTTTTATCCTCCTTATTAGTCTTAGGATATTTCTTTCTTTTGTTAAGACAAATTTTCACCCTATGAACCTATTTTTTATAGGCAAAACAGGTATTTGGAAGATCTTCATATATAATTTCTTTTGTTCTTTTTCTAAGTTTTGAAATTAGTTCCACATTTTGAGGAAGGTGATTCAAGTTTGCCACTTTCACATATAATCTCACTCTGAAGTTTAGATTTTGAAGCCATAGCATGATCCACTACAATTAGTTCCCCAAAGGAAATAGCTATTCTCTTAAAGCTATCCTCATGCCAAAATTCTAGAGGGAGGCCAAGAAGTCTAACCCATATTAGAGTAGTTAAGAAGAAGGCACAAGATAAATCCATGTTTGGCTTCCATTTTTTAATAGTGAGAGTACTTTTTCCAAAGAACCATGGTCCTCCATAAAGGAACATATTCATATCTTCCTTGCAGTTAAAAACAAATGAAAGGAACTGATAAAAAATAAAATGAAAGGAATCCATTCAACATAGAAACTATATCAACTTGACCATAGATAACCCATTTCCATTTTATCATATTTTTCAATGTTTCTATATCTGGTCTAGCCCCCATAAATTTTCCAACAAAAGTAAATTCCATATAAGAGATAGAGAAATCAATGATTGGGTCCAGAATAAATATTTGAAACTCACCTTTCTCCTAGCAAGATTTTGGTGTAACTAGAGGGAAAGATGATTTTCTACTAGGTTTCCTACCAAACATGGAAGACCATGTCGTTTGATCGCCTAACTCTTTTTGTGAACTTTTTACTTTCCTCTCTTTAATCTCCTCCACATTCTCTAAAGGAATCTTCTCATTCTCAAGTTCTTGACTAGGCACATGATTTGCAAGATAAGAATCCAAAGAGAGTTTCCAGACCCCACATCTAGTGGTACCAACATCTATAACTCCTGTAGAGTTTGCCAGATTTTCCTTATTTTGATCTTCTGTCCCACTAGGATTAGTATCTCCTACAAGATTCTCCCCTTCCAATTTCCTACCTAATAGAGAACCGGCCAGTTCAAAAACACTTAGAGAACCAACCACCAAAAACACTTATCTTCTACTACATGATCTAGTACTTAGTTACCATTTGCAAAGAGTAGAGTTTTTAGAGAAATCATAGAGCTTCAGTGTTAGTGGATTGCTATCTTCAAGACTATTTGTATAAGTTTTCCAGTACTTATAGTCTATTTCACAAGATGTATAATAAGGAGTTAGAAGAGATACACACATTAGAAATAGAAATCACAGAAACTTCAACCTCAAAAGGAGGAAAAACTAGACAAAAAAGAAACCATATAGGTGTATGCAAGAGTGGATAAAGTTATTTCCAAGATCCTTTAATGCTATTTTTTTAGATGATCATGCATTCATGAACCCATATGCCCTATGTAGAGATGCTACATATCTTGGAGTCTTTGGCTATGAGCTTTTCAAATATTTCTACAATAATAAAGAGAAGAAGATCCTTGTTTGCAATACATGGAAAAAAAGAACCTAGAAAAGTTAATATTTCTATAATATTTTGTGGATGTTGATTTGGTAAAGGCCTTGATCAAATCCTATAACATAGCCACCAAATAATTCCACCAGGAGGGATGGGACTATTCTGTGTACACTAGACAAGGCTTCTTTCATTGAAGCATTTGGATTAGATGGTACCATGAGTAAACCAGTGCACCCAGTTGACCTACAAAGAAAATTTGGAAGAAACACTAAGGAATATATTGGGAATTCAATGTTGCAACATATTCCTATCAACCTAATTTAGTCGGGAGACTATCCAAAGAAAGTGGACAAGAAGATGCCACTAGATCAATTTAAGAATTATTTTGTGAAAACCATATGTTGAAAAAGATGGAATAGACATGGTGTATGGGGCAGAATTCATCATAGCCAGAGATGTGCAAGATTCCTACCATAGAGGATAATATGATTAGGTTGAGTATATTTTGGTAAAGATGAAGGAAAATATTGGACTAACCCAGAATGGAGAAATGGAGAAATTTAGTTTCCATCATTACTCACTATTGACACACCTGATCCTATACAAAAATATGGGGTACATAAGCCTAGACTTTATTGATCATATAACTAATGCCAATGTAGAGATGTTAGTCCAATTGTGGACATGGGTATGAGACACTTCTTATCATTATTCTAATTTTGTCTCTTTTTTCAATAACTTTATTACTATTATAATGAATATGTTAGACACAAGTTACTTTAGAGCACTTGAGGTATTCAAAATCTTATTGAGACTAGCCCTCCTCCTAGAAAGAATAATATTAGACCACAATTGGGGGGATATCTTCCTGTTTCCAATATTTTCTTTGATGAGGGTTTATGTTTGTCCCCAACCCCCACATATTTTACCAAAATTAATTCCCCTTAGAATGGCCATCATTGAATTCATGTGGTAGTTATTTATGGTTAATAGGGATATCTAGGGCCTAAGGTACATAAGGACACTTTCCTATGTAGGTATTTTAATATAGGGGACCTTTTAATTGGAAAGGAATCCCTTGATCAATTCCATTCTTTCCTTCATCATTAAAACTTGTCTACTAGCCCATACAAAATGTATGATCCTAACAACTAGATGAGGAAAACCCTAAAATAAATAATGAATTATGTTTTTCCTAGCACTAAAGAGTTTCTCCATGAGGACGTCATCTCTAATATTGTTGTTAAGGGGGAGGGAGTTGACAAACTATCAAATTTTGATAATGTATTGAGGGTGGAGAGAGAGATGAAGAGAGTTAACCCAAACTTCAAAGGTTTATACCTTAATGTACCCTACCCTTAGAGGATTAGAAATATGGTAGTTGACCATGCGAAAATCATGGTGCAAATGCCAGAGGAGCCACTTGAAGATGAAGAAAGGATGAATCTTGATAGCCCCAAACTTGATGTAACCTTGGAATTGAAAGAGGATGACCCCCTTGAGGCTTCATGGGTTACAAAGGGAAATAAGAGACAAAATTTTTTCCACATCCCAAAGAAGGTTAAACAAAGAACACTACAGATTCTACCTAGTAAAAGTTAGTACTTTATTGACTTAAGGCAAAGCTATAGACAAGATAGGGTCATTGCAGCTGAGAACACATTCACTAACCTAGAACTAGATGAAACAAGGTTGGGTGATAGGATCATCCAAGCCCAACAGTTTATAGAAGATGATGATTTCATCAAATCAACATAGTTAAAGAGCTTCTTGTATAAGGTAAAACATAGTAAACTAGTGCTAAAGATGAAACTAGGAGAATCAGATGAGTAAAAGCAAGAACTAGTTGTAAGTTTGCATGCCTATGATCTTGAGAGTAAAGTCATGACTCTAGAGGAGGCAAGAGATCTGGTATAGAGGAGTGGGATGTTATAAGCACCTGGGTTAGATTTGGAACAACCATTCATGCTTGAATAGATGGTGCTAGAGGACAACTTAGAGGATCCAATTTTAATATTGACACCAAGTCCCTAGTAGTATGGAGCATGGCTCCTTTAATAAACAAGCCCAAATAATGGACATGTAGAGCATCAATCAGAGAAACATGATAGTATGGAAACTTCAAAGCTCCTTAGGTACAACAATATCCAAGGCTATTAAGCATTTTTCATTTATGAATGAAGCTAAAGTAGAGGCTCTATGAAGCTCTATAAATAGGAACTAAGAAAGAGTCATGTTTATAAGGAAAGGATTAAGGAGCTTGAAGCTAAGGTCCAAGGTTTGGAAGCTAATGTTGCATCTCTTAGAGAGATAATTGGAAAATACAAAGCAAGTGGCTACTGCAAAATAGAGTAGAGAATAGGACAGCCAAGAGAAACCATCTAAGGTCATAACAGAGACCATAAGATAGACATATGAGTTGGAGGTAGAGGATGCAACAGAGCGCAGAAGGATCAACATTAATGCTCCACCAATACAACAAGGTAGTGAGGTAAGGACATCTATGCTTAGATGTATGGTTGGTCATAGGATTGAGATTTTGAAGAGCACATCACAATAGAACCATACATTGTATGTTTCTTACAAAGTTCCGAGCAATCTTTTAATGAATTAATCTCATGGATATCACTCACTTTTAATCTTTGGGGGCCATGCTATACTTTCAATTTTTAGAGAGTCTTATTATGTTGATGGCTAAAAAGCCAAATTTTCTTGACAAGATCATTACAGTAAAGGAGGGCCTAGAAATGGTAAAGGAATTAACTAGCTTTTGTACTAATAAGTTACAAATAATACAAGGAAAAATGAAGTTACTATCTTAGGGAATTGAGACCTGCATATTGCCAATTTTTTATAATAACAAAAAGTTAAGGGAATGGCATGAATGGTCTTATGCATTCAGTGCAGTATTGACTCAAGAGTCCACAATGGCAATTTTTAAAGACAATAGTGATTCCCCTCTCAATAATTTAATTGACTCCTTGTTTAGAGCAGAAATAGATTTGAATAAATTATTAGTGGAGTCTAAAGCCATAATAGATGCTAGGTGGACTAAAGCCACAAAGGACCTAGAAGAGGTTAAACCATAGAGTGGCCCAACAAGAGAGAGATCTATATTTGGGAATTGGTGAGAGAAATAAATACTCTAATAGTAGGAAGAAGTTGATAAATAATTGAGATTAAAAAGAGCCAAAGATTTAGATAATATTAGATATCCTAAACAGAGTATAAAAGAAGTGAATCTCTCATAAATATATGTATTAAATTTTGAAACTTTGAGGAAGATAAAGGTAGAAGATGACAAGGAATTAAAGTTAAAGCTCTAGCAATAAATAGTCACCAGTTGACTTTTCAATGACTTCCCTAATTTTGATCAAGCATAGGGAAATGCCTTGATTATAACTTTTTGTGATTGTCGTGCCTCCTTTTCTTCCATTGAGGTGTTGAAATTTGTCCTCCTCCCATTGAAACTTGTTTCAATCCTTTATAATCATTTTAAAGATGTGGAGTTAAGGTCAGAAGTCTCTATAATTTTTTAGTTTTATGTTATTTTATAGTCTGTCCAATTTTGTGATTGTATGAATGTGTTTATGCTTGTAAATTTAAAGGAACAATGAATATGGATGATCAAGTTGCCAAGTTTTGAGTTATACAATGAATCTATATCAAGTGTTCTATGTATTTCCAAAGGAAATTAATATAAAAGGAAATTTTGCATATCTATGATTTTAAGATTGAAATGATAATCTTCTTTTAATTTAATTCAATTCAGATAAATTTTATATATCTTATTGATTTCTTTTGGTTCAAAGAATTGAGTAATTGCTTTCAGTAAGTGGTGGGGTTTTGAGCATATAAGGGGGATATGATAAGAATGAGATCAAAGTTCACAATTGATAAATTTAATTGCAAGTCAATTAAATAGGTCTAAGATTTTTGGTTTTGACTCCATGTAACAATGTATAAGGAATTGAACAATTCATTTCAGTTGCAAGTTGATGATTTGTATAGTTGCAAAATGTATACATCAATCAAAATTAATTTTCCACTTTATGTAATGAAGAGCTAAAGTTTTTGGTCAACCCTTATTTGTATTAGCTTCTCTCTTGATTATAAGTAGCTATTGTGATCAAGAAGTTTGCTGCAAATCTAAAAAGAAATTGTGACCAATATCTTCTATAAGGGATAGGTTTGAAGAAAAAAATATTAGTAAGAGAGTGTCCAAAGAGAAAATCCAAATTATCAATTACATTCATATCCCTAAGGTTGACCCACCTTGGCCCTACAAAGCCTAAAGAGTATGGATTACTTTGTACTCTATCAAAGTTGGTCCAAATCCAAGACGGATCAAACTAGATAGTGGATTTGGCTAATCCTTAGGTTTTTTTGTGCCTTATCAATCCTAGTATTGGGTTTAGAGTACCTAATAGTCCAAAAAAACACCAAAATGATTGTTGAACCTGAAGGAAATCATAGTATTTTTAGTTAGTCCAAAAAACTTAGTCATTCAATAAGTAGAGTTGGCTAGTCAACACTATGACTGATCTACTCTATACATGCTAAACTATGTAAAAAATTATTGCTAAGCAATAGTGACTTCCAAGAAAACCAAGAGTCATTGAGTATATAATGGTTATCGAGTTATCGAGGAGGAAAAACATGAGACAAGTACCATGGAGGATGAGAAAAATAGTAGAAGTAGAGGACAATATGTATTGAGGGATAACATAAAGATCAACATGACCAAACATCAAGAATGCATATATGCTGAGTTAAACAATTTTTCTATATATGTTTGAAATGACAAAAAATATTATGTAAGCCATTTTTTCCAAGCTAGAGATGGGTTTTTATGACCGAGGAGTTAATCATGGAGATAATGACACATGTAATTATAGTTCATTAATCCCTATATAATGAGATCAACTAGTTAGAAAATTAGAAGGACTAAGTAACAAAAAGGATGAATCTAGATCATTTCTTAAGATCTAGAAACTTCTAAAGTGACTATTTAAGCATGATTACAAGCTGAAATTTCATTGTTGAGAGTTGAAGGATTACATGTGTGTGAAACTAAAGTAAATTAGTAAGTTGTGAAGGAAGGAAACCAACTAATGCAAAGAACAATTATTGTAAATCTATCATAGAGAGGTGATTAAATATTAGAAAGAGGCAAATTGTCATCAAAATCCAAATGGAAATGAAAAGATCAAGGTACTATTACATTTTAACAGGTGTATCATGGTGAATCTCTTAATAGAGTGGTCCTAATAGGCCTATGTATCTAATAGAGTACTCGCTTAATTGTGTAGCTTAAATCCTTTAATTAAGGTAGAAATAATAGTCTTGTAAGATCTTAACTTTGAAGACGCCTCACAAGGTAGATCACTAAAAGTGATAAAAATCTGTAGCACTAATAGGTACACTTTATTGATGAAGTAGTGAAGATTTTGTGGGTGTCATCCCCACTACAATTTTACCTTCACATTGCAAGGTTTTTGCATTACCATATCTAGTGTTACGTGTTGATTATGTATTTATGCGTTGATTACATATTTATGTGTTTTAGTCATGTCATTAGATGTTAGATTTTATATTTCATGAAGTTGCATATTTTATAACATACAAGGTCAAGGGTAATTAATAGAAAATTAAGTATTAACATGGTTTATGTTTGAAGAAGAAAAAGATTTTGTAAATCTTGATTCACCTCCTTCTTAGTATCTTATGTTTCTAGTAGATTTCCAAAAATTGGTATCAGAGCAATTTTCTCTAAAAATATGTCTAACCACTTGAGAGTCAAAGATCTTGGAGGTGGAATCTATTAGGTGGGAAAGGTTATTGAGATTCAAAATCTTGATTTGTAGCTTGCATTTGAGAAAGTTAAGGCTACAAAGGAGGAATTGAAGAAATCCCTAAAGAGAAGGAAGGAGATGGCAATCTAGCAAAATGACACAAAATACAAGGAAGAAAGCATTGAAGAACTATGTGATAAGGGAAGATCCAATGAAATTAATGTAGCAATAACATATCTATTAGAGAAGATAAACATCTTGAATGAAGATGTAAGAGCACTAAAAAGAGAACATGGAATACAATCAATAAGGCTATGTGAAGTGACCATACAAATGAAAAAGGATGAAGAACACAAGGTGATGGTTGATGAAGACAAGAGGCAAATGGATACAAGTCTTGATGAGAGAATCAATGAGGTACAAAGGTTAACTCACAATCAATTTGACATGGTCAATCAGTTGTTAAGTGCCAATCATGGGATCACTAGGAAAATGGAAGAGATTGCAAATATAAGATCTAAGAACAATCAACTAAAATATGAGTTGAGAGCTAAAAAGGAAATTATGGAAATAATGAGCATATCTAGAGAGGTTATGAGACAAATTGATGAATATATAAGAGCAAAAAGAAGACCTCATGATACTACTAGACTAGGATATACCGAGTTCATATCATCTACTGAGCAAGGGGAGTCATCAAAGCATGGAGAACAAAAGAATCCAAAACCAAAGAACAAGAAGCCTACATGCTATCACAGTGGAAATTCAAGCCATACAACAATGTATGTAGGAGCAAATTTGGTAAGTCAAATCTTAAGCCTGAATCCAATGGCAATTGTTTCAATTGCAACAAGCATGGGAAGCAACTACATGAATGTAGATCAAAGACCAATAAGACACAAGAAGTATTTAGATTTTAAGGTTATTGCTATACATGTTAGAAGTATGGTCACATGGCACAAGGTTACAAATCTAATTCAAACCACAATTGGACACTTAAAGGACAAGGAAATGTAACTAGACAAGGAAATTTTATAAATTGGGTTTACAATACTTGGGTCAGTAGGAAATTCTATGGAAAGTATGGACATATTGTAGAAACTTTGAAAATATACATCTTAGAGGGAGATAAGGAAATTGGAGATATTTTGGTCTAGTATGTTTTAACTATCAGAAGGTCAATAATCTAAGAAGAGAAAATATGAACTAAGCACCAAAACCTAATGTTGAAGAGAAAAAAGGAAAAGAAAAGGTTAATGCTAAAGAAGTTAGAAATCAGATGAATCAAATCTAGAAGAAGAAATTTTATGGAAGCAATAGTGAAAATGGTGTAGTTGTGGTAACCCGATCCAAAGGATTAGGTGATTCCTCCATCTCAAACTAAGATAAATAGGTATGTATGGAACTGTATCTTAATTTTTCATATCTTACACCAGTTCCTAAGATTGAATACATGAAACTCCAAATCTACATGATATTAGATGCATAAGGGAAGATTTGAAGTTTGAATCAAGTAATGTGTTTAGCTATTGACTTTAGAAGTTAGTGATGACTGAGCACCAATATTCAAGTCTTGAAAAGTTTTAAGCAGCTAAGCATAATTGATGGTATTAAACAAGTCATAGTATTGGTCAAATGAAATGAAAGGAAGTGAGGCTACTGAGTATTGTAGTGAATGTCAATATAGCCATAATACACCCACTAAAAGTACAAAGTATTTATGAGGCCCTAAAATTTAATTTTTGAGCCATATAGTTAATTTTGTGAATCATTTTATGTACTTTGCATTCAAATTTTCTGAGAGGAAATTGAGAAGATGTATTTTTTAAGCATTTTGATCAATTTTGTGAAATATTTTTTGCATGCCTTTGGAGATAGAAGTAAATTAGAGACAACTGTGTTGAGGTCGAGTTACACATAATATTGTGATCAAGCCATAATCAAAGGAATGGCATCAAGTTTATCTAGAACTAAAAAGAAAATAGAACTAAAGGTTACTAATACTCAATTTTTCAAAAATGAGCTCATCCCCCACCTAAATTTAGAGCATATCTAGAGATTATGATGAGGGATGATTCTTTGAGTGCCTTGTCATTGATCCCACCTAGAGTTATTAGAATCCATGATGTAAGATTGTTTTATACATGCTTGGATAAATAGGTGATTTTGAAATAAGAAATTCTTATGAGATGTTGTGTGAGAATGGAAGGTTGAAAGACAAGCACAAACATGTTACGAATGGGTTAACACATGCCCTAAATTTTCTAAGGGTTTTCAAGGTGGAATGGATCAATATCATGTTAAGAATGCATGACATACAATCTAGTTTGAAGATGGACCAATAAGGGTTACAAAGCATATCATTCATCATGTCATGGGTTACCCTATTATGAAAATGGTAAAAACCATTCGTTGCCAAGGAAAATATGCAATTGAGGCCAACACATTGGCAAAATAGAACAAAAGTGGTATGATAATCTTGAGTATCAAGGATGTAGAGATTGCATCAACTATTAGCTTCATTGTACACAAATTCTATTAGTCGAGCCAATGTGATAATGTGCCATATGTTGCTAAAGATTTGGCATGGAAGATTATCAAGAAAGATCATAGTTATGACCTTGCCAATCTCTAGCAAGCACAACTAGCCAAAAACTTGGGAAGTATAAGGAAAGAAAATAATATTTTGTGTAAGTTTGAATCTCTAATTGTTTGTATTTTCATCTATGTACATAATTAATTTCCTACTATTAGTAATGTTGTTTGGGATAAGAAGAGACTAGTAACCCAATAAATAAATGAGTCTATAAGTCAAATGGGTGATAATTTTGAGACCATCATGGATGGGTACTTTGAAGAGTTCAAGATAAAGATGAAGAAGAGAAAAAGGATTCCTTAATCACTCATTGATCAATACTACAATTATATTTGTTTCTTAGTTAACACTGATTATACATATGCACAAACAGTCATACCCAGGGTTGCATGGTTGAGACCTCTATCATATAAGGTTAGCATTGATGAAGTGACAACAAAAATTACTGCTCTATTAGCCTAGGAAGTGGATAAGGATGCTGAGCTATTTGATAGGTATGAAACTACAAAATTGAAAATTATTATACAATTCAATACTCCAAAGATAGACAAGAAGAGAAAGAACATGATTGAAAATGTGGAGAAAGTATTAGGAGAAGGAGCAGAGAAGGAAACACCTCTATAGATAACATAAGGCAAAGGTGAGGATATGAGTAGTGACAATGAAGAAGAAGATGACAATGAAGAAGTACAAGTAGAAGGAAAGGGCAAAGAGATAGTCACTACCAAACCATAGAAAATAAAAAGAAAAGAAATTGTGATTGCTAAGCCTCAAGTGTAGAAGTGCATAAAGATAGTTACGAAGCATACATTTGCACCACCAAAAGTGACCAAGAAGAATAGAGCATCAACACTACATCTATAATGAAACCAAAGAAAGAAGTAGATAAGGCTATTAAACCTTCTCAGAGGAAGATTTTGACAAAAAGAAAGAGTAATTTTGATGAGGTAGAGTCAAGAAAGACTAATAAGAAGCTTAGGAGAAGGCTTGTAATTGATAATGATGAAGAGAAGACATAACACAAGATATTAACCAGTTTAGATTGATAGTACACAAGCCCACAAAGATAATTAATGAAATTTGTCACAACATCAGGGAAAGTGTAGGACTTTTTGGATTTCATTTCATCAAGTATGAAAAATTGGTTATTGCTAACAAGAAAAAGTTGATGAATCTACTTTGGATATGATGGCTAAATTCAAATACACCCCATTAGAGTTAGGAAACATGATTCCTAATTAATTGTATGAAAAAGTTGATGAGAGGTGATAATTCACACTAACAAACTGAAAGCCAAAATAGAGAAGGTGCACTTGCTACTATTATGCCTAAATTGAGTAGGAAACAAATTGCAAAGGCAATGAAAGAATATAAATAAATTTATTCCTAAGACTAGAGATTTCATGATTTTAAAAGGAAAAAATTAGCATGTAGTAGAAGAAATTATATATAGGAAGATGAGTAGATAGAACTAGATAATCAAGAATATTTTGATGATGATGTGGTTTAAAAAGGTGGAGAGAAAACATAAAAAGTAACCATAGAAGATGATCCTAAGGAGAATCTAGTGAAGGGTGTGACCAAAGAAGAATTTGAACTAGAAAGGGCTATATTGACCATAAAAGAAAAAAAGGAGGGAACTCCACATCTAAAGTTAGCATAAGAGGTATTGCTAAATCTAAATCCCATGTTAGTGCAAGTAAAGGACTATCCTATTATAGAAGCATAGGTATGAACACAACTAGTAGACTCTACACCAATTATTCCTACTATTCCTATCTTTATAGTAAGTCAAAATGGTAACCAAGGTAAAGTTAAAGATGATGATGCCAAGCAATAGGGTATGCTGACTAATGAAATAATTAATGCATCTAAGCTAATCAAATAAAATGATGCCAATGAGGGAAATTCCAATGCAAATGTAGAAGGTGATAAAAGATTTGAGAACTTAAATACCTGAGAAGATAAGTCTCCTACAGGTAGTAGACCAAGTGCCCGAGGACTTGTGCAAGAGGGAGAAAATGAGGTAGGTAAACTAAGTTCAACTAGTTTATAGGTAAAAATATTTTTCAAGTTTATGGTATACTAAGTTTTGATCATGAAAAAGTCTTTTTTCCACTAATGCCAAATATAGAGACTATTGACCCTAAAGGAAATCATAGTATTGCTAGTTAGTGTAAAAATATTAGTTATTTACTAGGTAGATTTGGTTGATCAAAACTTAAACCAAGAAACTCTATATAATCTAAGATCTGCAAAGGAGAATTGTATACATTCAGTTGTTGTTGAGAAGTAGTGATTGCCAAGAAAACCAAGAGTCACAGAGTATACAATAGTTGTCAAGTTATCTAGGAGGAAACACATGATCTAAGTGCTATAGACACCAAGAAAAATACTAGAAACCAAGGATAGTATGTTGCAAGGGACAACATAAAGATCAAGTATGACCCAACATCAAGAATGTATATATACTGAGTTAAATAGTTTTTACATATATGTTTGGAATGACACAAAATCTTATGTAAACCAATTTTTAGCTGGAGACACATTTTATGATTGAGGAATTAATCATGGAGGTAATTATACTTATAATTATGGATCATTAATTCCTATGTAATGAGATCAACCAATCAAAAAATTAGAAGGACTAAGAGAAAAAAGAATGAATCTAGATCATTGCTTGAGATCTAGAAACTTCTAAAATGACTATATAAGCATGATTACAAGCCAAAAAAAAATTGTTGAGAGTTGAAGGATTGCATGTGTGCAAAGCTAAGGTGAATTAGAAAGTTGTGAAGGAAGGCGAGTGAGGAGTGTAGAGAGAAGTTATTATAGATCTATCATAGAGAGGTGATTACATATTAGAAAGAGGTAATTTTTCATCAATATTCAAGTACAAACTGAAGGATCAAGGTACCATTACATTTTAATAGGTGTATTAGGGTGAGTTTCTTAATAAAGTGGGTTTAATAAGCCTATTTGAATATCCTAACAAAACTCTCACTTAATTGTGTAATTTAAATCCTTTAATCAAGGTAGACATAATAGCCTTATAAGGTCTTAATAGGGTAGACCCCTCAAAGGATCATCAAAAGTGATAAAACTTTGTAGCCCTAAAAGACACACTTTATTGCTATAGTAGTAAAGATTTTGTGGGTGTAATCACCACTATAATTTTACCTTCACCTTGGAGGGTTTCTACATTACCATATATGATGTTATGTGTTGATTTGTTTTATTCATCACATTAGATGTTAGATCTGACGTTTCATGAAGTTTCATATTTGATAACATATAAGGTCAAGGGTAATGAATGTATAATTAAGTATGAAAATGGTTTATGTTTGAAGAAGCAAAAGTTTCTATATATCTTGATTCATCCCTCCTCCCAGTATCTTACATTCCCACTACATTTCCAATAGTTACTCTAGTCAATATTTATAAGCTTGATGTTAGTGATCTCAATATGCTTGTCAATAAACTTTAAAGTTGAAGGATATCCTTAGAAATTGTACTATGCAGAGGCTTGGGAGAAGCCACCTTTGGTTTAGTTGATGAAGAATCCATTTCATTATCTTTATGAAAATATGATTTTTAGTAAATTTCAATAAAATAAAACACAAATCATATTCAAAATGAAAAATAATCCTAAATACTAAAAATGGACCGATGACCCTAATGATCGAACAAGGAAACTAACACAAGGAAGAAAACTATGGGGTGAAAAGATAGTTATGAAGTTACAAACATAGAAGATTCAAAAAAGTTTGGAACTTTGGAGAATACCTAAAGAAATAATAACCTATAGAGGTTCATGGTCTATCGAGTGGTTTATCTTTGCATATCTATGCAATCTAAGGTATCTTTATGACCTACGGGGTTGTAGGGCCCATGTGCTTACAAAAATTCACACCTATTCAATGTCCAAAGAATTAGCCTTGAAAAAAGGGAAACACAAGACCATAGGGTTTTGGACTCTCATATCTTTTTGATTCCAAAATTTGCATTGGTTGAGATTTTTTTTTAAATCTATACTTTATTTGTCAATATTGGATTCAAAGGAATTATTGTCTGATAGCTAATATAGGGGTTAGGGGTAAGGATAGGAAAAATGTTATAATTTTAATAATAAGTCCTACAATGAGGATCCTATGATGATGAATATCTAGAGCTTGAAAAAAATAAACAAAGTTAAACCTTAGCTCTAGCTTTGAGAAAGGAACTCAAGAATATGAAATTGTAGGACAAGAGTGAAAACTAGATGAAGAGAAAGGGAGAAGAAATGGAGACTAACACTAAAAATGGGGGCTCACTAGATAGAAAATTAATTAATATAGTGATACTTGGAGGAAGAAAAATATCTTTGAAAGTATAAGAGGTGTGAGAGAAAAAAAAGAAAATAAACAAAAACAACCCACCTCATCCCATTTATAAATGCTTAGTTAGGTCAATCTCATGCTTAGGATGTGTTCTTTCTATAGAGCCTACAAAGTTTCAAACCTCCACAACTCTGCAAATCTATAGAGGAAGGTCTTCACTCTTTGAAAATATAGTAAAGTTGTAGACAGTTTCCACTTTGCACCTCTACAGATTTAAGGGCACCTTAATGATAGGGAACCCTAGTTAATTAAGGTTATGGGTTGTAGAACTCTACAAATCTATAACTATAAAGGGTTGTCATGATGAAAGAACCTTATATTGCAGATTTTTGCAGCTATGAAGCTATGAAAAATTTAGAAGTCCATGAAGTGGACTTGGAGAAATAGAAAGAGGAGTAAAGGAGAAAAATGGGAAACCAAAAACCAAGATAAAATATAGAGGAATTTGTCTTGCTAAGTACCTTGGCACCTACCTCAAATATTAGGAGAACTAAAAGTGAACACCATATGATGCACCTAGAAATTCAAGGGCTACTATAAAGAAAGTTTAAAGACCAAAACCATGACACAAGAAGAAAGACATAGAAAATAGGGGGCCTTCATTTTCACAAAGGCAAGAATTGGGCATTTGTGTGAACCCACAAAGGTCATTGTAGAGTACAATTAGAGATATAATTAATAACCTACCAATTTAAAATTATTTTACTTAGTGTTTTCAATGTCATTGTAAATTACTTTCATTCTTAGTATGAAATTGGAAGTTATGGAAAGAACTCTATCATGCGACTATTCCTATAACCAATGGATCTTTTTTTCTTTGAATATTCTTGTAGCCACTACAACTCTATTCTTTGGCTATTCCTATAGCCATTAGAAATTTGTTCTTTTACTACTCTATAGTGTCCACCTTAATGACTAGATTTATCATGTACTAGATTTATATTTTGCATTGGAGATAGGAGATGTGATGCTACCTTACATAAGACACTAGAGATACATTTCTTATATGCATACACAGATATAGATATGATTTACTTTATGTGTTATTTGTTTTATGGATTTTATTTACCTTGCTAACCCTATCGACGCTTATAGTATCATATGAAGTATATCATGAGATTTTGTACATATATTTGTAAAATTGTTTGTGATGTAGGTGTGTGTAGGTAAAGATACAAAAGCTTCTATAATAATTGATTTGGAGATGGAACAATGATCCATATGGGTACCCTAAGCCTAGGAATTTCCTTATACAAGAGTTAGTTACATTGATTTGGGGAGCTTGGGGGAGTTTATGTTTAAAATAGTTTAATGTTTATTTTGGTCTTTGTTCAAATTTCATCTTTGTTTTTATGTATAAAGTTATTTAAGTATATACATAAGCACACGTATATGCCCAAATAAATATACATACATACATACATAGATACATACATGCATATGTATTTTATGTGAATTAATGTGATTTCTTGTTTAATGAAATAACTAAAATAAAATAAAATAAAATAAAATATATTAAGAGTTTGGAACCTCAAACCTACCACTCATCAAACCCATTCTTGATTAACTCTTCTACATGACTCTTCAAGAACTCTTTTTTAGTTGAGGTATTTAACCCACAATAAAATACACATAGAGATTAGAATTGGGTGGGAAAATATATTAAACCAAGACCCTAGAGGAAGAACTTCAAAACTCAACCACTACACCACACATTTTTTTTGAAATCTTCTCCCCACATCAACTAGATAACCGACAATCTTGGAAAATCTTAATTATTTTCCAAACAAATAGAAGATTTATTTAATTAAACCTTACCCAAATGGATGGTTCAACATAAAAATCTATTGAAATGACTCTAAAAATACTCTATAAATTAGGAGCTTTCCTTAAAACCAAAATATAGAAAATATTTGGCAAAAATTATAGTAAAATTTTACTTCTAGAAAATTTATACTTGTAGAAATTTAGATGGAAACCTATGCAAGGAGACACTCAGGACCAAGGAAGGAAATATATTAGAGTCTAAAGGTTGGAATATTTCATCCCTCATACACTCAAGGCCTCATCTTTATTCTAGCTCAAGAAACCAAATAGGTCTCTATTACTTAACCATTCATCTAAAAACTATATAATACATGAATAAAGAAGTTTTTTTTGTTTCATGTGAAATTAGTGTTGGTTATGCAACCCTATATGATGTGATTAGATCTATATGGTATTTTTACTTGTTGTGGTTTCACAACCCACACCCCATTTTTCCTAGAAATGGGTACCCCTTAATTAATTTTTGTCTCCTAGACCCCTAGTCTGGGGCCTAGGTTAGTTTGGAACTCCCCCTAGAGTATGGGTCTAGCATTTATCTCTAACTGAGTATCCACTAGTGTCAAAACTATAAAAATTTGGGAGAAAAGGAGTGTTTTTGTGCAAAAAGTGCACTAGTGCACCTAACAAACATGCACACCTACCCAAGGTGCATAGGTGTACTAAATGTGTAAGTGCACACTCTTTATCCTTTGGAGATGTGCACATGCACACCTCCAAAGGGTGCACACATTGGGCCCAAGCCTATATAAGCCCTGTACCCCTTTTCTCTCCTTACTTCATTTCTCTTAGTGCTCCCAGTTCAATTGCCTCTGCACCTCCAAAGGTGCACTAAACCTACACACAAACACAAGACAAGTATTAGAAGACACTAAAGGTGTGTACATGCACACCTCTTCAAAGTGTGCATGTGTATACCTTTGTTAACACAACCTAAAAACCTAACACAAGAATAAAACCTTTAAAAAAAATCTAAGAAAGGTGTACACATGTGCACCTATCCAAGGTGCACATGTATGCACCTTTTAATCCTAAACCTAATACTAAGATAAAACAAAACACCTAAGGAAAGGTGTGCACAGGCACACCTTTCAAAAGTGACTTCAAACGAATGAAAGGGACCCCATAAAATTGTGGAAGTGTGCACCCTTTTTCCATAGTTTAAGAGCTAAGTCCCTCCTTGCACTTGCTTTGCATGTGTGTAGTTGCACACATGTGTATGTGTGCACCTCACCAAGGTGCCCATGTGTAAAATTGTGCCACAATGGTTATAGAGGAACCATTTTAGCACACCTAGTGCACTTGTGAAGGTGTTCTATTTTTATATCAGGAGTAAAAGGGAGATTAACTTCTTTTTTCACTATTCTAGAGCATTTGGGATAGGTTTTTTGTCATTCAAGGTTTGTTTTGAGTTATATTTTCAACTCTCTGGACTAATATTTTTCTTTTTGTGTAGATAAAAAGACATCCTTAACTTGTCAAGGTCATAACTTTTGACCTAGAGCTCAAAATTGAAAACCATTTACACCATTGGAAAGAAGAACTAAAAATATAATTTCAATCTCTAAAATAGTTTTAAAAATCGATGAAAGTTTCAACTTGAGATTCTAAGCATAAGACCTCTAAAAAAGCTAGTTTAAAATGCCTAGAAAAGATTGTTAAAAAAGATATGAAAATGTTTCAAATATTTGGTCATTTTGGATAATCTAGATCACTTGGTCTCTGACCAAGAAGGATTAGGCAATTGTAGAGAAGAGAAAATCAAGGAATAGACTTCACAGTGCATGAAGATGTGCATAAACATGAAGGTGTGGTGCATAATGCACATGTGCATAGATTATCATAACATCTTTATTATCAATAGCAATAGGGGTCTCATCTAGGCTAGTAACCTTCACCTTCAAAGGAGTTACACATAAGTTTTGATTCATGATTTTGCACTAAAGATCAAAGATACAAAGGTTGGACACATGAACGATAATATGTTCCTCATCTTATGCAACTATCAATGACAAGATTCAGCATAGGTGCCTTGGCATTTTAGATAGAAAAAGGAGTTCAAATTTATGAAAATTTTTGGCTATGAAGAGGGTATAAATCATCAAAAAGGGTAAAATAGGTACACTAGAGTGCTCCCAGATCTCATTTGAGAAAAACCTAGAAACTATTTTCAAAACTGAGAACTTTGATTTTTCGGTGAATTGAGCACCTTACACAAATTTCATCAACGTGCACAAGTGCACAAGGTGTGCTATTCATAGAGGTACACTAAAATTTAACTACCAATTCTTAATTTAGAGCTTTCCATGCATCAAAAATGCATTTTGATGGTAGTTCAACTCTTAGAAACACCCAAAAAAGGTCAAACTTCCATTTTTAGAGCTTCCAATGACTCTCAGATCCTCTTGTAGCTTCCTTCTTCTTATCTACTTCTTGTTATATATTTTTAAGTTGTTTAAAGGCTCATGCACCCATTATATGATATAAAAAATGGTAGAGTCCTACTTAGCACCATTTAGAGAGTTAGTTTGTATATAATTAGATTTTTTTTATTAGTTTAGAAGCATATATTTGCATTAAGAGATCTCTCACTCTCAATACAAATTGAGGAGATCATTTCTTATAAATTCAGAGATGTAAAATGTATTCCAGGCTGATGCAATAATATATGCTATTGGTGCTCTCATTAGATAAGTGTAGTTATTCTTTCCAGAGTGTGTTCTTTTTTGTGAATTCTTGTTCATGAGAATAATGAAGCCAATGGTTTTGTTGTGTTGATTTGATTGTGTGATATTTTAGTTCTAGGGTTTTCCATGTGTTGAAAAATTTCACTAACATATTGAGTTGGAGAAGAGATCATCCTATTGTTCCTACATATCTTTTTGTCTTGTATAAGCACACTTTACATGGCCTTGCAATTCGATGAGAAGTGAAAAATCTTTTAATTTTTACTAAGTTCCCATCGATGATTGCATTAGTGGATTTGAGGAAGCATTGCTCCTATTTTCATTGGTTTCCTACCCAATCTTTTTGATGATATTCTTTTACCATGGTTTATGTCCATTAGGAATTTTCCTTTCTTGCTATTTTCTTTGATCTCTCATTACATTATCTTCACTATTTTCTTTTCTAAAACTTGGTTAAATTAGGAATTCATATAGTTGCATTTTTAGATTAAATTCATTATAAAAACAAAAAATACCAAAGATATCTCTTTTGTGGATACTTTTGGAATAGCAAGTAGATTGATCATCTTATCAAAAAATGGTTAAAACCATCAAAGGCCTCCTTGTGAACAAACACATTTATTTGAACAACTGAGCAGATTTTAGTAGGTCACAAGATCGTCCAAAACTTTGGATTTGATCCTAGATTATATTTTCAAGAGAGGAATTTGAAAGGATTCATGTCATTAAGCATCGTTCAAAATGATAGCTCTACAAATGTGGTGCTAGAAGGAGGGCCTCATAACATTCAGAAAAAAATAAAAACAACATGCAATTTTCAAATTTTTAAGTTTTCAGAAGTTAAAGAATTCTTCCATTCGAAACTATTAGAAGGTATGCAAGTTGTGCTAGTTTCAAGAAAATGTGCTTCTACATAGGTGCACTTTTTCCAAAATTGATGCAAGATGGAAGATGCTAATCCATCATCATCATCTACTCTACATTCTACTTCATGCATTCCCATCATTATGCACCATGTCTTTCTTCAATGCCCAAAGTTCACCTTTGAGTCTAACTGGTCCATCACGTAACTTTCCCAAATGTACTAAAAAGTTTTTTCCATGGTTCATCTATGGAGAATCATGAAAAATAGAAGATCATATTAAAATTTTCAAGGAGATTTGTAACTAAAACTAGATTTAGCATATGGATGTGGTATGTGGCCTTTTTCCTTACACTTTAGGGGAAATGACATTCAAGTGGTACCACAACTACCACCAGCATCAATAAGGGATTGGAACTCTTTTGAGGGGAAGTTTATAGAATAATTCAAGATCTCTATTGATCCAACTATCCTACACCATTAGTTCATCTTAATTAAGAGGGATCCCCAAGAGACTATTTCAGAGTTTAATCATCACTTCTATAGGATGTATCAAAGAATGGATTTTCATTACATTATACCAATGTATTCTTCTAGATCTATTTGGGAACAATGGATTCATTAACTTCTATTTTTCTAAGAAGGTTCCCACCCAAAGACATTGATAACATTAAAAAGGTTTTCAAGGAGGTTGTTATATTCACAAATCATGTAGATATTCATGGTGGAGGGAAATTTGTGTCTTCCTTCACTTTGAATAATATAGTTAGTACTACTCCAATGCCAACAATTACATACTCGGGGTATGAGCCCCAAAAGACTATATTCTTTAAGCAAAAGACTCCTCCACCTACTAAACTTAAGAAAATTGTGGCTAGTGAGGTTAAGGCCATGAAGGAGATGATGTCTCTTGTATCAAATGAACTCATCAAAATAAAGTTGAATTCCTCAAGAAACCAAGGCAATTATCCAAGGCAACTTGCTGCCCAAAACAATTATTCTCAAAATTAGAGCATAAAATTTGGCCTTTATAGTAACATCAATAATGAAAATAATGTTATTATAGGTATGAGTCTAGGTGAAAATGGATATGGGAACAATGATGTTTTTTATCATCCTCCCCAAATCATGGCAGAACAACCTTTGTAGTTTAGTGCAATGGTGTTTCAATCATGCAATAAATCTACATGAGGAAAAAGTGATGAAGATGATCTAGAGGAGTTTGTGTTCCCATTCAAAGAGGAAGTGTATGTATATTTAGGGATACATGTTTATTGTAGCAATAATATGTACACACAAATTTTGAAAATAAGAGAAGAACTCTAATGGATGACATCTCTCAATGGTTACATCCTACTCCTCCAGACATGTAGGTTTGTAATACTCCAATTCATTATGAGGCTCCAACCAACATTACCTCGATAGTTTAGAAGGATTTACATATAAAGGATGAGGTTTTGAAAGGCTTTATGGATAAAATAACAAGAAATTTTAAGTATCTTGGAGAAGGTTAGGACCCAAATATCCTTTTGCTTCCTCACTATTGTCACCTCTATCACAGGATTAATTTAGAGTTGGAATGTGCTAGTTGCCAAGATGCAGTAGTTGGATGCAATTGACTAAATTGTGTGTTGTCTTTGATTTTACAAAAATATCATATCAGTTGATAGTCAGTGCATGTCGAGCTCACTTGGTTAGTGAAGACAATTTTCTTTGTCTATCAAGTGTTCTCAAGTTTTCTTTGTATAGAAGGTAGTATCTATTGAGCTCACTCGGGCATCGAAGGAATTTATGTAGAAAAGAGTGTTAATTGAGCTCACTTGGTTAACAAAGGAAAATTGAGTAGAGGTGGTATTAACCAAGTTCACCCAGTTACCAAAGGAATTTTGTAAGTTTGTAGTGTTAACCGAGCTCTTTTTGGTTAACACAAGAAATCACTTTAGAATTAGTATATACTGAGTTGGGTTGGCTACTAAAGGATTTTCTTATTTTGGCATGTAAATCTTAATTATTTTACCTATTGATTCTAGCTAACTATGGTAATGAATATTGGTTGTTCTAATTTGTATATGAGTTGACTTGATGATCTAGAAGGTATAATTAAAAGGTCAATTTGTGTTTTCAAAAAGAAGTTGAGTTGAATGAATGGCAAGAGATGAAGAACAGAAGTGAACTTGAAGGCTAAGTAGAATATTCTTGTGGAGTAGAAAATTGCTATTCGATTAGGAAGGATCAAGTATAAGCTAGAATAGAGATCTGTAATCAGCAATTTAGTTGCATCTCAATCAGGTCATTTGATTGTTACTCTCTAACCATTGTAGTAGTAATCTAAAATCTCTTAACAGAGTTGGTTTAACAGCCATTTGTAAATCCTCCAACAATGTAGCAATTCTATTAAATTGCTTCAAGACCTCTTACAAGGCCTCTCCTAATAGGGTGATTAAATCCTTTAATAGGGTCACACCTAATAGTGTTTTTTGTAACCTTTAATAGGGTTGGCTCCTAACAGGGCTCACTTTAGAAGAGTGAAAAATAGTAACTAGTTCCAATTGGTGGTTTTTCCCAAATTGGGTTTCTATGTTAAATCCTATTCTCAAATGTGTTCATGTTATTTTCTTTATGTGTTTGCAACTAAGTTGAAGTAAAAATAATCACAAACTACATCTAATGGTTCTTAAGTTAATCTTTTACCGATCTAATCTAGTTACTACCAAGTTACAACATTTTGTGTGTTTACCGAGCTTCAACAGTATTTAGTTATTTGTTTGCATTTTGTACTAACATCAAAAGGGATCTAGGATTTACTTTTGGAGTACCTAATTCACCCCTCCCCTCTTAGTTACTCCTCTTATATTTCTAATAATTGGTATCAAAGGTTTTGGTGATTGTAGAGAAGGTTTCAAGGACCTAAGCTAAAGATTAGGATGTCTTACAAAAGAGGGATTCCAAAGCTGAATAGAGAAAACTTTGTAGCATGGAAAGGAATTATGAGACTTCATCTAGCTATCATCAGTGATTTAGTCTAAAAATATCTTGATGAAGAATACAAAACTCCCACTGGAACATTATCAGTTGAAGATATTGCTGAGAAAAAGAACCATAACATCATGATGATTGATATAGCATCTACTCTGAGTTATGCTAAATTTGATGAGGTCAAAGACTATAAAACTACTTTTGATATGTGGAACAAACTGAAAGAAATCTATGGAGGAGATGACAATGTAAGAAGAGCCAAAACAGAAACCCTTAGAGGACAATTTGATCAAATGAGAATGAGAGAAGATGAAAATGCTGCAAAATATGTGGAAAGAATTAAGGCTAGTGTTAGTGCAATTAGAGCATCTGGAGGAGAAATCAAAGAAGAAATTGTTGTAAGAAAAATACTCAGAACTCTACTTCCCATCTATGAAATTAGAGTGTCTACTATTTAACAAAAGAGATGTGATCCAAATAACAAGATAGGCTTGGATGCCCTAGTAGGAAGATTAACAGCTTTTGAACTAGACAACTTTGACAACTATGTTCCTGCTTCCAAGAATATTGAGTTTGCATTTGAAGCTAAACTCTAACTCAAATAAAAGGGAACCAAAAAAAAAAAAAAATCAATTAGGAAGTGAGCAAGAAACTAAAGAAAGTTCTGATAGTGATCTTGAAATTGTTGAAGCCCTACTTGCAAAGAAATATTTCAGAAGCAGAGGGAAGTACAAAGGTAAAATTCCTCTAATCTATTTTTCTTGTGAAGAAATTGGTCATATTACTACTAGGTGTCCAAACAAAGAAAGCAAGGAAGAGAAGAAAAGCCACAAGTTCAAAGGCAAGAAGGAATTCAAAGGTCACAAATCCTATAAAAAAAAAGGTAAGAAAACTTCTTTTATGGCTAAATATTTTGATAACAATGAAGATGAAATAGTGTATACTACTATAAAAGATGAATCTAATGATGAAGGAGATAAGATGGCACTTGTCTCTCATGTTAGTAAAAATGATACTTAGATCATAGATAGTGGATGTTCTCACCATATGACTAGAGATAAAACTAAGTTTGAACATTTTGGACACTATGATGAAGGTAGTGTAATGTTTGGAAATAATGAACTTTGTTGCATAAAAGGAAAAGGTCATATCTCATTAACCATTGAACTTGTATGTGATAATGCCTATTGGGTTGAATGACTAAAACTTAATTTACTAAGTGTGGCATAGTTGAACAATATTGGATTCAAGGTAGAGTTCATGAATGACAAGGCAAGGCTATTGAATAAAAAAGAAAATTTGATTGGATTAGGCAAGCAAACAAAAGGTAACCTATTTTATCTTGATCTTGGTGATTGCTCATGTTTCATTGCTCAAGTAGAAGAAAGCTGGTTATAGCACAAAACACTATGTCATGTAAACTTTGATAATATGGCCAAGATAAGAAAACTCAGAAGAGTAAGAGGTATCCCTAGTTTGAGGAAACCTGATGTTGGATTATGCAAAAATTGCCAAATTGCTAAAATGGGAAAGACTAGTTTTAAGAGCAAAAACTATTAGTCAGAGGATGTCTTGGAAATTGTGCATGTTGATTTATGTGAACCCATTGGAAATGAAAGTTATAGTGGAATTTTTTTTTTAATTCTTTTTGTTGATGACTACTCTAGAATGAAGATTGTTATGTATTTGAAAGAAAAATTAGAAGCTTTTGAGAAATTCAAATGGTATCTAGCAAGAGTAGAAAAAGAAACTGGAAAAAGATTGAAATGCCTAAGATTAGCTAGAGGTGGTGAATTCATCTCAAATGAATTCAACAATTTCTACATTGAAAGAGGAATCAAAAGACAAGTGTCAACCCTTGGTACTCCTGAGTAGAATGGAATAACTAAAAGAAGAAATAGATCCATCATGGATTGTGCAAGGACACTAATGACTGAAAATAATTTTGCTATTAAATATTGTAAGGAAGCTATTAGCACTACAGTTCATACTTTTAACCAAGTTTAGTTGAAGAAGGACTCAAACAAAACTCCCTATGAACTTTGGTATGGCTACAAACCTAATGTAAGTTACTTGAAAGTATTTGGTAGAAAATGTTATATCTTCAAAGAATCTAGAAAATGAAAATTTGATGTAGAAGGTGATAAAGGTATATTTCTAGGATATTCTTGCAGAAATAAAGCATACAAATGTTTGAATTTGTCCGCTCACAAAATCATAGAAAGTGCACATGTAAGAATTGATGAGTTTACAGAAAAGAGTGAAGAAGAAAGCAAAAAGGAGCTAGAAGATTACATAATATTTTTTTACTTTGAACCTAATACATTAACAAACATATTTGAAAAAAAGGAGACTTCATATCCTGAGCTCTCCAAGTTTCCAACAGTTATCGAGTTGCAAGAAGTGCAAATCAAGTCACAGGGACCCAAGTCACATTCAGAGGCTATCGAGTTAGTGCATATCAAGTCTGAAGGACCAAGGCCTAAAGTTGAGATTCAAAATGAAGATAGTTTAGTTCATTCAAAAGTCAAAGAACCTATATTGGCTAAATATGTCATAAGGCACAAATTAGATGGAACAATGACAAGAAGAAAACTAAAAGGTATATGTTTACTTATTGAAATCGAACCTAGAAGTGTTAAGGATGTAGTAGAAAATGAAATTTGGATTGAGGCTATGAATGAAGAAATAGAACAAATAAAAAAGAATAAAACTTGGACTCTTGTTCCTAGGACCAAAGATAAAAATTTGATTGGTACAAAATGGGTATTCAAAAATAAGCCAAATGAAGATGGAAATGTGTCAAGAAACAAAGAAAGGTTGGTATGTAAAGGCTATTCTCAAGAAGAAGGTATTGATTATGGTGAGACTTTTCCCCCTATTGCAAGATTAGAAGGTGTTAGAACTTTACTAGTATATGTAGCTCACAGAGGATTCAAAGTATATCAGATGGATGTTAAATTTGCATTCTTGAATGGAATTCTTAATGAGGAAGTCTACATTGAACAACCAAAATTTTTTTTTGTTCCTAACAAAAGGGACATGGTCTATAAATTACAAAAAGCACTATATGGTCTCAAAAAAGCCCCTAGAGCTTGGTATGAAAGATTAAATAACTATTTGATATAGATTGGTTTTCAAAGAACAAATGATAATAGTAGTCTATATTCAAGGAAGGACCCGATAAGAAGATTGTGTTGGTAGGAATATTTGTGGATGATACTCTATGTACAAGAAATGATGACTTATACAAAGAATTTTTAGAACAAATGAATACAGAATTTGAGATGTCCATATTTGGTGAAATAAAATTCTTTGTTGGATTGTAGATACAACAAAAAAAAATGGTATCTATATCACTCAATCTTAGTAAATCAAAGAGATACTCAAGAAATTTGGAATGAAAGATTCAAAACTAGTTGGAACCCTCATGTGTACTACACTTAAGCTTACCAAAGATGATGACTCCAAAGAAGTAGATCAAAACTTATATAAATCAATGATTGGGAAATTATAGTACATAGTACATACAAGACCTAATATTGCCTTAGCAGTTGGGATAGTGGAAAGATTCTCAACAAAACTTAGAGAAAACCACATGATGGCAATAAAAAGAATCTTGAGATATCTGAAAGGTACTGAAAAATATGGCTTATGGTACAAACTTGGAGGAAATCTTTACTTAAAAGTATTTATTGATGTTGATTGGGTAGGAAATCTTGATGACTGAAAAAGCACTAGTGGTGGAGCATTCTTTCTTGGTAAAAGGCTGGTATCTTGGACAAGCAAGAAGCAAAACTACACATCTCAATCCATAGCAGAAGTAGAATATGTTGCTACTGCAATAAATTTCTCTAACATTGTTTGGTTCAAACAATTGTTGGAAGGAATGAAGGTTGAAATCAAAGAACCAATAGTCATGTATTGTGATAACACCAATGCAATCAACATATCAAAGAATCTAGTGATGCATTCCAAAACAAAGCACATTGCTATAAGATATCACTTTGTAAGAGAATTAGTACAAGACAAATAAATCATATTGGAATATGTGCATACAAAAGAACAAATTGCGAATATATTCACCAAGCCATTACCTAAGGATGCATTTTTGTAGCTAAGAGGTAAGCTAGGGGTCATTCCCCTATTTGAAGCTCGCTAAATAAAGTTTAGTGATGCATCAACAGGAACTAAGTTGAAGATCAATAAGTTGAAGATCAATCATTTGATGCACTATTGATAAGGACATATTGCAAGATGAATCTGTACTCGAGGTATATTGGCACTAATCAAAATTGTCTTTGGCATTTGTTGTCAAAGAGGGAGAAGTTTACTATCATAGCTTTCTAAAATTTTGTCATTCTAAGAAGTAGAAGTTAAGTAGTTCCTTCATAGAGGGAGAATATTGCAATGTAGGAGAAGTTTTTCAAGGAGGGAGAAACTTTCTCAAAATTTCATTATGCTATGAAATTTTGTGTTGCCATCAATGTCAAAGAGGGAGATTGTTGGATGTAATTGACTAAATTGTGTGTTGTCTTTGATGTTACAAAAATGTCATATCAATTGATAGTCAGTGTATGTTGAGCTCACTTGGTTAGTGAAGACAATTTTTCTTATCTACTGAGCATTCCTAAGTTTTCTCTATACAAAAGGTAGTATCTACTGAGCTCACTCAGGTGTCAAAGGAATTTATGCAAAAAAGAGTGTTAACTGAGATCACTCAATTAACAAAAGAAAATTGAATAGAGCTAGTATTAACCGAGTTCACTCAGTTACCAAAGGAATTTTGTAAGTTCATAGTGTTAACTGAGCTCCTATTGGTTAACACAAGAAATCACTTTAGAATTAGTTTTTACCAACCTAGGTCAGCTGCCAAAGGATTTTCTTATTTTGGCATGTAAAGCTTAATTATTTTACATATTGATTCCAGTTGACTATGGTAATGAATATTGGTTATTCTAATTTGTATATGAGCTGACTTGACAATCTAGAAGGTATAAGTAAAAGTTCAATTTGTATTTTCAAAAAGAAGTTGAGTTGAATGCATGACAAGAGATGAAGAACATAAGCAAACTTGAAGGATAAGTAGAATATTCTTGTAGAGTAGAGAAGTGTTATTTGATTAGGAAGGATCAAGTATAAGCCAGAACAGAGATCTGTAATCAGAAATTTAGTGTCATCTCAATTAGGTCATTTCATTGTTACTTTTTAACCATTGTAGTAGTGATCTAAAATCTCTTAACATAGTTAGTTTAATAGCCATTTGTAAATCCTCCAACAAGGTGGCAATTCTATTGAATTGTTTTAAGACCTCTTACAAGGACACTCCTAATAGGGTGATTAAATCTGTTAATAGGGTCACACCTAACAATGTGTTTTGTTACCTTTAACAGGGTTTGCTCCTAATAGGGCTCACTTCAAAAGAGTGAAAAATAGTAACTAGTTATAATTGGTAGTTTTTCCCAAATTGGCTTTCCACATTAAATCTTGGCATCAAATGTGTTCATGATATTTTCTTAATATGTTTGCAACTAATTTAAAGTAATGATAATTGTAGAATACATATAATGGTTCTTAAGTTAATCTTATACCAAGCTAATCTAGTTACTATTGAGTTACAAAATTTTGTGTGTCTACCGAGCTTCAACAGTATTCAGTTATTTGTTTGCATTTTGTACTGACATCAAAAGGGATCTAGGATTTTTTTTTGTAGTAACTTATTCACCCCTCCCCTCTTAGTTACTCCTCTTATATTTCCAATAGTAGTATCTAATGTGTTAGCATAGACATATCAACTTGTTGAAATTGTTGGAAAACTTGAATTGTTCCATGTTTTGATGTTGAAATGTGTGTGGATATGCAAAGAATTTTTGAGGAAACAAAAAAAATTTGAAGTGCCAAAACTCCACGGAGTTCCAAAAGTTCTCAAAGTTGCAAAAAATGATGGAAATGCAAAATATCCTAAGGTTGATGAGATTTTTGAATCATGAAGTCATCAAGAAGAAGATACCAATTCTTTCTACTATGATATTGATCCCTCATTGGATAATGATAAGGTACCTCCCTCAAAACAAGATATTTCATTAGAAGAGATGGATAGAGTTCTTAATTTGGTCTCAAGCTTGAACAAGGAAATGCCTATTTGTGGGTATTCTACACATATAAAACCATGCAATAACCAAATCATGTAGAGTCCATCCATTTGGGTTCCATTTAGAAGTAAGTTGCTCTAATTTCTTGTTAGCTTGGGAGATTACAATAGAGGGTAAGTATGATTTTGAACATGCTTCTTTGGGATATGATGGAGAAAACACCCTTCTTAATGATATTAATGAATCATATAATTTGAAAGGAAGGCTTATGATTGAGTTTTATAGTCCCAAGGAGCCTAAAGGTGACAATTCATGATTTAAGGCTAATGATGGTGATAGTAGGGACCATAAAAATAATGTTTTTATCTTATGGTTCTTGTTATGAAAGCTATATTACATTAGAGATGCTAATGTTTCCTTGTTCACTTGGTGTTGTGTACCATGATATAAGACCACCAAAAGGAGAAATTACAATGTGTGAGTGTACCCCTATAGTCTGGGACTCGCTAGATCAAGTAATATTTTTCCATTATCCCTCTCAGTTTGATAATTTTCAATTTTAATGTGATGCTATAGGTATGATAACTTGTTTATGGATTAATCATGGTCATGGAGAGTTACCATAACTTCTGATTTTGTGTGATTTATGCTCTAAATTTGAACCAAGATTGTCCAAATTTTATTTCTTTGACTATAAAGACAAGTAAACATTAGGTGGTTCATCACTACTGCACATAATGAGAAATCTACTGACAACCACCCCACATTCTTTTTATTTTATTTTTTATTTGTATTTATGTTTTTTCTTTTTTAGTATTTTTAGTCTTTTTAGTTAGGTGTTATCTTTCTTTCAGTTGAGTCTTTTTGTTTGGGTTTCATATATTTTTTCTTCTTTTTCTTTTTTAGTCAGGTTAGTTCAGGGGTTAGGTGCAATCAAGACTCATTGTTGATGCATTTCACAAATCACTCCTTGTGGTTTCAACTTTTAGGAAGAGGTATTTCTTTGTCAAAGCATTTAAGTGATTTTGTTTCTTATATGACCTTGAGAATATATATGACCTTCAAATGTAAAGTACTTACACATTAAAATTAGAATTATAGATAATTAGTTCTCAACATTTTGTAAAATTAAATTGAGTATCTTGGTGTTTTCAAATCAAGGTTGATGTCAGCAAGGGATAGTTTGAAACTTGTTGGTTCAGACAAAAAGGTCTTTTCAAGGAATAGTTAAAGTCACTATTTGGCATGAGAGTTTCCAAAAGTTATTAAAAGAGGAATGCAAAGGTAATCAAACTAAGGAAAGAATTTGAGAAACAACACCAATGTGTTGGCCACACAATCTAAGTGTGGTTAAGGTACAAAAAGAAAACAAAAAAAGGAAAGATGGTGTTAACAATGAAAGATTCCAAAAGGTCTAAGAAAGGTAATCTAACAATAGGGACATACCCTCCAAAATGGCTATCCACTACTTATATAAAATTACTTCATGAAATAATTGAATGGAAACATGTGAATTCTATGACGTAGGATTCAAAAGATTACTTAGGACCTAAAATGAAAATATAATAACTCGTCAAGAGCCCTTTGAAATAATTCTCTCATTTGGATAGACATTGATTGATACACATAATCTATGAGGATTCCTAATAAATGGATCTATGGAGTAGAAGATTGTGTCCGAGTTGCTACAGCCTCATGATAGATTATATTTTTGAAACATCAAAGGAAATGAATACAGTATGCACACATTGAGATTGAAGATTTGAGATTCTAAGGTTTTGAAAATATCAAGGAACTTGAAAGCTATTTGAAGTTTTTGGGATTCACTTGTTATTTGACACATGTTAGAAGAATTCTTGCTAGTGAAGAAATTCATTCCTCATTTCTTCCTTTTCATTTGGGCTATTTATTTTGGTTTAACAACACACACTCCATTTCTCATAGAAATGGGAACCCCCTAGTAAATGTTTTTCTCCTAGACCCTTAGTTCATGGCCTAGATCAATTTGGAACTCCCCCTAGAGTCTGGGTCTAGCCTTTGTCTCTAATTGTGCAACCCTTGGTGTTAGAATTGGGAGAATTTGGGAGGAAAAGAGTATTTTTGTGCAAAAAGTGCACTAGCACACCTCTCCAAGGTGTGTAGGTGTGCTAAATGTGCAAGTGTGCACTCTTTCCCCGTTGGAGATGCCCACATGCACATCTATGCGTGTGAACACCTCCAAAGGGTGCACATATTGAGCACAAGCCTATATAAGCCTTGTAACCCTATCCTCTCCTCACTTCATTTCTCTCAGTGCTCCCAATTCAACTATACCTCCACACCTCCAAACACATGCTAAACTTGCACACAAACACAAGTGTTAGAAGACACCAAAGGTGCACACATGTGCACCTCTTTAAGGCATGCATGTGTGCACCTTTTTTTACACAACCTAAAAACTTAACACAAGAAAAAAACCCAAAATAAAACATCTAAGAAAGGTGTTCATGTGCACACCTTTCAATCCTAAACCTAAGACTAAGCTAAACAAAACACCTAAGGAAAGGTGTGCATGTGCACACCTCCCCAAGGTGCACCCCATAAAGGTGTACATATGCACACCCTTTTTCAACATTTTATGAGTTAAGTCCCTCCTTGCACTTGCTTTGAATGTGTACACCTCACCAAGGTGCGCACACTCATTTTTTCACTATTTTGGAGCATTTGGGCTAGATTTTTGGTCAATTAGGGTTTGTTTTGGGTTAGATTTTTAACTCTCCAGAATAAAATTTTCTTTTTGTGAAAATAAAAAGCCATCCTTAGCTTGTCAAGGTCATAAATTTTAACCTAGAGCTTGGAATTCAAAACTATTTACATTGTTGGAAAGAAGAACTAAATATCTAATTTTAGTCTCTACAATAGTTTTAAAGACCAATGAAAGTTTCAAATTGAGATTTTGAGTATATCTCCAAAAAAGCCAACTAAAAATTCCTTGAAATTCTTGTTAAAAAGGATATGAATTTTTTTAAGAAATTTGATAGATTTGGATAATCTCCATCACTTGGTCTTTGATCAAGAAGGATCAGGCAGTTGGAGAGAAGAAAAAAGCAAGGAATAGACTTCATAGTGCATGAATATGTGCATAAATAGGAAGGCATGGAACATAACATGCATGTGCATAGATTATCATAGCATCTTCATTATCAACAAAAATAGAGATTTTACCTAAGCTGGTAACCTTCACCTTCAAAGGAGTGACGCATAAGTTATGATTCATGAATTTGCACTAAAGATCAAAGATACAGAGGTTGGACACATGAACCATAATAGGTTCCTCATATTATGCAACTATTAATAACTAGATTCAACATAGGTGTCTTGGGATTTTATTGAACTATCATTTTTCATGATGGTTAACAATAGGAATCCTTTCAAACTCCTCTCTTGAAAAGCTAATCTGGGATCAACTCCAAGGTTTCAGGTGATCTTGTGACCTACTAGAATCCACTCAATAGAAGATAAATGTGAGTGTTGACGAGGAGGCCTTTACTGGTTTGACCAATTTTGGATAAGATGTTGAATCTATTTGCTATCTAAAAGAAGTATCCACACAAAAAGAAATGTATTTTTTTTATTTTTTTGTTTATAATGAATGTTGTTTTAACTATGCAACTATATGAATTCCTAATTTAACCAAGTGTTTGTAAAAGAGAATAACAAAAATAAGGTAACAAGAAGTTTAAGAAAATAACTTGAAAATTAAATCCCTAATAGACATAAGCCATAGAAACATCATGTCTATGAGTCAAGCCTTTGAAAAGATCAATAGGTAACCAATGAAAATAGGAGAAATGCTTCCTTAATTCCATCGATGTAATCATCAATGGGAATTTAGCAATTGTAAGATGTTTCACTTCTCATTAGATAAAAAGGCCATGGAAAGTGCACTCATGTGATACAAAAAGATATGTATGAATAGTAGGTAATCTCTTCTCCAACTAAGTACATTAGTAGAATTTGTAAACATGTAGCAAACACCAAAATTAAAAGATCGCTCAATCAAAATAACACAACAAAACCATTGGCTCCATTACACTCCATGAACATAAATCCATAAAAATATAACACACTCCAAAAAGAATAACTATACTCAAAATGATAGTACCAATAGTATATATTATTGCATCAAATTAATGGCCTAGAATACATATGACATTCCTAAATTTAAAAGAAATTGTCTCCTCAATTTATGTTGAGAGTGAGAGATCTCTTCATGAAAATGTATGCTTAAAACTAATAAAAAAAATCTAATTATCTAAAAAATGACTCTCTAAAAGGTGCTAAGTATGTATCCACCCTTGTTTATATCAATTAATGGGTGCATGAGCCTTTACATGACTTAAAACAAAAAAAGAAGTAGTAGACAAGAAGAAGGAAGTTACAAAAGGATCTGGGAGTCACTAGAAGCTCTAAATATGGAAGCTTGACCTTCTCTAAATGTTTCTAGGAGTTAAACTATCATTAAAATGCATTTCTAGTGTATGGAAAGCTCTAAATTTGGAATTGTCAGTTAACTGTCGGTACACTTTTGACTTCTTCAAAATTTCTAGAGCACCTTTGGAACTAGTGCACCTTATGCACCTCAGTGAAAAGACCCAAAAATCCAAAAATTATTCTAAGTGTCAATTTTATAGAGCTATAATTTTTTCAACTTCACAATTTTCCAGAGTTATAACTTTTTCTAACTTCACAATTTTACAGAGTTAGAATTTTTTCTAACTTCGCAATTCTTCTAGAGTTATAATTTTTTCTAACTTCACAATTTTCTAGTTTCTATCATCTAGGTCTTATTGACCTTCAACAAAAATGATGTGTGGATGTTTCCCTTTGAAATTTTGGATAACATAGGTGATTTATTGAAGAGATAATAAGTCTAAGGGTTCATACTTTACCCTCACTTCCTAGAGGAAATCATGAAGTGTGACTTCTTGGGCATTCCCTGGAACTTGAAATTCATGTGTTTGAGTGTGATCTTTTTTTCTACAAAAGAAAATTAAGCCATGGTAATGTTTAGAACTTTGGGGGTCCTCTAGATTTTATAGATATGTAAACCTACATACTTTAAAAGAGAATTCATTCACCAAATCTTCAAGTTGCATACTTGTGCACCCTCAGGGAATTGTGCAAGGCGCTAAATTCACCAAAAAATCAAAGTTCTCTATTTTTAAAATAGTTTATGGGTTTTTCTTGCACGAGGTCTAGGAGTACTCTTGTGTAATTATTTTTCCATTTTTAATGATTTATAACCTACTTATAGCCAAACATTTTCATATATTTGAACTCCTGCTTCTTCTATCTAAAATCCCAAGGCACCTATGTTGAATCTTGTCATCAATAGTTGCATAAGATGAGGAACTTGCTTTGGTTCATATGTCCAACCTCTGTATCTTTGATCTTCAATTCAAATTAATGAATCAAAACTTATGCATGACTCCTTTGAAGGTGAAGGTTACCATCTTAGGTCAGATCTCTATTGCTACTAATGATTAAGATGCTATGATAATTTGTTGCATTATGCACCACACCTTCATGTTATGTGCACATCTTAGTGCACTATGAAGTCTATTCCTTGAATTTTTATTCTCTCCAACTACCCGATCTTTCCTAGTTAGAGATGAGGTGATCCAAATTATCCAAAATGATCAAATGTTCAAAACTTTTTCATATCTTAAAAAAAAATCTTTTCTAGGCATTTTTAACTAGTTTTTTTGGAAGGTCTCCTGCTCAAAATTTCAAGTTGAAACTTTAAACTTTCATTGATCTCTAAAATTGGGTAGCCAAAGACTCCCTAGTTTAGAGATTAAAATTAGATTTTTATTTCTTCTTTCCAATGATGTAAATGGTTTGGAATTCTGAGCTCTAGGTCAAAAGTTATGACCCTAACAAGTTAAGGATGCCTTTTTATTTGCACAAGGAAGCAAACATTAGTCCAAAGAGTTGAAAATCTAACCCAAAACACCAAAATAATGGAAACCAATTAAATCCCCTCAATAGCCCTAGAATGCAAAAAAGTGCACCTTGCACACCTTCATAGGTGTGCTAAGTGCACTCAAATGGTTACTCAATAACCATTTTTGTTTAGTTGCACACATGTACACCTTATGAGGTGCACACATCTACATGTGTACAACTATGCACATGTGAAGCAAGTGCAAAGTGGGGACTTGTTGGGTGTTCCTTTTGCATGAGGTCAATGGTAGGAATCCATTGCATAATTCCTCTCTTGAAAAGAAAATCATTTTTAAAGATCTGCTCCAAGGTTCAGTATTTGTCTTGCTATGTACCAAAATTTGCTTAGTAGAAGATAAATGTGAGTGTTCACAAGGAGGCCTTTACTGGTTCTAAAAACTCTTTTATCTTGGAATTGAAGTAAAATCTGTTTGCTATCTCAAAATATCACACCAAAAGAACAATATTTTTGTATTTTCTATTTTTCAATAAATGCAACTTTAACAATGCAACTAGTATGAGGTCCTATTCTAACAGGGGGTTAGTAAAGAAAATAACAAAATTGAAAGCAAAATAACATGGAAATTGAAATAACATGAAATTGAAATTCCTAAACAGACATAAGCTATAGAACACAACATGCTGCAAGTTAAACCTTCAAAGAAATCGGTAGGAAACTAATGAAAATAGGAGCAGTGGTTCCTAGAATCCACTGATGCAATCATCGGTGAGAATCTTTAAAAAATCAAATGGTGTTTCACTCTTCATCAAATCACAAGGCCATAGAAAGTGTGCTCATGCGAGACAAAAAGCTATGTAGACACAATCGAGTGATCTCTTCTCAAGCTCGTTATGTCAGAAAAATTCATATATCTATAGCAAACACCAAAACTAAAAGATCACACATCTAGAAACAATGCAATAAACCTTTGGTTCAATCACAATCTCATGAATAAAATCTACAAAACAATGACACATTCAGGCAAGAATAACTACACTCTGAATGCTAGCACCAAAAGCATAATTTTATTGCATAATAACGGCGGCCCTTCTTACATTTTACAATGGGGTATTTATAAGAAATCGTCTCCTCAATTTGTGTTGAGAGTCAGAGATATCTTGATGCAATAAAATGCTTTTAAAACATTTAAACAAACTAAATATATACAAACTGACAATCTAATTGGTGCTTAGAGGAACTCCATCCATATTTTATTCATTTATTAGATGCATGAGTCCTTTACATGTCAAAAAATAGAGAAAGCATGAAACAGAAAGTAGGAGGAAGCCATCAGTTGAAGAGGAAGTGCTTGGAAGCATAAAAAATGGTTATATTCAATAGAAAAAATATATTTGTTCATCTTTATATATTAACATAATATCACATGTAAAATGAATAGAAATCAAGATAAAGTCATATCTTGCTTTTATCATTTGATTCATAATATCAAGTTATTAAATAACATTCAAAAATATCCCTCTTATGAAGTACCACATATATATATTTGTACGTATGAATCATATATTTATAATAATCTTAAATAGTCTATCATAAAACTTAAATGATAGATTCCATCATAATGTAAAAGAAAAACAATAAAAAATACATATTTACCTTAAAGGAATCGGTTACCTAAAGTCTTACCATTCCTCCAGATATGTGAGTTAATAATATTGTTATTTTCTTCATGGCATGTCCTTCCAAGTGCTATTATTTTCATTCCCCTTAGTAGTGGTGTGGGCTCGAGGTTATCACCTTCAGTCTTCTTCTACCTATCACATAATTGATTCTCAAATCATTTATGTCTCAAAATTTTATGATTTCATCTTATTCCATTCCTTATAATCAAGGATGCTAATGTAGCATGGATTGAGGGTTTCTAAAGATATGGAATAATTGTGTTGTTGTGTGATTTAGTGGCAGAATTCCTACTGCACACAATTAAATTACAAATGAGTTGGTTCCCTATCTACAACACGGCCCTAATGTATTGCTTCAGTAATGAATACTGGTCTGTATTTGTACTTTGTACAATGCATAGTTTTTTAAAAAATTGTTTCCCCTTCTTCCACATATACCAGTCAAGAAAATAACCATCTCTATACATACATTTTCTTCCTTCATATATTCCTGCAGTGGTTTTAGTGAACTTGATCTTCGTGTCTTTCTGGCATCGATTCTTTTTTGTGACTAGAACTAAACAAAATCCTCTCGCTTAGTTGATTCTTCTACAAAATTGTGGCTGTAATGTTTCTCACAGACAACATCTTGATAGTCTCAATGGAGGATTGAAATAGTGGAGAGACTGATTGTGCACTGTAATAACCATTGCAAAACCTTATTCTTATAAGGTGAAGCATGTTTGGAGTGATGGGGATTTGATAGAAAGATTCACTGAGAGGATGTGGGAGCACTCGAACACTCTGTTAATTTTCTGGCAGGCTTGTAAAATTTCCCTTTACTGATTTTATATGATATTTCAAGCCTCAAATTAGATCTTTAAAATCAAACAACCAATATTACAAAGATCCACCAATTTCTCAATAAAACCCAAATCGGGTATGACCGAAATAGTGCCAAAAAACTTCACAACTTCACAAATTATTAATAAATCTAAAAATGAAAATTTTTATAGAAATTTCAGCAGCATAACAGCCTAAAAAATGACATTTATAGATCTGTATAGCCTTTACACAACAGTTCACAAATGTAGGACAAAAACTATGCTCATCGGGCTCCCAAAATTAACACAAAAATGCCTGGAAACATCACAAAAACACTAATAATTTATCTTAGAAGTTTAATCATGTCCCAATACATATATTCAAATCTATTTTAACATCCTAAAGTTTTAAATACAGCAGCAACCCAAACTGATATGAAATACTCAACTGAAAACACCAAACTCATACAAAAAACACACCCGAAAATCCATAAATCTGCACTGTTCAACACAAAGGCAAACTCTGTATGAGCATGCACATGGAATGGCTTCAAACTCTCATCCTTATCCTTCTTGGAAACCTACAAAATCCCATTCTTGGGTCTCCTTCTCCACAAGTTTGGCAGCCTTTGAAGAATAACAAAGAAATGAGCAAAAATCAAGTTCTGGAATGAGCCCAAAATGCCTCCAAACCTCTTAAAAGAGGGCGTAACCCTAACTCACGTCCAAGAGAGGTTAATAAAACATATTTTAATAATAATTTTCATTTATTAGTCCATTTTCTTCCAAAGATTATTCCCTTTTGCTGAAACTTCACCTTTTTGGGCCTGCCTGCCTTAGCAAAGATTATTATTTTTAATTATTTGAAAAGGGGACATGACAAGTCCTCCCCTCCCAAATATTTCTTTTTCTCAAGAAATGGCTGAAAAATAAACCAATCAATCCACCTGGATCTCAAATGTAGTCATGAACTATACTACTGCCAATTAACACAGGCTCCTGCAATATCCTCTGCAATATGACCAAGAGGAATCCATAATCAAACTGACAATTACAGCTCAACCAAACTCCAAAATCACCATTTCCATAGTTAGAAACCCATGAGACACAAACTCTTAGAACATCAAAACCCAAGTAAAGTGGACAAATCAAACTAACAACACAGTAAATACCATCAACGCATCCCACTGGCCTATATGGAATGTACAATCCAACTCTGCAACAATGGTGAACGCTCTCGAATGAAACTGTACCAAGTATGGAGAATCCACACACTGTACAACTCCTGCAATCAACACAACTCTACAAATCATCAGCCACTATCTCATAACCATAACTCCCATGCACTGCTGATGGTGAAAAGACATTACAAGATAAAGAGTAAGAAATGGAACCCAAACCAAATTTTCCATGAACAAGTGATATAGCCCACTGTGACTAACTACCAGCTAAGTTAGGAGATGTCATAGCCAAAGAAGTAGAATTAGTAACAACAACTACTGAAGCATTACTCCTAAACTCTTGCTCTAAGTCATGTATTATCAAGCTGTCAACTGCAGAACCTATCACCATGTCATGCCCATCACAACTCTCATCCTGAGGTGTCAAACTGTCCCATAACTGATGACAAGCACTAGGAACCAAAGTACATCTTTGTATCATCATCTCATCAACATGGTCATCAAAGGTAAATTGATGAGCGTACCTCATAGTGTAATGCCAATAGAATGCACCAATCTCAGTCAGTGGCCCAGACTGTAATCCAAATGAAACTAACTGCAATTTATCATTAACCATGTTGGAACTAACTACTACCTTCGAAGATATCACCAAGGGAGTAGTATTACTAGCAAGAACCATGCCAACTGTTGACTCACCAACATCACACATGATCTTTGATACATCTCTAGTCTCCATGCCATCAGTATTAGAGGCCACCACCATGTCAGGCATACAACAATCTGCTACAACACCCAACTCAACTGAACCTGACTCTAGTGGGAATGAACCTGATATGCCAATGTTAGTATCAAGGATGGATGCATCCCCATCTACATTGTCTCTAACAATCTCGGCCATGGATATACTCGGATCACCAAACACCATAGCTTGTGACTGTATAGAATCAGGTAAAGACTGTAGTTGCTCTAACTCCATGGTCACCTTAGCCAAATGAAACTGTGACTCCTTGAAAGCCAACTGTGTACTCTCAAGAATCTCAGAAGTCACCTCAAGCTGCTCAGTAAGCTCACTCACCTCATCTTCCTTGGCCAGCAATGCATCATATGTTGTACTATCCCACTCCATAAGATAATCTCTGTCAACTACCAACCGCATATAATTCTGTCTCAAAATCCAAATAGCCTCCCATAAAGAGTGGATCTCTGTCAAGGAAAGATAACTGCCTTCCTACTCATCACTAGTAGGAGAACCCCATCCATAAACTGCTAACAACTGATGAGAAGCATCAAAATGATGGCAAGTGATAGCAATGTCTTGGTCACTAACTCTCAACTGATTAGACACATGATGGCACTGGCTTGACTGTCTCCTACAAACCTCCTCTGATGCACTGTCTAAAGGAGTATCCTCAAAGTTACTAGTCTCTAGAGTATCACCATCCATATCCTATGAATCAAATCTAAAGCTTATATCAACATACAAAGTATCAAAAACATTAGCACTGCTGTCCAACTCCTCTGTACCCAAGGAAACTAAGTCTTCAAAACTACCCACTGCATCCTCATGGATGTCATCAATGCCAATATGATCTTGGGACTCATCTATACACACTACCAAATATGAAATATCATCAACACATTCCAGCAAGTATGGTTGAATGGATATATGAACAAAGCCCAACACCGGTGTATAAAAACTAATACCAACATTAGATAAGCTCCTGGCACAAAAAAAGACAACACCATGCAATCTGCTAATCAAATCCATGTTAGCACCCAAACAATCACTGCTACCAAAAAGTGTTAAAGATTTACAGTCAACTAAATCCCAAATGCCAATATAACAATCTCGAGTCCATATTTGTAAACTAGAATCCATTGGTAACTCAAGAAAAATTCTCACTTGAGTAATATGACCAATAACAACTAACTCCACATACCTGTCATGATGAGATAATGTAGTCACAATACTATCTTCACTCACCTTCAGCTGGCGGGATAAATCATGTGAAGTACTACTAGCCTCAACCTCATGTGACAAAGCATCTAACTATGCCTAGTACTCTCTCTCAGAAAAGTCATGAATGCTCAATGTCTACTCATCTCCATCAGGTATCTCACCATTATGCACAACAACATCCTCATAATCATCATCCTTGAGGTCAAATCTATCTATCACTCTTTGACTAAAATCATCAAATGTAGTTACCTGATCATGACCTTGAGTAGTCATTCCATGATACCACCAATCATAGGCTACATCTTCCAAGTGTACACTTGCAATTTGAATAGCATCGCTCTCCTTCATGGGGTTAAGTGTGAAGAAGGTCTATAATTTTTGTAGCCATGCTCTAGCTGAAATTTTATTTTTCCATCAAAAGTAGGTGCTATAAACTTGCTTATTTTATTTTTGAGCTCTCTTCCACTTATGTCATGCTCCCTTCTATACTCTTTCTTGGGCATCAAAGTGTTCATCATATCCACATATTCTCTAAAAGGAACCAAACTACGAAAGTCATCATCTAAGCCATTGTAAGTAGCTCTTAATGTAATCAAGTTACCTGTAACCTCTTCCACGGGATTAAAGGTTGGATTTGGTACTGGTGGCTCATCTGCAGGCAAGAAAATAGTTTTGGTTGATTTATATGGTGTGGATTTCAGATTTCTTGGCTCCTCTGAAGTGCTCCCTTTCTCATTAATAGATGCAACTCCTTGTATTTTTTTTGTCAATATTCGCAAAGCCTCTCTAGTTTCTACCAAACTATCCACTGTTTGCTTCTGAGGATTTTGGATGTCTTGGAATAATTTCTTTTCCATCTCATCTGGATCAGCCATACTTTTCCCTTCCTTGAATTTTGTACTTTTACTTTCAACTGGAGGTTTGATCACAATTTCTTTATTCTTTTCTCACTGCAAATATTTTGTTTCTCTTTCACTTAGTTGCATGTGACCATAAATTTTGACATGCAACTGATTAGAAGCAACATGCAACCATAAATTATGACATGCAAGATCTGGGTAGTTGTTAAAACTGACATTCAAGATCTGGGTAGTTATCAAAACTGACATGCACAATCTAGGTAGTTGTCAAAACTGACATGCAAGATCTGGGTAGTTGTCAAAACTAACATGCAAGATCTGGGTAGTTGTCAAAACTGACATGCAAACTTCTACAAACCCTCAGGCTGGCAAGATCATGGCTCTGATACCACTGAAATGTCCCTTTACTGATTTTATATTATATTTCAAGCCTTAAATCAGATCTTTAAAATCAAACAACCAATATTACAAAGATCCACCAATTTCTCAATAAAACCCAAATCGGGTATGACCGAAATAGTGCCAAAAAACTTCACAACTTCACAAATAATTAATAAATCTAAAAATGGAAATTTTTACAAAAATTTCAGCAGCATAACAGCCTACAAAATGACATTTATAGATCTGTATAGCCTTTACACAACAGTTCACAAATGTAGGACAAAAACTATGCTCATCGGGCTCTCGAAATTAACACAAAAATGCCCGAAAACACCACAAAAACACTAATAATTTATCTCAGAAGTTTAATCATGTCTCAATACATATATTCAACTCTATTTTAACATCTTAAAGTTTGAAATACAGCAGCAACCCAAACTGATATGAAATACTCAACTGAAAACACCAAACTCATACAAAAAACACACTTGAAAACCCACAAATCTGCACTATTCAGCACAAAGCAAACTCTGTATGAGCATGCACATGGAATGACTTCAAACTCTTATCCTTAGCCTTCTTGGAAACCTACAAAATCCCATTCTTGGGTCTCCTTCTCCACAAGTTTGGCAGCCTCTAAAGAATAACAAAGAAATGAGCAAAAATCAAGTTCTGGAATGAGCCCAAAATGCCTCCAAACCCCTTAAAAGAGGGCATAACCCTAACTCACGTCCAAGAGGGGTTAATAAAACATATTTTAATAATAATTTTCATTTATTAGTCCATTTTCTTGCAAAGATTATTTTCTTTTGCTGAAACTTCACCTTTTTGGGCTTGCCTGCCTTAGCAAAGATTATTATTTTTAATTATTTGAAAAGGGGACATGACAGCTTGAGTTTTTTATTTCCACTTTTTCACCAAAATCAATGTAACTATCATTAGGAACCCATTCTATACTATTTTCATCCTTGTAACTTAATTTCTCGCTGCAGTCAATGCTGATAAATCCTATTGTTTTATTTGTGGGTCGGGAGTTTTTCACTTGTCATCCCCAAGGATCCTCCTAAGAGTTTAAGCTGCAAAAATTTATAGTTGGGAGTAAAAAATACTCAGTTTTCAATTCATGCATTCATAGGCTAGCAAGACCTTGTGCTCTGATACCACTTGTAATGTCCCATTTTAGGACATTCGATAGTTTCTTCCTGAGTACTTGTAATTTTTTATAATATTTTCCATATTCATTCCTTAATGTTTGAAAATATATTTATACTCAGTATTTCAAAGGGTCGTGACCTATTGTTTATATTAATTATATATGATTATATATTATATATTAACAATGTGTTAATATTACTTAAATATAACCATATTATATATTAATAATATGTTAATATTAATTAAATAATATATGATTATTTATTATATATTATATTGATTATATATGAATCCTTTATTTAGTATAGATATAATTGTCATACACTATAATACATAAAATAGTTAATATAGGTGTATATATTACTTATAGCATGACAATTAAATATCTAATTATGTATAGATAGATAATAATATTCATATAGTTATATATATATATATAATTAATATTTATAATTATATAATATATAACGATTTATATGTGTAACTTAAAATAATTATAATTTATTGTATATAAATTATCGATTATTAATAGTATACTCCTTATGTATAATTAATTTATATACTGAAATGGGGATATCACACTTTCTTCAAGAACAAAATGTTGCGCCAGAGTCATGATTAGTTCTGCTGACTGCACTGATATGGGATGTGATGTTGTGTTCACCAACCTGGAATGTATCAAGGATGATACCAGATTTGATCTCTCGGTTGGCTTATTACAAGTTTTTAGGAATTCCCCTAAATCAATGTATCCCAGATCAGTATCTTGAATCTCGGCATAATCATCGTGAAATCTTGATTTGGATGGTACACCTTGGAATTTGAACACTACTGGTTTGGGTGCAACCCCAGATGTGGATGCCATTTAATCACCTACACATAATGAGATAAACATTTATTAGTCCAATGTTTCAACATATAACTCTTAAATTAAAATAAGTGTAAAGAAAAGAAAAAAAAATGCGCCCTTTGGGTATTTCTCAATATTTTTTATTTTATATTATTTTTATTTTATTTATTTATTTATTTTATTTTATTAAAAAAATTAAACTAAAAAAATAAAAAAAAATGAAAGGTGAAATGAAAATAATGTGGGTATGGGGCGCGTGCGCGCATGGCGGTGAGAGGGTTAGCGGAGGGCAAAAGGGTTTGAAGTGGTAGAGGAGATGGTAGGCGTGCACATGCTACCATGGTTGCAGACGTGCAGCGGTAGGGTTTGGAGGTAGTGCACAGAGTGGGCTTTGGAGTGGTGGCACGCGAGGCTTTGGAGCAGTGGCGCACAAGGGGGGGTTTAAAGTGGGTGTGCGACAATGCAGGGAGGTGTGTGGCGAGAAAGGCCAGCATAGGCACGGGGTGAGGTTGTGGTAGCAACGTGGTTGTGGGTGTGGTACAGTCGCATTATGTTTGCGAAGTGGTGGCGAATGAATGCAAGCACGCAAATGAACGTAGAGGAGGTGGATGTGGGTGTGTAACACCATTGGCACATGGGTGTGGGAAGGCCGGTAGCACCCTGGCGAGTTGTGCCACGCGGAACAGTGGGTGTGGGCATGCATAGTGCCATGGACTTAAAAACTTAGTGTTGCAAAAAAGAAGCGCGCACAGTTAACTTGTTTTTTGTCACTAGAGCAAAGAAAAATGTAAGTGTAAAATGGTAAAGGAGGATGGGGGTTTTATAGACCCTGCAGCGTGCCTCAGTGTGTGCATTGATGGGTGGTGTGCATCCTACCTACGCACGTGGAAATTGATTCGAATTTTAAAAAAAAATTTTTTTGACTTGAACACTCTAACTATAATAAAATTTCTTCTCCCGACTCTTGAACTATGAGTTCGAGAGTCAAAAAAAGTAGGGGGTCCCCATTCCTTTGCAGGAATGGGGCGTGTGTTGTGGACACCACAACATGACTTAGCTCTTAAAATATGGAAATAGGGTACACACTTTTGCACCTTTATGGGGTGCACAAGTGCATACCCTTTTGTTGGTTTGAAGTGACCTTTGAAAGAAACGCACGTAGAGGTTTGCACATGCACATTGTTGTGTGTGAACAAAGGTGCACACATATGCCCCTTGAAGAGGTGCACATGTGTGCACCTTTGGTGTCTTCTAACACTTTTTTTGTGCTTTTTGTGTAGGTTCAATGCACACCTTAGCAGGTGTGGGTTTGGAGGAGGCAAAAAGAGTAATGAGAGAAGAGGAAGGGGTCTTAGGGCAATGTGCACCTTTTGGAGGTGTGCACCTATGCAGGTGCACATTTCCAAAGGAGTGAAGTGCAGACTTGTGTATCTAGCACACCTGTGCCCCTTGGATGGGTGTGCATGTGTGCTAGGTGCGCTAGTGCACCCTTTAGCACAAAAAGACTTATCTCTTTAAAAAATTATTAGCTCTAGTACTATATTTTCTTAGTTAGAGGACCAAAGCTTGACCTAGACTCCAAGTGGAGTTCCAAAAATGACCTTGGCCTTGGAATAAGGGTCTAGGAAATAAAAAATTTAAGAGGGGGTCTCCATTTCTAGGAGAAATGGAGCGTGCATTGTGAAATCACAATAGATTTTAGATAGAAGATGCAAGAGTTCAAATATATGAAAATGTTTGGCTATAAAAGGGTATAAATCATCAAAAAGGGCAAAATAAGTACACTAGAGTGCTCCTAGACCTCATCTAAGAAAAATCCAGAAACCATTTTCAAAATTGAGAACTTTGACATTTTGGTGAATTGAGCACCTTGCAAAAATTTCATCAAGGTGCACAAGCTATGCTATTCATAGAGGTGCACTGATAGTTAACTGCTGGTTCCTAATTTAGAGCTCTCTATGCATCAAAAATGCATTCTGACGGTAGTTCATTTCCTAGAAACACCCAAAGAAGGTCAAGCTTCTATTTTTAGGGCATCCAATGATTCTTAAATCCTCTTGCAACTTCCTTCTTCTTATCTACTTTTTTTTTTTTTTAAAGTCATGTAAATGCTCATGCGCCCATTAATTGATATAAACAAGGGTGGAGTCCTACTTAGCACCATTTAGAGAGTCAATTTGTATATAAATAGATCTTTTTTATTAGTTTAGAAGCATATGTTTTTGCATTAAGAGATCTCTCATTCTCAACAAAAATTGAGAAGACAATTTCTTATAAATTTAGGAATGTAACATATATTCCAAGCCATTATTTTGATACAATAATATATACTATTGGTGCTCTCATTCTGAGTGTAGTTATTCTTGCCAGAGTGTGTTATTTTTTGTGAATTCTTGTTCATGATAATAATGGAGCCAAATGTTTTGTTGTGTTGATTTGATTGTGCAATCTTTTAGTTCTGGTGTTTTCCATGTGTTGATGAATTCCACTGACATACTGAGTTGAAGAAGAGATCACCCTATTGTTCCTACATAGCTTCTTGTCTCACATGAGTGCACTTTTCATGGCCTTACGATTCAATGAGAAGTGAAGCATCTTTCATTTTTTAGTGAGTTCCCATCAATGATTGCATCATTGGATTTGAGAAAGTGTTGCTTCTATTTTCCCTCGTTTCCTACCCAATATTTTTGATGATCTAACTCGCAGATGTTTTGTTACTATGGTTTATGTCCATTATGCATTTCCCTTTCATGATATTTGCTTTCATCTCTCGTTACCTTATCTTCATTATTTTCTTTGCTAACACATGGTTAAATTATGAATTCATATAGTTGAATTGTTAGATTGCATTCATTATAAAAACATCAAATACCCAAAATATATCTCTTTCATGGATACTTTTTGAAATAGCAAGCAGATTGAACATCTAATCCAAAATTGGTCAGAACCAACAAAGACCTCCCTATGAACAAACACATTTATCTTCAACTGAGCAGATTTTAGTAGGTCACAAGATCACTTGAAACCTTGGAGTTGATCCTAGATTAGCTTTTCAAGAGAGGAATTCAAAAGGATTCCTACTATTAAGTATTGTCCAAAATGACAACTCAACATTACTCTTTGGTGGTTGTGGGGGTTACTGTATGGGAGCCTAGTTCGATATGTATGCTAGGAATTGAATTCCTTGAATGAGAATGGCTATGGGTTTCTAACCTGGGATTTTAGTTGAGAAGATGTTGGTAAGACTTCCTCCATCCTAATAGGTTTCAAAATTCAATTCATATAATTTTTTTTTTTCTAAAGTCTTCTAGAATAAATGCATAGGCATATTGCTTATATGTGCAAATATATTGTTCATAGGTGCAACACTACAACTTTGTGTCTGCCATCCTCTTTATCAACCTACTTGATCAAATGTGTCTCCCTACTTAACGTATGTATAACAACATTGAATGAAAGAATAGTTACATTGAAAGTGCAGTTAGGCTTTGCAGATGTGTTGTTCTAATGAATGAATGTGTAGTAGTGGTTAAAATAATTTATATGCATAGTTATTTAATACAATTGTGCCTCTCTTCTTTAAAAATGTGTAGATATCATGAAAGTTTAGTAGAAGAAGGCATATGCATAGATATATTGTATAGATGCACAATTTTATAGCTATCTTGTTATTTTGGGATATCTAGAATTGATCGGTTGTTTAACTTTTGTTTCATACTTGCTACCATCTTATAAGATCATGGCATGTTGTTTTTTGTGTTAAATACTTCTTGTATGGACATGTGATGATTGTAAATATCAAGTAGGGTAGAATCCCTAGGTAAGTGTCTCACCATAGTGTTGGGGCCTGAAAGTGGTGGCTAGATAATCCTATGCTAGGAGATCATAGCCTAGTGCAGGATAGCTCCAATGTGAGTAAGTACACAAGTGATAGGTTAAATAAATTAATTATGGGTTGGGCATGGATATTCACACTTAATAATATAATTATGAAAGCTTTGTTTGATTACTTAGAGTAGGGGCTCGCTACACATACCAATTATGGAAGTTTTGTTGGAGTACTTAGGGTAGGGGCTCATCGCACATACTATAGGTCCCTAAGATCAAGAGGTTGATCCCAACATTATTTGGCCATGCTTATCCACATTGGAGTACTCAAGGAAAATATGTTATGTGTTGTAGAGTGGTCTTAAACCTAGAGGGTGGATCCCAACATGTAAGAAGGTATGATGACACTCACCTAATGGCTAGTACACCCTTCACTCTTGTTCTTGTATCTTGAAGTCTCTTGTGAACCCTTATGTTTTATGATTTATCATTACTTTCTTGGTGTTAAAGCTTAGGTTTTCCTTAGGTCCTTTCTATATCATGGGTTTTCTCTAAGCTTGAGGGGTGGTTTCTTAGGATCCATGTGGTTGGGTGGAAAAACTTGAGTCTTACTCTTGGCTTAGCATTGAAGTCTTTTCAGGAGAGATGCTTGAATAATGTTGAATAATATTAATGATATATTTGATGCTTGCACTAGATGAAGATGGATGTAATAAAAATTCATGTAAATTTTATGTAATGTAATCTTGTTATAAATTAATGCAATATAATCTGATGTATAATGTAAAGGGGAAAAAAATTATGTATTTAAACAAAAAGCCGTTTATAAGGGTTGGGTAGTTAGAGATGAGATTTTGTATATATATTCAAAGGGAAATGTTTTTATCTATCTTTTGTAAAGGAAATATTGGTATATGCATCATTATGATTCTTTGTGAACATGAAGTAATAATATGTCTCATTGCAAGTTCTATTTTTCTTATTTCTATGATCTTATGCTCTTAAGTCTATCAATGCTATGGTTACTATACACCTCTTAAGTTAAATTTTTCATTTATAATAAGTTTCAATAATAAGGGAACCTATGGTTTAAAAATGATAATATGTGAGAACTTAGGACTATTACCTTAATTTCATCAAGTTACCTAATGAAGACATTACATATTCCTCCATCTAAGGCAGAACAAAGTAACTTCCTTTTGATTTTGTAACAACTATATTTCTATTATCTACTTATGATATGTTTAGTTGCTGATTCATTTTGAGTAGTCAAGGTATTTATTTTCAAGAATTTTCCTTTAATAGTATTTCCTTTATAAATTCTAGTAACCACATTATACACTCATGAAATTATCATGAACACAATTTGGAAACTATGAAAAACCAAGTTTATGTAATAAAGAGAAAATGGAGTACAAGAAAATATTCAAATCATATTTTTAATTAATTTCTTTAGGAGCATTCATACATTTCATCTCTCCACAAGTATTCATACCTCTATGAGCATCATATAGATGTAATGAGTTCTAAGTATACCATTCATTCTCATGATGGATAGGTTCCCATTAATCACTACTCATGAAACATGGGTCAATGAATTTGGCTCAAAAACTACATATTTTAATCCTAATAGAAATATCACAATTTGACTTTCTATTACAAATATCTCCTAATTTTTTCCCCAATAGCTTCTAATCCATGTCACTATCACCAATGAGATTATTTTGAGGCATAAAATTTTAGGAGTCAAAACTCTCACCATATTCCATCATCTAGATGGCTTTGAAAATACAAGACAAGGAGAACCACATGACTCCAAAATTCCATATTTTGTATCTACATCCAAACTTTTTATTTTCTTCCAATGTAGTAATTTAAGATATCGGAGGCATTTTCAAGTCATAGACAGAGTATTCTTAAAAGTTTAGAGCTTTCAATATCTCTAAGACTATCAAAGCAAATTTTGATATCTATATGATTACAAGATGTATTATCAACTAGTTCACCACCATGATCCTTTCATATCTCCTACAAATTTTATCACCTAAAATTCAAAGGAGGTGTATGTATGATACTTGGAATCTCAAGGATTTGATTTCTATCAGAAGGAAAACTAAAGGTAATTTATCCCATATCAAAACCATTGTTAATAATTGTTTGGTTACTAGAGTAAATGATGAAGGGCCATACCACCCTTACCAACTCACAACCAATATCACAACAATATGGAGACAAAGAGAAGATAAAATGCTTCACAAAACATGCTTTTATTATACTTGAAAATCCTCACAACATCAACAAGATGATATCATAGATATGAATTCTTCCAAAAGAAGTCTATAAATGCTTCAACATAAGAGAACTCCCAAATAAGAGCTTCCACAAGAAGAATCTTCACACCAAGATCTTCACTACAAGATCTCACACTTGAAGAACTTCTACTTGAAGAGCCTATCCTTGAAGAGCTTTACTAAAAGAGATTACTCTTGAAGAGCTTCACTACAAGAGTTTACACTTGAAGAGCTTGATTACAAATGCTCATAAGATTTGCTTAAATAGGCACTTACCATCCAAGATATTACAAACAAAACCAATGTGGGATAAAAGGTAAATACAACTACCTTAAAACAAATTTTAAATTCCCATCCAAATACAACTAAGCACCACCATGTGGCCCAATTAGAAAATTATATTACTTTTGTGGATCACAATAAATATTAAATGCATGATTTAAGAAACTTTCCACAAACTTCTAAGATGCCACCTACACACCTTGATAAATGAAATGATAACCTTTTTCTTATTTTTCCTATTTATGCCACCTATGCACCTTGAAAATAGAAATTTCTCTTTTCTCCTTTTCTCTCTATTTTCTACTTCTTTACTATTTTTATTTCTATTTTTGTCACTTTCTCTCTCTCCTTCCAATTTTAATTTTTTTATTTATTTTATTTATTATTTATTTTTAAAATTTTGATCACACCCCTTTTTCATGATGCAATATGCTCCTGCATTAGACATGCATGGTAGGAAAAATTTTGTGGATACATTCACAAAATGAAGTAGCTGACAATGACATTTATTTTTCTTCTCTTCCAACACCTAGCTGGAACAAGTTTCTACTACTGAAAATACTCCTTCTCAATGAACTTTGTCCAAGTATAAGTTTCATCCTACTCAATTCTTATAGGATTTAATAAATTTGTAATAAACTCAGCAACACCATACAAATCTTTCTTTGTATTGTTATAATTATTTATAATAACTGAGAGGGGTGAGGGGTGGTGAATTAGTTATCCAAGGTCCAATGATGTCCAATAAAACTTTTTCTATAAATCCTTAATGGCACATAACTAAAATTATCATGCACACAATTGAACAGTAAACAATCATGAAAAGTAAACATGCATCACACCATAACACTAAGGATTTTGATGACCTAGAAACCCTCTAGGAATAAGAAGGTAAAAATGGGGTGGGGATGATACCCACTGAATAACTATGTAGTTGATTTCAACCACTTCTGATGGTCTGCCCCGTTAAAGGCTACAACACATTGTTAAATGTGACCCTGTTAAAGGATTTCTACACCCAATTAGGAGTGTGCCTTGTTAGAGGACTTAAGAACATTCAACTTGGAATGTCACCCTATTAAAGGATTTACATAGAGCTGTTAGGCTCACCCAAGTCCATGGGATTTACAATCACCTTCTCAAAAGAATCTTTCATCCCTCTCTAAGGATCTCCTATCCTCCTCCTAAGGATCTCCTATCCTCCTCCTAAGGATCTCTTATCCTTCTCCTAAGGATCTCTATATCCTTCTTCTGAGGATCTCTTTATCCTTCTCATGGGGATCTCTTTATCCTTTTTCTGAGGCTTATCCACCTAGTTGTTAAGCTAACCTAGCAATTTAGGGTTTCAATATCTAATACAATGGTAAGAAAGTATTAGAAGGATTTTGATCTGATACAAAGTGCAACCCTAACTATGCAAATTTTAGATCACTTTTTAGTTCCTTTTCTTTGCTTGGCTTTCCCTCCCTTGCAGTGCTGATAGCTTGTTCACCCTTCAAGATTTGTCTTCTTGAGTTCTTCCACTCGTTATGCCAATGCACTCTATGGTTGCTTGATCAACTCAGAGTCTTGATGCTCTATACTTTTCTCCTCTTGGCTTCTTCACATGATCACACCTTATGATCAATTCCTTCTCATACATGCACACTTGATCTCTAACCTATAACTCCTTATAAAGAAGTTCTATTCTCGATTTTCCACTCAAATCTTAATTTTCTTTTGAGAAAATGGTATTGTTTTCCCTCCAAATTGTTTCTTCTAGAAACTTCATGATAAATCCATTAGCATTCACCTTGAATTGGTTTGCATGGTTTACTTAAAATTCTGTGACATCTACTCATCATCCTTATCATCCAACTAATTCACAAATTTTGATGTAACAACCTTATTGCTACTGATCTAGTGAATCTTTTACTTTAAAAAATAATGCAGCAACTCGACATCATTGGTTTACTAATGCTCAGCTCCTACTATGTTACTCAGCTTCTATTATTATTTACTAGCACTCAGCACTTGAAGAAATTCTATGAAACTCGGCACCTGATCTTTACTTTGCACCAAAAAGTTGCTCGGTAACTAAAGATCACTCGGAACCTAATCTTCACTCGACACCTGAAGGCTGCTCGACACCTAAAGATCAGCACACACTAAAGTTCAAATTGCTTGGCTTCAACTAAGAATCTATTCAGCACTTACTAGCTAGGTCAGTTTTCTCCAATGAACTTAGTTAATCCTTACATCTTTGATGTGCCTCAGTGTGTCCATCCTCTGTGTCTTAGAGTATGTCATCAATATACTTATTTCATCAATGGCTTAGCTGATCCTTATACTTCATTACAGCATCATAACTTCAACCTTTCTCTAGGTACTCTAGTTACATCTTATTGATTATCACCTCCTTTTCAATCAACCAATTGATAGTATTTGGATCACTAAAGAAATTTTCATTCTTGCAAGTAGCAAGTTTGACATCAATGACGAAACAATGATTGAAACATTCTTTACCAGATCCATTATTCTTCATTCATGATCTTTTCAATCATTTCCAACATGTATACCACACATTACTAACAAGATCCTCCTATAAACCATCATTAATATCTTTCAAACTTATCTCAAATTCAGCATTCCATAATTTGTAAGAGTTTACCTCTTTGACATATTCATCTTTGCTTGCCTCTTTCATGTCATCAACAATGCATGTAATTGCTTCACTTTCATGATCTCCAACTAAGGAACTTTACTCTTCCTCCATTTTTGCAGTCTTCAAATCATCTTGATTTACTTCAGGCTCACAAATCTTTTCATCTTATTGCTCTTCCTCTTCTCTTTTGTCTTCTTCAACTTTAGGTTCATAAATATTTTCCTCTTCATCCTCTTGCTCTTACACTAGATCATCTTTCTTTTCTACATCCAAAGAATTATCAACATCTCTTTTCTGGTAATGCACTCTTCTCCTCTATAACTTAGCTTCTAATTCATTCACTTGCTTTTGCAAATCAACTCACAATGCCTCTTAATTTCTTTCTCTAATCTTCTCGAGCCTAAGAATCCTCAAAATCCATCCAATAATAAAAGTCATCTTCTTCTTTCTCTTCACCATTCTCAAGTCTTCATAGGACAAATAATGTGCAACAACAACACCTTGTGCAAACTACCTCACAATTGGTTATCTGTCTACACACTCAAGAACTTCTTGAAAAACTTCACCGAACCCAAGGTCCTGATGAAAACTACCTCACTTTTGGGAATCTATCCACACACTTAGGAACTCCTACTCTGATACCACTAATAAAAGGCCACACCACCCTTACCAACTCCTAGCAAAGATCACAACAATATGGAGACAAAGAGAAGATAAAATGCTTCACAAAGCATTCTTTTATTATACTTGAAATCCTTACAACATCAACAAGATGATATCATAGTTGTGACTTCTTCCAAAAGAATTTTATAAATGCTTCAACATAAGAGAACTCCCAAATGCTTCACTACAAGAGCTTACATTTGAAGATATTCTACTTGAAGAGCTTATCCTTGAAGAGCTTTACTACAAGAGATTACTCTTGAAGAGCTTATCCTTGAAGAGCTTCATTACAATAGCTTACACTTAAATAGCTTGATCAAAAATGCTCATAAGCCTTGCTTAAATAGGCACTTACCATCCAAGATATTACAAACACAACCAATGTGGGATAAAATGTAAATACAAATACCTTAAAACAAATTCCCACCCAAATACAACTAAGCACCACAATGTGGCCCAATTAGAAAGTTTCATTTCTTTTGTGGATTACAATAAATATTAAATGTATGATTTAAGGAACTTTCCACAAACTTCTAAGATGCCACCTACACATGTTGATAAATGAAATGGAAACCTTTTTCTTATTTTTTCTATTTATGCCACCTATGCACCTTGAAAATAGAAATTCCTCTTTTCTCCATTTTTCTCTATTTTCTCTATTTTTAATTTTTCTTTCTATTTTCATCACTTTCTCTCTTCTCCCAATCTTTTTTTTCAAATTTTGATCACACCCCTTTTTCATGCTCCTACATTAGAAAATATAGTTGGTAGTGGCATATAAAGTTCTATCATGTAAAACTTAATAGTTTGATTAAAGTTAGTAAATCAACTTTAGTTAGGGGATTAGCACTAGTAAATCCAAACCATATAGTGTGAAAAGAATGTTAGTTGGGTAAATTAGCAATTTCTACTTTTAGTAGTGAGACATTTTCATTTAGAAATATATTGGGTTTGGTACATACTAATATTTTTTATCCTACAAGAACAATAGTTTATCATGGTGATAAATAATTTTTATTATTTGTTGTTAACTACTCAAAGATGATGTGGGTGACTTTATCAAATGATAAATCTAAAGATTTGTACAAGTTTAAAATATTTAGAACACTTTCTTCGAATGAAATAGGTAAAATATTGAAGTTTTTAAGGTCTAATAGAAGAAGAGAGTTTACTACATGGAATTTTATTGAATATCATGAGGAGAACAAAATCTAGAGAGATGTCACACCAAGAAATCCATAATAGAATGGTATTGTAGAAAGGAGAAAAATGACTATATTGGATGGTGCTAGGAATATGATCATTCAAGGTGATATACCTAAGTTATAGTGGAGAGAATGCATTAGTATTGTAGTGTACATAATGAACTAGGTACAAGTGAAGAAATGAAGTTGTAATACTCGTTATGAATTGTGTATGGCTATACACCTAGTGTTAAAAATTTCAAACTTTTTGGTAGAATAATCTAAATTAAAAGAGATGAGTTCATAGGTAAGTTTGATCCTAAGAGTGATGGAGGTATTTTATTGAAATAATAAACTAAAATAAATAGTATAAATGTCTCAATAAAAGGAAAAACAAGATAATTGAAAGTAAAAATGCAAAGGTGGATGAATATCCTGATTATTTTGAGGAATCTAGCAAGGAAGACTTAGAGGATTTATTGGAGACTATATATGTGAAAATGTAATTACACTTTAACTTAAAAATATGGAATAAGTGGTTCAACTAGAAGATCAATCTCCTATGCCTGAATTGGCTATTCTCAAGTATGTAATTTGAATCATTATACTAATCAATCCATAGGTGATAAGAATTTGAGCATGTAAACAATAAGAAAAAAAGAATGAAATTACATCTATAATTTATAAATATGAACCTATAACTATGAATTAAGCTTTGAATAATGATGATTGGCTAAAAGACATGACAAAGGAACTTGATTGTATTGAAAATAATGATAACTAGATAATTGTTTGTAGACCAATATATAAAAATGTAATTGGTAGAAAATTAAATTTGAAAAGGAAATTAATTGAAGATGGGGAAGTGATCTAGGAAAAGGAAATACTTGTGTGTAAGTTCTATGAAAAAGAGAAAGGGTTAAATTATGGAGATAGATCTCTCCAAGGGAAAGACTTTATGGGGCAAGAATATTACTTTCTTATGTAGCATATAAAAGGTTTAAGGTTTTCCAAATGGATTTTAAGTGTACTCTCTAAATGGAATTCTAGAAAAAGTATACATATAACATGTTTGTATTGATTAAGATAAGCATATGGTGTGCAAATTATATAAAGAACTCCATGGAATGAAATAAGCAAATAGACAATGGTATGAATAACTAAACTCTTGCCTTGTTAAGGTTAGTTTTAGTAGAACAAGTTAAGATAGAAATATATACTTTAAGGTTGATGGAGACAAGTTATTGATAGTCAATTTTTTTTTGGAAGACATAGTGTATAATGGAGATGATGAAATGAGTTTTTCATTTATAGAAGAGATAAAGAATGAATTTTTAATGTCAATGATTGGATAAATTAAGCTATTTATTGGATTGAAAAATTTATAGCTAAAGGATGGTATCTATGTTAGTCAATCCAAATATGTAAAGGAATTCCTCAATACCTTTGGTATGGAAGGCTCCAAGCTATTTGAAATCGCCATGGTGACCAGATACAAACTATCAAAGGATGATGAGTCAAGCCTAGTCGATACAATTGTTTATAGGTATATTATAGGAAATTTTAAATATGTTGTTCATATAAGACCATACATTTCTCAAGTAGTTGGGACAATGACCATATTTAAAGAAAATACTATGGAATATCACATGGTGGTGGTAAAGATAATATTCAAGTACTTGAAAGGGACTGGAGACTATAGTATAAGGTATGAACATAATTGTGACTTCTCTTTGAATGTGTTCACTAATGTAGAATGATAAATAAATATTGATGACAGAAAAAGTGAAAGTGAAGAAACATTTCTCCTAGATGGAAGACTCAACTCATGGACAAGTAAAAAACATTTACATTTCCCAATCTACTATAAAAGTTGAGTATTTAGCAGTTTTTATCATTTGCACATAGGCTACAAGGATGAAGAAGATCCTAGGAGGAATGAAAGAGAAGGTAAATTAATCAGTGACCATGTTATATAATATATTATTGCAACTAACATTTTTTTATAATTTTGTGATGGATTCCAAGATGCAACACATAGAAACAAAGTATAGTTTTATAAGAGAGATTGTAGGAACAATAAGTTAAGTGGGAATATGTACAACCCAAGGAGAAGATAGAAAATATATTTACTAAGCCACTACCTAAGGCCATTTTTAAGTATCTAAGAATTAAGCTAGGGGTTATACCCCTACTTGAAAAAAATTTAAGATTTTATTGTAGAATTGATCTAGTGGATTCATCAAATGTCTTTCTATGTGGATTGATGATGGGGGATTACTCCTTAGGGGGAGAAGTTAGAGGAGAATAAAGAGTATTGTAGAAGAAGGTGACCTATATGTTGTATGACACCTTTGTTTTAGAGTGTTTAGAATAACTGAGAAGGGGGGTTAATCAATTATCCAAGGTCCAAATGTACTAATTTAAAAAAAAAACACTTCAACTACTTTAGGTCTTAACATTCATTAACTCAAACTCTATTTTAATCTTTTAGTAACATAAACTAGCATTCCACTATCCTAAATATAATAAAAAATGTAGAATGTAAAATATTAATTATAAATCATCAAAAATAACATCCACACAAATTTGACACTAAGATTTAATGTGGAAACCCAATTTGGGAAAATACCAATAACATGTCACCAATGTTTTCACTCATCCAAATTAAGCTCTGTTAGGAGCCAACCCTACTAAAGGTTACATAATACATTATTAAATGTGACCTTGTTAAAGGATTTCATAACCTTGTTAGGAGTGGCATTGTTAGAGGACTTTAGAAAATTCTATTAGATTTCCACCTTGATTAAAGGATTTACATATGATTGTTAGGTCAACCTTGATTAAAGGATGTCAATACTAATATAGCAATTAGAGAGTACTATTAGGTTTTGATCTGACAAATACAACACACTTTGCAAATATAGATCATATTTTGGCTCACATGTTGATCCACTAATTGGCCTTCATTGTTAGTTGTATCTTTGATCTACATTGGAAACCCTTCAAGAAATCACTCTTCACCTCTTCACAACTCTTCTTTAGCCTTCTACTTAAGTTCACCAATCAATAGCATCAAAAATTGATCTAACCTTACTAGGTTAGCCCTTATACCTCTGTCAATAGGTAATTTCAAACTTTTTCCACTTAAACACCATTGTAGATCTCAGGTTTAGGTTAGATTCATCAAATCCTTCCAAAATTTTGTCTCCTTTTTTTTCTTCTAGAAACTTCTCTAAAATTCTCCTTAAATCCTTGCATAGAAATGCATAAAAATGGTTTCCCTTGATTTAAATGTTCTAAGTCATCCATCATTATCTTCAACACACTTTACATATTCCAAGAAATGAATTCTATTAGTTAGAAATCATGATTTTTTTCATAAATTGTCAAAATGTTGTCCCTTGGCCAACAGTGTATTCTGACACTCAATCATCACTAGGTTACTTAGTCACTACTAACATTATTTTTTGACACATATAGTGACACTCAATCAATACTAATGCTTGGTTGACACTATGTCTACTCGACACATATTGGGGCTTAATTAACACTAGAACCACTTGACATATATTACAAGTTCCTTAATATTCTACTCCCTATGCATTTGATTAATCTTTGATAATTTCTTCAAGGCTTTAGTAAAAATATCATCTTGACTTGTAGCATGTTTAAATAATTACTTTATCTTGTTAAAGTTGAACTAATCAAGTGCCCATTATAATTTCTTCTCATAGCTCAACCTTTCCTCTAGGTGTTATTGTTATGTCCAACTTCTCAAATCCCCTTCATCAATCATCTAGATATGGCACTCAAATCAAATAGAAAAATATCTTAACAATAAGGTTTGACATCAATGAAAACATAATAACTATTCCAATTATAGTTTCTAATAATCTCCCTCTCTGGCATTAATGGAAACACCTCTACTTACAATGAATTCCAAAACATGTAGTGCATCGAGAAAACTCCCTCTATGTTTAGTATCAAATATTCATTAATATCCTTAGTTTTATTTTGATTCTCATCTATGTGTCCATCAATATCTTTCTTATTAGTTTCATTCTAATTCTCATCCATGTAGCTCTAATATACAACACATAAGCTCCCTCTATTGTATCAAATCATGAAATCAATTAGCTTCATATGGAAACTTAATCTCTCTCTTTCTCGTTATAGCATGGTAACTGAATTACAATATCTCCATCTTTGAAAACAATGCCAAAGACACTTCATCTATCTCATACATCATTTTTGTGTAGATATCTTCATGTCAGTTCTAAATTCTCCATATGTCATATGTGTATGAATGATACATCCTTCTTGTTTTACTACTACTTCTCCCTTTACTACTTTAGGCATCTCCTAAAGTAAGACTATTTGCATCAACTTGTAAGATATTATGATCAACACATTTGATGTAGAGTTCCATCTCATCTTAAGTAGCCTTGTCTAGGGGAATCACCCCTAATTTTCCTCTTAGATATTCATGAGAATCCTTAGGTAATGCCTTAGTGAAAATATCAACTATTTTCTCCTTAGTGTTTACATACTCCAATCTCACTTCTTTGCCTTGAACTAGCTCTCTCAAGTAATGATACTTGATAGCAATATTCTTAGTATTTGTGTGTATTATAGGATTCTTTGATATGTTTATAGCACTTGTGTTACTACAATAGATAGAAATTGGGTCAATGATCTCTTCCTTCATTCTTTTCAACAATTGCTTGGTCCATAAGATGTTGGAACAATTCATCGCTACTACCACATATTCAGCTTCAGTTGTTGATTGAGAAATAGAGTTATGATTCTTGCTTGTCCACAAAACTAGTATCTTTCCTAGAAAGAAAGCTCCTCCACTTGTAATTCTTTTGTCAAAAACATTTCCTACCCAATCTAAATCAGTAATCACTCTAAGTTCAAACTTGTCATTCTTCTTGTAACAAAAATCCATTGTCTTCTATTCCTTTTGGATATATTAATATCCTTTCTAATTACATCGTGTGATTCTTCTTAGGACTTTCAAAAAATATTATAACTATCCCAACTGCTAATTCAATATAAGGTCTACTATGAACAACATATTGTAGTTTCCTAATTAGTGATCTATACAATGTTTAGTTCACATTAATAGAATCATCATTCTTAGATAACTTATGTCCTATGGCTAGAGGTGTACTAACTAGTCTTTAATCTTCCATTCCAAAAAAATTTAGTATGTACTTGATGTATTTTGATTGAACAAAAAATATACCTTGCTTCATTTGATATACTTGTAAACAACCAAAGAATTTGATCTCACCAAACATAGACATTACAAATTTCTTCATCATCTCATCAGCAAAATGAGTTCCATAACGCTTCCTTTCTTTCAAATATAATATCATCAACAAAGATTTTAGATAAAAATATCTCATTTTTATTACCAGTCCTCAAATATAGATTGCTATTATCATTTGTTCTTGCAAATCCAATCTTCACCAAATAATTATGCAACCATTCATACCATGCTCTAGGGGATTGTTTCAAACCATATAGATATTTGTACATCTTACATACCATGTTCTTCTTATTGGGGTCAAAAAATCCTTTAGGATTCTCAATGTAGACTTCTTCTTTAAGTATTACATTCAAAAATGCAAATTTGAGATCCATTTGGTATACCTTAAATTTTTTATAAGAAGAATATGAAAGTAGTGTTTTAACTCCTTCTAATCTTGCAATAGGGGAAAATGTTTCCCCATAATCAATTCCTTCTTCTTGTGTGTATCCTTTGCATACCAATCTTTCTTTGTTCCTTGTGATTTCTCCTTTTTCATTTAGTTTGTTCTTCAATACCCACTTTGTTCCAATAACATTCTTGTCCTTAGGTCTAGGTACAAATGTCCATGTTTTGTTCTTCTCTATCTGCTCAATTTCTTCATTCATTGCATGAATCCAATCCTCATTCTCCAAATAATCTTTTACTAATTTAGGCTCAAATTCACAAAGTAAACATGTTTGACTTCTAAGTCTTTTCCTTGTCATAACTCTAGATTCTTTATCTCCAATTATTTTCTCAGGTGCATGGTATCTTCTGACATATTTGTCTAGTACAAGTTCTTTCCTTATTTCCTCTTGTATAGGTTCATCTTGAAAAATGATTTCAAGTTCATCTTCTTCATGTTCCTTGACATCATTTTGCTTTTTCTCAACACCCATAGTCTATTGCTCAGCAATTGGCTATTTCAACTTGACATTTGAATTTTGTTTTTGAATTATAACTCTATTCTCTTTCTTAGGTAGGGTGCAAGGATCACCTTCATTCACATATGTGAATTTGTTGTAATCTTTAGGTTCAATTTTGTATTCAACTTCATTCTTTCATGCATATTCATCAAATTTCTTGACTTGCAACTTGTTCAAAGTATAAATTACTGTACTTACAACTTCTCTCCAATACTTATGTGATACATTCTTCTCCATCATCTATGTTCTAGCACAATCCATACTTGATCTATTCCATTTTGGGGAGGTGTCCTAGGTTTTGACATCTTCATTTTGATTCCTCTATGATTGTAGAACATATTGAATTCATTATAGACAAATTCTCCATCTCTATTAGATCTCAAGGACTTTAGACTGTTACCCATTTAATTTTCATCTCTTTCCAAATACCACTTAAACAACTAAATTTTTGTTTATGAAACATCGCAGTCATCATCCTAGAATAATCATCCACAAATAGAATGCAATATTTTTCTCCACAATAGCTTTGAACACTAATAGGTCCACAAAGGTTAGTATGAACCAACTCCAAAATATCATTAGATGAATATGTCTTGCTCTTGAAATTAGACTTTGCCATTTTTCTAGTTGAAATTGTTCACATAGTATTGTCAGGTTTCTTCAATATTGGAAAACCTCTTACTCTTTTCATCTTGATAATACTTACCAAATTGTCAAATTTCACATGATGCAACCTCTTATGCTATAACCATATATCTTCATACTATGTAAACAAACATGTCTCATTAGATAAATCTAGATAGAACAAGTTACCTTTTGTTTGATCACCACTTCCAATTAGTTCACCATTAACATCAAATATCTTGGCTTTCCTATGATGGATATTCAACTCTATATCATAATTTGTTCAATTGTGAAACACTCAACAAGTTATAGTTAAGTCCTTCAAGCCAATAAACATTGTCACACTTAATCTTATTAGTTAATTGTATTGATCCTTTAACTTTCAAAAGACATGAAACATCATTACCAATCTTAACACAACTACCTTGTATGGTCTAATGGTTTCAAATTTACTTTCACTAGTCATGTGGTTTGAATAACCACTATGAATTATCCAGCTATAACTTTTCACTTAAGAGATTAATGCAATTTTCAAATTTTCATCAGAATCTTCTTTCATAGGAACATAGAAAACTTCTTCATCGTTACTTTTAGATTAATTATCACTTTCTTCTTTAAAAATGTAGCAAGATTTCTTACCTTTTTCTTTGTAGTCCTTGTTTCCCTTGTTGTCTCAATCATCTCTTTTTCCTTTCTACTTGCTTTTTGTTCTTTCATCCTTGTCTTCTTTGTTAGGAAATCTTATAGATATATAACCAACTTTGTTACATGAAAAATAGATTATAGGAAGTTTATCTTTATATTTTCCTCTACCTCTTTGAAGTCTTCTAGCCATTAGTGCTTTAAGCTCATCAAGTTGATCATCAAAAATATCATTGTCACTTTTCACACATTTTCCTTTAGTGCTTTAAGCTTACTATTTGGAGATAGACTTGTGATCCCAAATAAGTAAGTGTGATTAGGATAAATGTTCACTTATGGATGAAAGGTCTAGTGTTGCAATGTCAAAAGATGTTTTAAGGTTTAAGCTCTCTAGAAGAAAATTTGAAAGTGGAAGACTAGGAGTTTGGAAAGATGGTGGTAGACATAGAAGATGAAAGTATTGTGGTCACTAATGTAGTTAACTCAATCCTCGTTCACTGGAAATAAAAACCTTGCGTTCACTCTTTGGAAAGTAGACCAATTTCAAAGTTTTCCATTGTATTCAATTCTATCGTAATAGTCTTGTGTAGCTTCTTCTTTTTTAATTTCTTTGATAGCGTATCAAAATTGTTTGTCACCGTATGCTAGGTTCTTCCTTTCCTTGTAGACAGGTGGTTTGGACAACTTCACTTTCTTCTGTTTGACTTGGTTGACTTTATCGATCATGGCAGGAATAAAACAAGACCCAAATTTCAAGTACCCAAAAACTTTGCAATAAGATGTGACTAGACTCAACCAATTTCAAAATGCAAACTACCCAAAGTAACCATGAGTCAAGAAGACCTCGCTTAACCTATCTCACTCAATGAAAGGTTACCTCACAATTTCACTCATTTTAAAACTTGTTTGATGTTTTTGGCTTTGGTTTTGAATGTTTGAACAAGCACACTGAACACGCCAACAACCCTAATAAGGCTATCTCTAGGATGATCAAGGCTTATCTAAAGAGAGTCCTCCATATACACAAAGTACGTGAGGCCCAAATATGTAGATGAAAGGAAATACTACCACACAGTCGGGGGGAGATGGTAACCCAAATCTCCTCCTTCACTTTCCAAAGTTATAAAGCTCTTTGGGGCTTAGCCAAGAGTGACAATATTCTAGTTCCAAGAGAGGTGTCTTTCGATTCACCTCCCAATTTTTATACTCTGCCTGAACACTAGAGTTGAGGTTGTCTCAAGGGGTGATAAAATCCCCAAGCAAGCCTCTTAAAAAAAAGAAAAGCAAAACCACTTATTTCTTGTGCACCCAAGATCGCCCGAAGGCGTGAGGGGAGAGAATATGTAACTGGTCTTGGGGTTTAAAAGACACTTGTTCTTTCCCAATGAAGCTTTAAATTTTCTATCTACTTGAAGATACTCGTGATTAAAACATACAAAGTTCTTTCCAACTTGAAATAGTGCCAACATAACTGAAAACACAGGTTCTTCAACAAGAAAGTAAAGCAAGTGCATGAAATTAAAATGCTAAAAATAAAAAGGCAAGAAATAAAGTCAATTTACCTTAGGGCATTCAAGAGTGTATGACTTCATTTTAAGCACCAAACCCAAATGTGATCTAGCCTAGGCATACAGGTCCATTTTAAACACCAATTTCAAATAGTGTCTAGCCTAGGCATACATGTCCATTATCCTTTAAAGCATTCAAGATGGTGTGAATTCTTTTTAAGCACCAAGTCTGTTGGTGTTTTATTTTGATGTTAACAGTGCTAAAACTACTAGGCGACAAAAGGCTTAGTACCTAGATATCAGTACATACACAACCTAAAGAATAGCCAATTCTCATTATCACTTGCATATGCAAAGTACTAGGGCCCAACTCCAACAAAACCTTAGACGGTTTTCTACTCTTTTGGCTCTGTAAAACCAGGGCGGGTGCACCCAGGGATGGTTCAAAGATGGAATAATTGTATGAGAATTATCCTTAGTTTCATTTTGATTCTCATCTCTAAATCCTCAAACATATATGTAAATAATTGATAAACACATCCCTTGAACAGATATGGCCAAGAAATCTTCTATAGCTCTGCAGATGTTTCCAACAACAATGGCTAAATGAAGCTAAAACAATCCATGCAGGCAAGTGCTGGCCCACTTTGAAAATCTTACAGGAAAGATAAGTGAAAATTGATTTTATGATGTATTTTGAAATAAGCTAGTTATAATATACTTCTCTTTTGGGCTGAAATACTTTCGATCAGTGCCTAATCCATTGGGCATTCAGAGTCAAGTAAATTCTTAGATCTAATTTGTTGCCTTGCAACGAATTTTCATCAGCAATTCTTACCAGAATTTATCATTCAAAAATCCTTATTAACACCCAAGCAACCTCATCACATTCATCAAAGTCTTTATTTAATCCATTGAATTAACAGCAATAACAAATGCATGTACAGTCTTAATAAATTGCAATCAATTGCATAAGCTTTTACTCACACAACATCAAGGTAGCTAAGTATTGAAAAGGAGACAAAATTAAGAGAAGAACAGATATGGGGACAGTTCATAATTTGTATTCATTTCCTTTGAAAATGGTAATATCCTTTACAAAAGACCCAGAAAAACCTTCAGAGAAGAAGCACAGTTCTTTCTACATTCATCCATATCTCAAAAATTTTGACAGAAAAAGTATACTATAAATTTCTTTCCCAAAATGTTTGGACCAAAAAAGAACTAAGCATAATACTTAGTGAAAACCAAATTCGGACCCATCTTTAGCCTTGGGATCTCACTTAAATAATGTGAGATGCAACAAGCTTCAGGCTACAGTAAGTGACAGGTGTCCTTCTTTTGAAAAACAAAAAACAAGAATAACAGAAAGGTTGATTACAACAGCATTTCTTGGTGGGTCCCTTTCTGTTATGCTTCTTGGTTGTTATGATCTGCTCTCGCAATCATTCCTCATCTTCAGAGTACATACCCATAAGGTATGCAAGTGATGTATCATCTTCTGTTACATGCAAACTCACTTTAACCTGGGGGTTTTCTATGTCATCATTGATGACTACAAAAGTAACTATTACTCTTACATCTTCCTCGTCATCGTCTCCTGACATCTGTTCACTAAACTGATCTTTCCATCTGTTGAAAGTATCATCATCTGGCCAATCAAAACTTAGGGTTTCTCTTTGTATCTTTATTAAAGAATTGGCATTTTCTTCTAAATCATCGAATTCTTTTTTTATATCAGCATAATATAATTGTATTTTTACCATCTCTTCATTTGTCTTTGCCCAAAACCAATAGCCAGTCTCACTGATGATGTTTGTTATTCTGTTATCGAATAATTCATCCATTTCCTTTTTCCATTTGTCCTTTTCCTTTACTGTATCAATAGATTCTAAGGCACAAGGAAATAGGGTGAATTTTTTAGCAAGATATCTTGAAAAACAGAGTGTCAATTTCCTCTGTAAAGAATCTCTTTTATTTTCAAAATTATCTAATTGATTCAATAAATCAAAAATCCTCTCAACCTGATGATAAGGCATTTGAACTGTAGATATACAAATAATTGTAACATCATTATTCCTCTGTCTCCACTTCTGTGCAAGAGAATCTAGTCCATTCTTTTCTTTATTTAACTCATCTATGAGGGTTACAATCCTTGTCAATTGATCATAAAAATTTGACCATTGTATTTTATCCCTCAAGTATGTCACACCCTGCCTCCATTTCTCTTCCTGCTGATTTCTAAATTCTATCTGCCACTCATGCAATTTGGTTTTTTCTGCTTCAAATTCTTCTGCAGTATAGAATTGGGGTCTTTCAGGGGTGTCAGGTATCTCAATAATAGAGGTTAATCCCACAGATGACTGTGGGGGATATGCAATTCTTAGTGTACTGGATTCTCCCACTTTTCTCTTTCCAAGTACCTTTTCTAATTGAGATACCCTATTTTCTAACTCAATTCTCCTTTTTACCTCTTGGTTATAGGCTTCCACCACTAGTTCATATTTATTATGCATATCCATCATTTCCCTCTCTTCTCTTTCCGCAGTAGCCAGGGCAAATTTAGAATAATCCACATTCATGTGGGCTGCCTGTACATTTGAAGTGTCAGCAACTCTTCTTACAATGATACTCCCTGTCAATCCTGAATTATCAGGCTGTGATGAAGTAACTCTGGATCCTCTTCTCAGGGACCACATAACAAGGGCAGCTTGATCATTGTTGAATGTTGTACCCAAGAATTCCTCTTTATTTGGATCCTGGAGTCCTAAATTATTTGAAACAGAATTAAAAATTAATGCGTCAGCAATGTCCCAATTGGGCAATAATAAAACATTAGCATTTTTTACCATCTGTCTTCCCTCATCAGGGGTTATATTTTGGAACTCTTGAACCATTTGTTCCTTTATTAGATTTTGAATGGAGGTCTCATCCATTTCTGGATGTTCTGCTCTCATATTATTGCACCTTTGCTCAAAAATGTGCATGTTTACTCTCCACGCAAACTGATGGAAAGCCCTAGATCTTACAAAATTGTTATCAGACAAAAAATGCTGACTGGCTTGTTCCAAAACAGGGTCCAATTCCCTTCCTCTGAAATCTGCTGTAGTTAATTCAAAACTTGGTACAGGGGGTTCCTGAGGGTTCCCTTCATCAATCTCTGCTTGTGTAACAAAAATTTCTCCTTGTGACCCCATTTGTTCGAATTGCTCATTGGTGAGCTGTTCTTCCTCAATTCTTATTGGGGTTTGAGAAGGTGATCCACTTTCATCAGGGGATTCTTCCTCCCTTATTATTCTCCTTCTTTTGGGGGAAGGTTCAGGGGGTCTTTCTTCTAGGACAGTGCTGGTGGATCCAACAATCTGTTTTTCTTTATGCACAACGGGCACCTGCTGTTGGACAATAGTATATCCTGTTTTCTTCCGTACCACCAGTGGACCTATTCCAATGTTGGGGGTGAAACCCAATTTTCTCATAATTTCTCTGGCTTTATCTGAAAAAGAATTAATAAAATGTTGTTTCTTTTCATTCATTACTTCCATTATCTCAGAGAAAGTACTCATGAGCTTATGTATTTTATCTGCATTGTTTGCAGCATTACTAAGAGGACTGAAATTTTTATCAAAACAATTAATGAATTCCAAAACTTTTGAATAGACTCTCCATTTTTCTTTCTTTATTTCTTGCTCATGGAGAGAGTATTCATTTCTTATTATATCTTCAGGAAAATAGAATTCATGCTGAACTGGACGAAGCTTGATTCTCAATCTAAGGGCAAAGTTAAAGAAATGCTCTGTATCACAAAAACGAGAGTGAGACACTGCCATTTTATATTGATCCAAAAATTTATGGAGAAAGACCCATCCTTCTTTAGTTATCACAAACTGGTGGGCTATAGTACAAGTAGGAAAAATTGATCTTGTCCCCCTTTTGTGCAAAAAGGCCTCCTCCACTCCTCCCAACTGCCACAAAAATTCAGCTATCCCTACCTTTAAAAGTTCCTGATAGGGTAACACATGAGGTGTTCCTTTGAATCCATAGACCCTGATGACCATTGAGACTAAATATGGGATAATATCTCCCCAATTATGTGAAACTTTTAGATTATGGGTTTTGTCCATAGGCCTGACAAGGTGCATTAATGCCTTAGGGATTCTGGGATTGTCACTCAATAAGAGGCACCTTAGTTTGGAGGCAAAGTGCCTATCAAATCTAATGAAGCTAGCATTTTTTGCTTCCCAGGTCATGTCTGCACTCCATAATTGGACTGGCAGTGCTTCCCCTTCTTGTTCTCTATTTAAAACCATTTCTTTACCAAAATAAGTGGCCCCTTTAAAAAGAAACATATGCATCAGTAAGGAATACTGACCCCAAACCTTTTCCACCTTGCCCTGTGCAATCCCCACCAATCCATGATGAATCTCATTTTCCAAGTAAGATGCAAAATCAAAAATTATTTCCACACCAAAAGAAGAGATTTGGGTGATCATATACATGAAGCTCACCGAAATAAAATCTTCTTCGCCCTCTCTGAAGACTCTGCACAGGGTCCTATATATCTCCACTGCCCTGGCATTAAAACATGATTTCTTGAAGGGCTCTTTAGAAGATGATGTTATGGTTGGGAGGCCTCCAATCCGGCCTATGTGGGCTTTCAGTGCACCCTGTCTAACTACATCCCTCTTGGATATATATTCTTTTTCTAAATCTATCAGATTAATGGGCACATGATACATGGTGAGGGGTCCCAGACTGAAAACTTTCCTAATCTCCTCAGGACTGATGGTAACTAAAGCCTCACCATCTATTCTCCTCACTACCTTAGTGGCTTGGTCATAGTTTTTTGCTATGGCTTCAAGCAGGTCAAAATCCATAAACACGCTGGGGACAACAAGCTTCCCAAGATCAAAATTCCAAATATTGGCATGAGGTGCATATAACTTCCTCTCTGCAAACCATTTTTTGAATAAACTCAAACCAGTTTGAGCAGTTTGAGCATCCCGGACCCAATTACCCTTATCATACAATCCATCAGCTACCCTAAGCCTAGGGTTGAGTGAGGTTAACCTCTTAACTTGCACCATTTCTACAGTAGATTCAGGAAGTAACTCAAGCAAATCATCATGCACATTTCTATCCAGGTAGTTTACTGCTCTTGTAAATCCCTTCTTAGGAGGCATCTTGGGCTATCCTTTTTAAAACTTAAAAGCTCACAAAGATGATGGCAGTTTTACTTACTTGAATTCTGTCTCAATTCTCCTTTGTATTCCTGCAAAATTTCAGCGAACAGATAACTTGACAATTTTTTATCAACCTTGGCATGCTTTTCTTTCAGTAATAGCTTCTGCACAGGAATGGCTTCAAATCTTTTCTCGCGTGAAATGAAACTGATGCAATCTCTCTGTATTATACTCTGTTTTTCCTCACGGACGAAGCTTTCTTGTCTAATTAATACAGAGAGTGGCACTACATTTTTTATTTAAAACTGTGCCGTTGATCTTCAAAGATCCTACGATCATGCGGTACAAAGAGAACAATTAGGAGTTATATTTGCCATGTCAGTTATTTTACCCAATGAGGGCTTGCCACGTACTTAATTCTTTCTTTTGATGTCGCTTACATTTAGACCCACTGACGATGGAGAACACGTGTCAGCATGTCGCTACTTCGTTATGCATAAAGAACAAGCACCTTGCCATGACGAGGCGGCGACAACCGTTGATCGGATCAAGAAATGATCGAAAGATACGCTACAGGACTTCTTAAGAAAGAAGGCGGCGGGCCCATCTCGCTATGTCGCTGTAATTATCTTCCTTGCAACTCTTCATAGCGAGATAGTGAGCTCCGTTGATCCACTTCAAGCTGACGTTCTAGATTTCTTGTACATTTAGTCAGATAGGTATTAATGAGAATCGGATCTCTGCATAGCTGGCACATGTCAAAATTTATCACAGTCATCTGTTGTTACACGTCATCAAAGATCTTGCCGATCTTTTTCCTTTTTACGGGGCCTCGCTAACTCGCTAACGGTGAAGCACCTCAATTTTCCGATAGCGAGGTAGCGAGCTTCAGCACTTTAAAGGATTCCGTGCCGGAAAATGCAAGGGGTACCCAGTAATTACTTCTGTTAATTAAAACTGATTCTGACAACAGTATTTATGACTGGTCATGCCACCTGGTGTAATTATGATACAAGCAAGATGCAATGTCATCATTTTTAGATTTTCATGTGGCCTCGCTACTTCGCTAACGGTGAAGTACCTGAATTTTCCGATAGCGAGGTGGCGGAACTTCTGAAAAAAACAACATTCCGGCTCTGATGTCAGATATTCTAGTGGGTCCTTCTCCTTCCCTTTTTTATGGCGAATTGCAAAGTGTACCTGCACAATAAAACATTTAAAGCAAATCTCCGATCGCCGCACCTTCACTTCATGGTCCCACCGCTTAAAAAACTCAATGCTCGCTATCTCGCTATACTTAATGAGCATGTAACTCTCAATAGCGAGGTAACGCCAGTGGTAGATCTAATCGGATCTGACGGTTGGGACAAATAGGAAGAAAAGTAACCCGGGAGAAAGGAAAAGGAATATGAAAGCATATTCGCTTCTTTTAAAATTTGAAAATTTTGCGCCCGACCATTTATGAATAGGGATGAATATAGGGCTCATATGGCGATTATTTCTTATAGATGTTTTATCCAAAACCCTATGCTTCACTTTAGACATAGAACATCTGACTTTTCTATGGTTTAACTGAAAATTTTTTTACTGCAGAAAAAGTCAGACCAACAGTGGCTCTGTCTGGGGATGATAGACTACTTGAGTCTATGCAAGGATTCAGAATCTATGGGAGAGCAGACCACACATCCAGGGAGTGACAACTTCTTCAGGGAGCACAGAGCAACACACAAAAACAAAAACTCAGACTGTACAAGGATTTACAGAAAACAGGACGCCAGGAAAACCTAAAACTATTGTTCATGGAAGAAAATAAGTATTTTTTCAAGAAAAATACCTCTTCAAGAACTGTCCATGAACTGGCAATTCAAGAATATTATCTAACATATCTTTGATTATGTACGAATCTTCACCCCAAGCATTCTCAATGAGATATGGGCCTAACCAAATGGGATCAAATTTGCCATGTTTTCCTTTATCTTCAATTTTGGCGTTCCACATTAAGACTAGGTCTCCATTTTCAAATTTCTTGTTTACAGTTCTTTTATCATAGAGTGTTTTGACTTGTAACTGCAATTTTTGGTTTCTCAGAGATGCTTCTCTTCTGGCTTCGGTCAATCCTACCAATTCATTCATTCTTTCTTTCATTTCATCAGTAGTATCTTCATCATATGACTGGATGTAATTGTATAATCCCATCAAATTGTTCTGGGGCATTCTAGCTTGAATTCCATACACTAAATCAAATGGAGCCACCCCAATTGCCTTCTTTACAGTTACTCTGTCAGCCCATATTGCCAACTGTAACTTGGAATCCCATGCCCTTTTATTATCGTCCAAGGTTCTCTTAATGATTTTCAATAGGCTTTTATTTGTGGACTCAGCTTGTCCATTCCCTTGTGGATGATATGGGGCAGATGTTGTTCTTGTCATTCCATATTTATCACAAAACTTGATGAATTCCTCAGACCTAAAACACATAGCATTATCTGTGACAATTTTCTGTGGACATCCAAATCTGGAAATGATATTATTCAATAAGAAATTATTTACCACTTTACTCGTTGCATTTCTGGTAGGGATAGCCTCTACCCATTTTGTAAAGTAGTCAGTAGCAACCAGAATCCAAGAATAGCCAGTACTGGACTTGGGAAAAATTTCTCCTATGAAGTCCAGACCCCATTGTTGAAAAGGTGCTTTAGTTTCAACTGGCTTCAGTGGAGTATTTCCTAAGAATTTCAGCTTTCCAGCAAATCTCTGACAAGGATCACATTTTTTAACCATAACTTGAGCATCTTTGAACAAAGTAGGCCACTAGAAACCAGCTCTCATTATCTTATGCGCAGTAGTCTTGGCCATGTAATGTCCTCCACATACTCCAGCATGCATTTCTTTCAAAATCTCTTTTGCCCTTTCTCTGTCAACACATTTCAACAGAACTCCTTCAAAGTTTCTCCACCATAAGTTATTTTGAACAATTACATACCTGATGGCTTGCAATTTAATATTCCTTTTTTCATTATCAGGCAGATGGGGAGGAACTTCCATATGTTGTAAATAATGTATAACATTAATGTACCAATCACACTGGTCCATGTCGCATAAATCAGTTCTGAAATCATCATTTACTAGGTTTATCTGATTAGCTTCCAGGTTAGTTTCAGCCATAATTTTGGCCAAACCTTGACCTCTTACTAACTTAGTTATCTACATATCAATGTTAAATTCTTGAATTCTATTGATCCATCTACATCTCCTTCCTGACACTTCCTGCTGAGAGAAAATATCTTTAACTGCAGCACTAGGTACAAAGGCAATAATAATAGCACCTACCAAATAACTTCTGAATGCTTTTACGGCCTTTACCAAAGCATATGCTTGTTTTTCATTTATTTCATACTTCAGTTCAGCATGCTGCAGGGATTTGCTAAAAAAGGCAATAGGCTGTTCATACCCTTCTTGGTTTTTCTGTAATAAAACTGCAGCCACAGTATGGAATGATGCAAAAGAAAAAATATGCATGGGTTTTGTATAATCTGGGGTCCTTAACACTGGACCCTTTTTTATCGTAGTTTTTATATCCTGGAATGCCTGTGAAGGTTCACCATTCCAATCTATAACAGCTCCTTTCTTGAGCATTTTTGAAATGGGTCTACTGATTTCAGCGAAATTGGTAACAAACCTCCTCAGAAAGTTAACCTGGCCAAAAAAGGACTGTATACCTTTCACGTTTTTAGGTTTAGGGACTTTATCAATAGCTATTACTCTTTCTGGGTCTATTTTTACCCCATCCTTGGACACTATGTGTCCTAATAACTTTCCTTCTGTGACCCCAAACGAGCATTTCTTTGGGTTTAGGGATACCCCATATTCCAGGGCTTTTATAAAAAAAATTTCCAAATGTTTGCAGTGATCTTCAGCCTTGTTAGAATACGCTGTAAGATCATCCTGGTACACAACCATAAATTTGTCAATATATTCATGAAATGCTACATCCATGGCTCTTTGGAAAGTAGCTCCTGCATTAATCAAGCCAAAAGGCATCCTCACATACACATACGTTCCCCAAGGGGTTGTGAAAGCTGTTTTGAACTGTTCACTTTCTTTTACCAGAACTTGATTATATCCAAAAAAGCCATCCATCATTGACATCAATTCAGAGCCAGTCACTTGTTGCAACATGGCTTCCATATTAGGTAAGCCATAATTATCTTTTAGAGATGCAATGTTTAGATTTCTAAAATCCACGCAAAGCCTAATATCTCCATTCTTTTTTCTTACAGGAACAAGGTTTGAAACCCAAGTGGAATGCCTAATTGGTTTGATTATTCCACCATCTCTCAGTTTTGTCAGTTCTTCCTACATTTTTGGGGCAAGGGTAAGATTGATTGGCCTCTGTTTTTGCCTAAAGGGTTTTACATTTTCTTTCAATGGTATGACATGCTGGAAAAGGTCCTCCCTATAAGCTTTAAGGTCATCATATGACCAAGCAAAAACATGCCTGTACTTTCTAAGTAGGTCAATCAATGCTTTTCTGATTTGAACTGGCAGATCTTGGCCGATGTAAACCTTTTTAGGGAATTCATCCGTTCCCAAATTCATTTCTTCTAGCTCCTGCGGTTTGGGGTCCTTTATTCCCGATTTTACTCTGTCTTGGTTATCAAAAATGATCTCCAAGACTACCAACCCCTTAGGAATCTTATTTGTTTTTAATTGCATGATTTCTTGACCAAAAATGGTTTCCTTCCCATTTATGGTTTCAATCAGTCCATTGCAGTCCATCTCCTGCCCATGGTATTTGTCTTCATTTAGCAAAAAATTTGTGATATCTTTGTCATCTTCAAACACCTGCCAACTGTCAATGTTGTCAGGTATAGAAGGTCTGTTTTGAACCTCAATCTGGGAGATTCCTGCAAATGATATTTCTTTTGGTTTGATAGCTACATTGGCCAAAAGATCAACCATTTTATTCTGGGTTCTATCTCTCCATGAGATCCCAAATGCATCAAAGAATTCTATTTGATCCCAGACTGCGTTTCTATATTGTTTTAATCTCCTATTTTTTGAGGAGTAGGTTCCTTTAATCTGAGAGATGATCAATTCAGAATCCCCTATGACACACAATTTCTTAATTTTGTGGTGTGTGGCCACTTTGAGACCTAGCAGCAATGCTTCATATTCAGCAATCTTATTAGTGCAAGCAAACTTCAAGGTGAATGAATACCTGAAGGTGTTATTTTCAGGGGACACAAAGACTACACCTGCCCCTGCACCCTCTTTAGAACTAGCCCCATCAAAGAACATTGTCCACAGTTTTGGTGAATTCATGCAACATTCAACCTCATTTTCAATGATATCAGGTAAGTTTTCCACTTCCTGAATAATTAATTCAGCCCTGAAAGCATTAATCCCAGTGTCTAGGAAACAGGTGGTATCTTTGTCAATTTCTTCACCTAAGATGTGGTTAACCCTGGGTTCCCTATTTACCCTGACAGCTTTGTCCCCTATATGGAAGGTGGCATAAGTAAGGTCACATTGTAGGCTTCCCCCCATGGCGGCACTCCATTTTCTGGAAAGTAGCATCCCGTAATGTGGGGGTATATCCACTACAAGGACAGACATGGTTAATTCCACCTCAGGAAATGCAGCCAGTTTAAATGGTAAGGCATTTATAGTACCTATTACTGGAACCTCTCTAGCATCCATCCCTCAGCATCTACCTTGCTTAGTATCCACCTTCAATCCTAGGGCTTCCATTACTTTAAAAGGCATTATAGTGTTGGAAGCTCCAGAATCTATCATACAATTTTTCAAGGTTTTCCCTTTTATGATTAAACTAAGGAAAAAAGGATCAATATCTTGTATGAACGCAACTGATGAATCATCTAAGAACATCTGAAGAATCTGGGATATAATACCATTGTCCTCTATTATTAATGGGGTCTGTTGGGCTACAGCTTGATTATCAATACTATTGTTGTTTTCTATTCCACCCAACCATGACAAAGCCTTATTTTTATGCTCTTCAATTCTAAAAAGCTCAGACAAGGGTACTTTTACAGTAATTTGAGATAACATGGCAATCATATCAACAGGTTCAACCACAGTAGATTTTACAATAGTACCTAGAATCGGAGTCTTTTGAGTAGTGGGTACCACTTTTAGCTTGACAACATCCGGTTCTGATTTCTCTGGTTGCACTACGGTCTTTGTTGCTTCACCTTTCTGAAATTGAACCTTCTTTTTTGGTTCCCATTTCTGACCCTTGTTCTCCTTGATCTTAGACACATCTATACTGGCTTTCTTGTGTTGATCATCTGTCTTATGAGTGGTGTCTTTGATGAACATACTAGATGGCCTTCCTGCCTCATTATTTATTGCTCTATTTCTCAAATTGTAATTACTGTGGACTTGTGAAATCATTTCGGCTGTAATTCTATCAATTTCCTCCTTGGAGGGGATTCTTAGGTTTGTGAAACCTACTTCAGAAAATGTATTGCATACCTTATCTGTATCATTCTTTTCATCATCTGAAAATATTTGCTGATGATGTAATTGGTAAGCAATTCTCTGGCTGGTAACATCATTCTCAGGTTCTTCTGAATCAGAATCTATCAAATCATCAGATGTGTTCGCCATATTGCAGCTTATATCATCATGGTTTTTTTCTTCTGTTTCTTCTTCTGCTTGCACTCCTTGAGCTTGGGTGAACGACTGGGCAACAACACAATAATCAACAGAATGAGGTGATTGGCATATAATGCACCAAGGTACATCATCATTCATATTTACAGTGTTCCTTTACAGGGGGTCTGGGGTACCCTTATCTTTCATATTTTGGATCTGGTTAGGAACTGGTTTACCATCTTTCCATTGGGTGGTGTAAGGGTAATTCTGCATCCTAGGCTATCTATTGAAATTGCTGTTATTTACAGGGGTTCTCTCAGTAACATTTGTCTTATTGAAAATAGTGGGATTCATCTTCTTGAGCATTTCTAAAACATGGCCTATAGTAGGTTCTTCAGGCCTTTTTCCTATGGGAGTTTTTTCACCTTCCCTTTTATTATTATTCTTAGGGTTGAAAAGCTTAGGATCATCCCTCCTCCCTAATTTGCCAGAGGCCTTTCTATTATTTTCTATATTCACTGCAACTCTATAGGCATCTCTCAGAGTTTTAGGATCCTTATCTCTCAGTTGGTAGGCCATTTTGCTATCAAAGGTATTGAAATAGGTTGTAAGACAGACGTCTTCATTTAACCGCATAAACTGAAATAGTTTGTACATCCCTTTCTGAAATCTCACATTGAAATCAAATGTGGATTCATTTGGATTCTTCTTGATATTGTTGAACTCATTCAACATGAATCCTGCATTAGTATTGTCCCCATATTGTTCCTTGAACAATTTCTCCAAATCACTCCATGAAGTAATACTATCATCAGGCAACCTCCTGAACCAATCCCTTGCATCCTCTGTGAGTGAATGCACAAATAATTTCATCACCATGTCCTCATGTTCAACTTCATAATCATTGAGCATGTCAATGAAAATTCTCAAATGTTCTTCACCAGTAACAGCATTATTTCCAAAAAACTTAACCACTTTATCCCTTAAATCAAAAGATATGGGATGGGGGGCACCAGGAATACCGACAAATGATATTTGTCTATATTTTTCGAGGTATATAGGTTTCTTCTAGAAACCAGGAGCATTAGAGGTACTAGCTGCATTAGCTTGAGTTAGGAGAGCAGCTTGGGATAGCTGTGGTGGGATAAATGGGACTTGAGTGCCAATATTGGAAGATGAGGTAGGAGCAGATTGGGGTGCTTTCTGAGTCGGGATTATGGGAGCATTAACTGGTGCAGGATTTGTAGGTGTGATAGACAAACTAGGCCATGAATTAAATGCAAAATTAGACTTTATGAATTGGATTTTCCTTCTGGTTTCTGCGGCCTGAGCTTCATTTTCAACCTTCTCAAGTTCTTTTGCAAGGTCTTCCTTCTCCTTTTAAGCCTTCTCTAGTTCTAGATCTAATTTTGATATGGAGGGTTGTATAGGTTTGCTCGGTATGGCTTGAGGCTCATTTATTTGGATTCTTATAGCCTTGCCTTTCCCTTTATCTGGAACTGTTCCAGTGGGCTCTATTGGATTAACTTGAATGGGTTTATAAGCTTGAACTTGAGCAATAATTGGTTCTTGCCTTTGATTTAGGAGTTTTTCCTGTTGTTGAACTTTAGCTCTTAGATTATCAATATTTCCAAAGACGTCCTGATGGAGAGTGGGCGTATTCTCTTCTAATTTTTTATTTTGCTCTTTCAAAGCAGCCATCCTTCTTAGCAAATTATCTCTTTCTATTATTGCATCCAAAGTGGCTCGCTCCCTTTCCTTTTCAAGACAGATGCACTTAGCTTCTTCCTTAGCGATCCATTTCTTCAAAAATCTTATTTCAGATTGCACTTCTTTAGAATCAGCAGAGGTTGCCTCAGAATCAGCAGGATCATCTAGATCTATAAGGTTTGGTTCCATATATGGGGCTACTCTAGGATTAAAAGGGGCATCAGATGAACTCCTAAATCCTAGCCTACAATTTATATCTGCTACAGGCCCTGGTCTTGGTGAAGCAATTCCCATAGTAGATACGTCTTTATCTTGAAAAACTCTCTGATCTGGTAATGGGGTACTGAAAATACCTCTTAAAAGTCTTGTATTTTCGGATTCAGAACTAAGCGAAGATGATTCTCTTGCTATTATCGGTTGATAATGGGAATTTACGGAGGCATTACCTCTAGGCTTCCAAGTAGGATTTGGATCTATTCTTTTCTTATTTTGGTTCTTCCTACCACCTTGGGGTAAATCAGTATACATTGATATATCGGGATTGGCTCTCATGTAAGCCCTTGTGTTTTTTCTCTTGTCAGCCATATTCTCCTTTTGTTACAATAAGCACTAGCTTCAAAACCTTGACTGAGTCACCACCCTTTTTTGGGAAAATATAATAACACTTCTTACTGATAGAAAGAAAACAAAACACAAGTGGGAATAAAAATATGGCACAAAGAGATCAATCACTGATGTAGTAAGACTGCAACTCTTGCTTGTTAGATAAGACACTCGGATAAGCTGGATGCGTCAGTGTGTAGCAATGGTACTTGGGTTTATATCTTCTTTAAATTCTCAAGTTTTGACACTAAAGATTCCCCTATAGCTACGGGCAAAATAAAGATCATACGACACAAACTTACTTAGTAAGACTAAAGACAACTGCAGTACTTTTTATAGATGTGTTAGACATTCCCCAGATGAGTCGCCATTTTGTTGGTGTTTTATTTTGATGTTAACAGTGCTAAAACTACTAGGCGACAAAAGGCTTAGTACCTAGATATTAGTACATACACAACCTAAAGAATAGCCAATTCTCATTATCACTTGCATATGCAAAGTACTAGGGCCCAACTCCAACAAAACCTTAGACGGTTTTCTACTCTTTTGGCTCTGTAAAACCAGGGCGGGTGCACCCGGGGATGGTTCAAAGATGGAATAATTGTATGAGAATTATCCTTAGTTTCATTTTGATTCTCATCTCTAAATCCTCAAACACATATGTAAATAACTGATAAACACATCCCTTGAACAGATATGGCCAAGAAATCTTCTATAGCTCTGCAGATGTTTCCAACAACAATGGCTAAATGAAGCTAAAACAATCCATGCAGTCAAGTGCTGGCCCACTTTGAAAATCTTATAGGAAAGATAAGTGAAAATTGATTTTATGATGTATTTTGAAAAAAGCTAGTTATAATATACTTCTCTTTTGGGCTGAAATACTTTCGATCAATGCCTAATCCATTGGGCATTCAGAGTCAAGTAAATTCTTAGATCTAATTTGTTGCCTTGCAACGAATTTTCATCAGCAATTCTTACCAGAATTTATCATTCAAAAATCCTTATTAACACCCAAGCAACCTCATCACATTCATCAAAGCCTTTATTTAATCCATTGAATTAACAGCAATAACAAATGGATGTACAGTCTTAATAAATTGCAATCAATTGCATAAGCTTTTACTCACACAACATCAAGGTAGCTAAGTATTGAAAAGGAGACAAAATTCAGAGAAGAACAGATATGGGGACAATTCATAATTTGTATTCATTTCCTTTGAAAATGGTATATCCTTTACAAAAGACCCAGAAAAACCTTCAGAGAAGAAGCACAGTTCTTTCTACATTCATCCATATCTCAAAAATTTTGACAGAAAAAGTATACTATAAATTTCTTTCCCAAAATGTTTGGACCAAAAAAGAACTAAGCATAATACTTAGTGAAAACCAAATTCGGACCCATCTTTAGCCTTGGGATCTCACTTAAATAATGTGAGATGCAACAAGCTTCAGGCTACAGTAAGTGACAGGTGTCCTTCTTTTGAAAAACAAAAAACAAGAATAACAGAAAGGTTGATTACAACAGCATTTCTTGGTGGGTCCCTTTCTGTTATGCTTCTTGGTTGTTATGATCTGCTCTCGCAATCATTCCTCATCTTCAGAGTACATACCCATAAGGTCTGCAAGTGATGTATCATCTTCTGTTACATGCAAACTCACTTTAACCTGGGGGTTTTCTATGTCATCATTGATGACTACAAAAGTAACTATTACTCTTACATCTTCCTCGTCATCGTCTCCTGACATCTGTTCACTAAACTGATCTTTCCATCTGTTGAAAGTATCATCATCTGGCCAATCAAAACTTAGGGTTTCTCTTTGTATCTTTATTAAAGAATTGGCATTTTCTTCTAAATCATCGAATTCTTTTCTTATATCAACATAATATAATTGTATTTTTACCAGCTCTTCATTTGTCTTTGCCCAAAACCAATAGCCAGTCTCACTGATGATGTTTGTTATTCTGTTATCGAATAATTCATCCATTTCCTTTTTCCATTTGTCCTTTTCCTTTACTGTATCAATAGATTCTAAGGCACAAGGAAATAGGGTGAATTTTTTAGCAAGATATCTTGAAAAATAGAGTGTCAATTTCCTCTGTAAAGAATCTCTTTTATTTTCAAAATTATCTAATTGATTCAATAAATCAAAAATCCTCTCAACCTGATGATAAGGCATTTGAACTGTAGATATACAAATAATTGTAACATCATTATTCCTCTGTCTCCACTTCTGTGCAAGAGAATCTAGTCCATTCTTTTCTTTATTTAACTCATCTATGAGGGTTACAATCCTTGTCAATTGATCATAAAAATTTGACCATTGTATTTTATCCCTCAAGTATGTCACACCCTGCCTCCATTTCTCTTCCTGCTGATTTCTAAATTCTATCTGCCACTCATGCAATTTGGTTTTTTCTGCTTCAAATTCTTTTGCAGTATAGAATTGGGGTCTTTCAGGGGTGTCAGGTATCTCAATAATAGGGGTTAATCCCACAGATGACTGTGGGGGATATGCAATTCTTAGTGTACTGGATTCTCCCACTTTTCTCTTTCCAAGTACCTTTTCTAATTGAGATACCCTGTTTTCTAACTCAATTCTCCTTTTTACCTCTTGGTTATAGGCTTCCACCACTAGTTCATATTTATTATGCATATCCATCATTTCCCTCTCTTCTCTTTCCGCAGTAGCCAGGGCAAATTTAGAATAATCCACATTCATGTGGGCTGCCTGTACATTTGAAGTGTCAGCAACTCTTCTTACAATGATACTCCCTGTCAATCCTGAATCATCAGGCTGTGATGAAGTAACTCTGGATCCTCTTCTCAGGGACCACATAACAAGGGCAGCTTGATCATTGCTGAATGTTGTACCCAAGAATTCCTCTTTATTTGGATCCTGGAGTCCTAAATTATTTGAAACAGAATTAAAAATTAATGTGTCAGCAATGTCCCAATTGGGCAATAATAAAACATTAGCATTTTTTACCATCTGTCTTCCCTCATCAGGGGTTATATTTTGGAACTCTTGAACCATTTGTTCCTTTATTAGATTTTGAATGGAGGTCTCATCCATTTCTGGATGTTCTGCTCTCATATTATTGCACCTTTTCTCAAAAATGTGCATGTTTACTCTCCATGCAAACTGATGGAAAGCCCTAGATCTTACAAAATTGTTATCAGACAAAAAATGCTGACTAGCTTGTTCCAAAATAGGGTCCAATTCCCTTCCTCTGAAATCTGCTGTAGTTAATTCAAAACTTGGTACAGGGGGTTCCTGAGGGTTCCCTTCATCAATCTCTGCTTGTGTAACAAAATTTTTTCCTTGTGACCCCATTTGTTCGAATTGCTCATTGGTGAGCTGTTCTTCCTCAATTCTTATTGGGGTTTGAGAAGGTGAGCCACTTTCATCAGGGGATTCTTCCTCCCTTATTATTCTCCTTCTTTTGGGGGAAGGTTCAGGGGGTCTTTCTTCTAGGACAGTGCTGGTGGATCCAACAATCTGTTTTTCTTTATGCACAACGGGCACCTTCTGTCGGACAATAGTATATCCTATTTTCTTCTGTACCACCAGTGGACCTATTCCAATGTTGGGGGTGAAACCCAATTTTCTCATAATTTCTCTGGCTTTATCTGGAAAAGAATTAATAAAATGCTATTTCTTTTCATTCATTACTTCCATTATCTCAGAGAAAGTACTCATGAGCTTATGTATTTTATCTGCATTGTTTGTAGCATTACTAAGAGGACTGAAATTTTTATCAAAACAATTAATGAATTCCAAAACTTTTGAATAGACTCTCCATTTTTTTTTCTTTATTTCTTGCTCATGGAGAGAGTATTCATTTCTTATTATATCTTCAAGAAAATAGAATTCATGCTGAACTGGATGAAGCTTGATTCTCAATCTAAGGGCAGAGTTAAAGAAACGCTCTGTATCACAAAAATGAGAGTGAGACACTGCCATTTTTTATTGATCCAAAAATTTATGGAGAAAGACCCATCCTTCTTTAGTTATCACAAACTGGTGGGCTATAGTACAAGTAGGAAAAATTGATCCTGTCCCCCTTTTGTGCAAAAAGGCCTCCTCCACTCCTCCCAACTGCCACAAAAATTCAGCTATCCCTACCTTTAGAGGTACCTGATAGGGTAACACATGAGGTGTTCCTTTGAATCCATAGACCCTGATGACCGTTGAGACTGAATATGGGATAATATCTCCCTAATTATGTGAAACTTTTAGATTATGGGTTTTGTCCATAGGCCTGACAAGGTGCATTAATGCCTTAGGGATTCTGGGATTGTCACTCAATAAGAGGCACCTTAGTTTGGAGGCAAAGTGCCTATCAAATCTAACGAAGCTAGCATTTTCTGCTTCCCAGGTCATGTCTGCACTCCATAATTGGACTGGCAGTGCTTCCCCTTCTTGTTCTCTATTTAAAACCATTTCTTTACCAAAATAAGTGGCCCCTTTAAAAAGAAACATATGCATCAGTAAGGAATACTGACCCCAAACCTTTTCCACCTTGCCCTGTGCAATCCCCACCAATCCATGATGAATCTCATTTGCCAAGTAAGATGCAAAATCAAAAATTATTTCCACACCAAAAGAAGAGATTTGGGTGATCATATACATGAAGCTCACCGGAATAAAATCTTCTTCGCCCTCTCCGAAGACTCTGCACAGGGTCCTATATATCTCCACTGCCCTGGCATTAAAACATGATTTCTTGAAGGGCTCTTTAGAAGATGATGTTATGGTTGGGAGGCCTCCAATCCGGCCTATGTGGGCTTTCAGTGCACCCTGTCTAACTACATCCCTCTTGGATATATATTCTTTTTCTAAATCTATCAGATTAATGGGCACATGATACATGGTGAGGGGTCCCAGACTGAAAACCTTCCTAATCTCCTCGAGACTGATGGTAACTAAAGCCTCACCATCTATTCTCCTCACTACCTTAGTGGCTTGGTCATAGTTTTTTGCTATGGCTTCAAGCAGGTCAAAATCCATAAACACGCTGGGGACAACAAGCTTCCCAAGATCAAAATTCCAAATATTGGCATGAGGTGCATATAACTTCCTCTCTGCAAACCATTTTTTGAATAAACTCAAACCAGTTTGAGCAGTTTGAGCATCCCGGACCCAATTACCCTTATCATACAATCCATCAGCTACCCTAAGCCTAGGGTTGAGTGAGGTTAACCTCTTAACTTGCACCGTTTCTACAGTAGATTCAGGAAGTAACTCAAGCAAATCATCATGCACATTTCTATCCAGGTAGTTTACTGCTCTTGTAAATCCCTTCTTAGGAGGCATCTTGGGCTATCCTTTTTAAAACTTAAAAGCTCACAAAGATGATGGCAGTTTTACTTACTTGAATTCTGTCTCAATTCTCCTTTGTATTCCTGCAAAATTTCAACGAACAGATAACTTGACAATTTTTTATCAACCTTGGCACGCTTTTCTTTCAGTAATAGCTTCTGCACAGGAATGGCTTCAAATCTTTTCTCGCGTGAAATGAAACTGATGCAATCTCTTTGTATTATACTCTGTTTTTCCTCACAGATGAAGCTTTCTTGTCTAATTAATACAGAGAGTGGCACTACATTTTTTTATTTAAAACTACGCCGTTGATCTTCAAAGATCCTACGATCATGCGGTACAAAGAGAACAACTAGGAGTTATATTTGCCATGTCAGTTATTTTACCCAATGAGGGCTTGCCACGTACTTAATTCTTTCTTTTGATGTCACTTACATTTAGACCCACTGACGACGGAGAACACGTGTCAGCATGTCGCTACTTCGTTATGCATAAAGAACAAGCACCTTGCCATGACGAGGCGGCGACAACCGTTGATCGGATCAAGAAATGATCGAAAGATACGCTACAGGACTTCTTAAGAAAGAAGGCGGCGGGCCCATCTCGCTATGTCGCTGTAATTATCTTCCTTGCAACTCTTCATAGCGAGATAGCGAGCTCCGTTGATCCACTTCAAGCTGACGTTCCAGATTTCTTGTACATTTAGTCAGATAGGTATTAATGAGAATCGAATCTCTGCATAGCTGGCACATGTCAAAATTTATCACAGTCATCTGTTATTACACGTCATCAAAGATCTTGCCGATCTTTTGCCTTTTTACGGGGCCTCGCTAACTCGCTAACGGTGAAGCACCTCAATTTTTTGATAGCGAGGTAGCGAGCTTCGACACTTTAAAGGATTTCGTGCCAGAAAATGCAAGGGGTACCCAGTAATTACTTCTGTTAATTAAAACTGATTCTGACAACGGTATTTATGACTGGTCATGCCACCTGGTGTAATTATGATACAAGCAAGATGCAATGTCATCATTTTTAGATTTTCACGTGGCCTCGCTACTTTGCTAACGGTGAAGTACCTGAATTTTTTGATAGCGAGGTGGCGGAACTTCCAGAAAAAACAACATTCTGGCTCTGATGTCAGATATTCTAGTGGGTCCTTCTCCTTCCCTTTTTTATGGCAAATTGCAAAGTGTACCTGCACAATAAAACATTTAAAGCAAATCTCTGATCGCCGCACCTTCACTTCATGGTCCCACCGCTTAGAAAACTCAATGCTCGCTATCTCGCTATACTTAATGAGCATGCAACTCTCAATAGCGAGGTAACGCCAGTGGTAGATCTAATCGGATCTGACGGTTGGGACAAATAGGAAGAAAAGTAACCCGGGAGAAAGGAAAAGGAATATGAAAGCATATTCGCTTCTTTTAAAATTTGAAAATTTCGCGCCCGACCATTTATGAATAGGGATGAATATAGGGCTCATATGGCGATTATTTCTTATAGATGTTTTATCCAAAACCCTATGCTTCACTTTAGACATAGAACATCTGACTTTTCTATGGTTTAACTGAAAAAAATTTTACTGCAGAAAAAGTCAGACCAACAAAGTCCAAATGTGTTTTCTACCCTAAACATTCATGTCCATCTTTAAGCACCAAAGTCCAAATGTTTGCTACTCTACACATTCATGTCCATTTTAAGCACCAAGTCCAAATGTGAGTTAATCTAAACATTCATACATTTAAATGAAAGTGTTTCATCCATACAAGTTCATTAGCCCTTAAGGGTTAAGTGATAAAAATCACTACAAATCTCTTTTAATGATGAAAATCACTATTGATTTTATTTTTTAGGTTTTTAAAGTTACCTTTCTGCATGAAAAACATTAGTTAAAACTTGCAAGTCAATCAGTTAGCGAAACTTATTGTTAGAAATTGAACAATTTTGGTAAAATATGAAGACGCCAAAATATAGGTGCAGACACTAAAATGTGTAGACAACGAGATACAAAGATGCCAAACTACGTAGACACTGAAACTCAAAGAAAAAAAAGGACCCTTAGAAGCAGACTAAATAATTTCAAACACAGATGACAATATGAAAAGTGGAGATGCCAAAACTCAAAGACAAAAAACAAAGTCTCGCACACAATGTAGACAATAGAGTTATCTTCGTGAACCACAAATAAACTTCGCAGACGATAGAACTAACCTTAAAGATGACAGAACTATTCTTGCAGATGACAAAACTAAAGTCACAAACGACAGACTAAAATTTAGAGACAATAGAGGACACTTCGGAGATGATAGATCAAAAATGTAGATGAAAAAATGGCTTAAGGGGAAATGCAAGTATTGTTTCAAACTACTGTGGAGACACTAAAGAGCGCAGACGGTAGTCTATGCAGACGCTAGTATGCACAAACGATGCTGCGACCAGCAGAGATGACAATTCGATATTTTATGACTAAACCAAAGTTGTTTGCAAATTTTTGAAATGAAACCAGGGATGTGGGTCCCACCGGGCATGCAAAAATGTGTGCCAAAAAATGTGACCTATTAAGAGCATGGGTTAACAAACAAACATTAGCTAAAAACTTTGAAAGTGCATCAAAGATTCATCAACATGAAAATAAAAAACATTAACTAATGCTTGCTTGGGTTTTGCAACCCTAAGCAGCTAATAAACCCAATCTTCCAACCACCTCTATAGCTCAACAAAGGCACCCATAAGAGGCCTTGTTGGTGTGTTAAGATGAGGGTATGTTTGGTGTGCTCTCCCAAACACAACAATAAATGAATCTCTTGAGTGTGTGAGTGCAAGTGTGAATGCAAATGTGAATGAAAATGCACTAAGATCCTAAGCTATGTGGAATAGAGAACATTTCGAGAAATGGCTATGGAGAAAGCCATTCTTGAAAGCATTCAAGAATGAAGATGATATGCAATAAAAGAAACTAATTAAGAATGTAAGCTATGGAATGGAAATGAAAATAAATGAAGAAAGTTAAATGAACAATTTAAGATGCAAACTAAATTAGCCACCAAATGATTAGCATGAACCTACAAAATCACTATGAGAACTCTACTAATGCAAGCTCAAACTACCATGAAAGCTCAAACTATGAATGCAAACTCAAATCTCAAACCAACATGATAACAATGCAATAAAAATGAGATGTCAATGCTTGAGACAAGCCCTCTATTTATAGGCTTGAAGGAGAGCTTGGTGAGATGGCATCCATGTAGATGCCACATAAGGTGACATGCAAGCCATGCAAATGGTCAAGAATTAAAAGTTTTCTCACACATGTGTGAGCAAATTTGAGAAGAAGAGTGGGAGACAAGAGTGTGTAGGCATGACATCTCACACTTTTAGGCTAATAAGGGGGATTAGGGAGATGATTAGGAATGATTACATGGGATTAGAGAAGAAATAAGTTTAAGAGGATGAAAATGATAGTTATAGACTAGGCTCTAGGTTAAGCTTAAGATTAAATTAAATGAGATTTAATTTAATCATGAGTTTAGAGGAATTAATAGGGTGTGAGGATTTAAATAAATAAAATTTATTTAAAAGGGGGGAGACATGGAGGATCATGTGTTAAATTAATTTAACACACTAGAGCTAGGAGTATTTACATTAAATTTAAATACTTAGGAGAATGAACTTATTTAATTAATTAATATATTTAAATAAGTAAAAGAATGTGAGCAATGTAATTAATTAATTAATAATTAATTACAATGTTATGGGCAATATTAATAAATTAATATAGTCTTTAGGGATGATTTTAAGCGTCTACATTTTGCCCCTCTTTGATGTGATGTTGGAATGACATCATATCAAAGAAAAAAAAATAGATTTCTCCAAAGAAAGTGGGAGTCCTATGGCGACGACAGAGGAGGAGGGTGCCCCCTTGCGAAAATTGCGCAAGAAATAAATTTTGGGCAATTTTTGCAAAAAGATCTTAAGAAAAGAAGAAAGAGAAGAGAAATGAGAATAAATGACAACATTTGCATGACTTGTAGAAAAATAGGGGATGGACATAGCTTAGGGAAGACATGGACTCAAACGGGGTCCGCAGGGGGCCTATATAAGCCTCTGAGGGGCCCAAAGAAGGTCATTGTCACATCATGAGTAGAGCATCTAGAGAAAACATGGACCCTATTGATTGTTTGCAACTTGGTGAGTGCATTCGAGAGTACCAGTGAGTGGTCGAGATGGGCCCACTGGTAAGTCATCTGATCCTCTTCATGTTTTGGTAGGCTAGGCTAGACTAGGTGCATTTATTAGGCCATAAATGTGCTAAATAAGAGGTATGAGTGAAAATGATAGTCTCTACCTTGTCATCTATGCACACGAAAAAATGGTGACTTTGACATCTACGGAGATGACAGGATCCACCTTGTCGTCTATGCAGATGCCAAAAGGGGGAAGTCAGGGCGTGAAGATGATAGGGTTCATCCTATCATCTGCGCGGACGAAAAAGAGTAGCGGAGATGATGAAGAACATTTTTTCATCTCCAAAGATGACCAAAAATTATTGTTTGGGGGACCTGGCATATTCACGGATCGACAGCTTCATTGATCAACATCTGCGTAGATCAGCGTTTCTGTTGATTAGCATTTGTGCATATTAGTGTTTGCACCGAAAGGCAGCCACGCTAATTAGGGTAGACTAGGGGGAGGCAAGGGAAGATACCCCACTATAGGGACATCACAGGCTAGCAAAAATGATGCTTTGCATGTCTATGCTGTAGGAGGACACGGTCGTGTTTAAGTCGAGGGAGCACTATCCTCCGACCATGACGATATAGGAGAGGCTGATAGACGTGGATTGGGGGCACGTGCGGCTATGCAGACTAGAGCACATTTATGAGTGGTCAAATTTGAGGGGCCATTTAGCACAGCTATCAACTCTCATAGAGTGATGACACATGCCTACTGGGAGCTTCTATCTACCAATGGGGGAGACTACAATCACACTCCTAGATGTGTGGCAGATCTTGCGAGTACCGATTAGAGGTGCCTACCCAGAGTATGTATTGGAGGGCTCAGATCCATTCCTGAGAGAGTGCTTTAGCAGATGATGATAGCAATTATCCACCCAACGATCGTGGTTATCATGGAGGGGTGCACTAGAGCAGAGGCTACCAAGGCTGGCAGTATACCTTGCCTCATTGATATGGTGGATGCTGTCAGATCACGTAGGACATGGGTTGTCGATCGGGTGGGCGCAAGTGTTAAGCACTCTACTACAAGAGAAGGGAGAAATCTACTATTGGGGATATACTATCTTGGCTGAGCTATATCACGATCTACACATTTGTGCATATCAAACCTAGCACATGGTAGGACTAGGACTGACATTACTGATGATTTGGTCATGGGAGCATATCAGAGTCACATGGCTGATCACTCAGCGAGAGACCAAGTAGCTTGGGGAGCCATATGCCTACAAAAATCAACCTCCTATCTAGTATACATCGACAGAGTCCATGGGGTTCTAGTGCTAGTGCGTAGATGAGATCATTATGTTCGAGTGGACTCCCTATGATGGGGTAGAGCGGTGGGGGCAAACACTAGCAGCAGGGGGTGAGGACAACACAGAGGATCAAATGTACCTCCCATACACACAAAAAGACTGCTAGATCATTGGCCAATCTATGGGTGTGATGATGCGCTATATGCCCTCTCGAGTGCGATGACAGTTTGGCAGGGTACAGGATATAGTACCAGATAGATTCTTATATCTTGTGGTGTCGTGAGAGTATGGCCAGCTATGGGGACATGGGACCACTGTACGATTGGCCCGAGCTTCTTGGATAGGGATGGCCGTAGTGCCATGGGTGCATGGTCAGGACAAGGGAGATGCAGGGGTGACACTGACATACTCACAGTGGTGGGCAGCCCACCAACAGGTCAGGCTTACAGTGCCAGGGGCACCTCCACCAGTAGAGCAGGCATAGGAGGAGGGAGATGGAGTAGGGGATGGTGGGCAGACAACTATGATGCCACCACCAACATAGGGGGCACAAGAGGGACCGCACGGGCGCATAGTTCGAGTGAGGAGAGGGTCAGGGCCAACACCAACACAAGGGCCACCATAGAGAGCACCACAGGCCTAAGCATAGGTAGAGGCACAACCCGAGACACCTCCATAGGCACCACCATAAGCACTACCACCCAGACATGGTCAAGGCTGAGAGGGGCAGCCTGTGAATAGAGGTAGCTCAACTACAGGGGGTAGCACAAGTGTAGTAGGCACGAGTAGATAGCTTAGAGCAGACCATGGGGGCCATACAGGCAGAGTTACAGGTGCAGAGGGTCAAGGGGGACAGTGCACAAGAGGCCTTAGCAGCCTTACAAGCACGGGTGGATGCAAGGGAGTTTGTAGGGGTGGGCATCCATATAGGGGCGGGGGATCGAGTAGAGGCAAAGAGGCTTCGAGCAGATGTAGCAGCCTTATAGGCCGAGTGGGCCACCCATCAGGCACAGCTAGATAGATACCACAGGCAGTAGGACATAGCCATATAGATGGTACAGCTTGGGGCAGCCATCTCAGTGATGCAGGAGGCCCTCACAGCTAGCCAAGTAGAGACATGGGCCATGCAAGAGGTAGCCTATTATAGGTCACTTTATAGGGAGGCCATGCCTGCTGAGCAGCGACAGCCAAATTTTGAGAGGAGAGCCAACTCATGGATCTCAGGTGGCAGAGCTAGATCAGAGTAGTCCATAGGACAACAAAGACCTCCTCAAGGGGGGGATTCAGGGGGGGCAAGGCCCTCGCAGCCAGCGACTTGATTGTATATAGTGAGCAATTTTTTGACAAATATGTGCAGATTCAGCAATTTTTGATGATGCATTTGTACTACATGATTCTACATGATGTGTATATGGACTGTACAGACATTATTTTTTGATATATATACATGACATGAGTTGATGATTCTATATGTGTATGGATGTATGTGATGCATATGTATGGATTTATGATGTGGATACTAATGTTTGTGATGCAGGATGTGAAGCTATGTGATGTTTCCTATGATGTATGCATATATACATGATGTCTAATATGTGTGTGATGCATATTAGTGGGTGATTATGAGATGTATGCATTGTTTGAATGATATATATGTTAGATGTGATTATGATGTATATGCCCCTAGACTAAAATGAATGTATGCAACTAATGAAATGAACTAATGCAATCTAATAAAATGAACTAAAAATGTCTAACGAACACTAAATGAGATGAATCAAATGAACACTAATGCAATGGAAATGAATGAATGCAATAATGGGAAGTTAATGCAACCTAATGGAAATGAACTAATAAATGACTATCTGTCAAAATTGTCCCTCATAGAAACCTAGTAGCGTAGCGTAGGAGGGGGGAAATAAATAGAACCTTGTCTCAAGCATGACTCAAATGAAACCCTATACTACATGCATCCTAACTACATGATATCAAGAGATTCTGTTGTGTTCATATGGAGAGCACACCTTAATTTGATTTTGCAAAATGAGTTTATTCATTATATGCTATAGAAGCATAAATGACATAACTCTTTTGCGTGGACTAGACATACAAAACTAGAGACTTTAGGACAATCGGTGTAGTTTGCATAGTCATGATGGATCAAATGTCATATACACAATAAAGAGGTCTGGGCACACCCAAAGTCTTTTAGAGATCTTTTTTGGGACATGTGCTAACCCATTGCTCCCATTATGCAATGCATTAACATAACCTGAAACTGACACATGAAATAAAGCCTCAAAAATAGATCATCCCACAAAAACATGTGTAGTTAATGATAGCCATTCCAGTACAACCAAAATATGGAAGATCAAGGTGCACCATACAAGGCTTTCACTAACACACAAATAAAATCAATCAAAAAGAGACCTCATGACCAAGTAGTCATTTAGTCCATAGTTCCTGCAAAGAACCTTAGTTCTAGAAGTGAATGTCACAATGTCGCCTATAGGAAGGATTCATCTTATGAAAGTGTGTCAAGTTGAAATGTTAAATGATCATAAAATTATGCTTTTTCGGTAAGTGTTGTGAAGTGAACAAGTTTCTTGAAGCATTAAGTCTCAAATGGTGATTTTGTGTAAGTCCAAGTGTGGTCACTGTTGTGAAAAAAAGCTCAACATAATGGGAATGACAATCACTCAACAAAAAATGCCTCGCGAACTAGAAGTCTATCAAAAAATGGAAGTGAAATGAAGCCTCGTAGACAAGAGGTCTTTTATTATATGCATGAAATGCAAAAGGCGAGATAAGACTTTGCACAAGGGAAGTGAAATGGTGTAATGGAGTGAAGCGAAATGAGCCGTATAGACAATGGATCAAACCATACTTTTTTTAGGAACATTTTTTTGCTTTTTTAGGACTTTTTTCAAGAACTTTTTATGAATGTTTTTGGATTTTTTGATTCTTTAATTTTTTTGGATTTTTGTGGGACTATAAACACTGTATAGGAATTACAAAGGCTCAAGCATAGAACTGCTTGAGATGCTGGATATTTATAGGCTCAAGGAGCAGATCTCCCTCTGGAGTAGCAATCTGATATGCCCTAGAACCATATTTGGCTGTAATGATAAATGGACCTAGCCAGTTTGCCTCAAATTTTTCTTTCTTTTCATAGTTCTGGAGGTTCTTCATATTATGCTGCAAAACTAAGTCACCCAATTCAAATTCCAGTGGCTTGACTTTCTTATGATACTAAAGCTGAAGGAAATTTTGACACATGCAGAGGTGGTTTAGGGCATTCAGTCATCTCTCATCAAGGAGTGCTAGCTCTTGTAGGCAAGCAACTCGGTAGTCTTCTTCTGATATCAGATTCTTGAGAGAGATTCTAAGGGAAGGGAGCTTAATTTTGATGGGTAAGATGGCTTTGAAACCATAAACAAGGGAAAATGGGGTGGCTCCTATGGGGGTGCAGATGGAGGTACGGTAGGCCCAAAGGGTGGGAGCAATTTGGATGTGCCAATCATGGCCAGCTGCATCAACAATTTTCTTTAGGATTTTCAAAATGATTTTATTGGTAGCTTCAGCTTGGCCATTGCCTTGGGGGTAGTATCTGGTGGAAAAATGTTGGGTGATTCTGAATTTTCTACATAGTGTGGAAACCTCTTGATTTTTGAAAGGGGTTCCATTATCAGTCATAATATCATGAGGTATACCAAAAGGACAAATAATATAGTTCAAGATGAACATTGGAATTTTTTTTTTGATGATGTAGGTTGATGGAATAGCCTCGACCCACTTTGTGAAGTACTCAGTGGCGGAAATAATGTACTTGTGGCCATTTGAGGAATTTGGGTGTACTTGACCAACAAGATTGAATCCCCAGTAAGAAAAGGGCCATGGAGTGATGGTGGATTGAAGGTCTTGGGTGGGAGCGTGTATCAAATCACCATGCTGCTGACATGGAACACATCTTTTCACAAACTGATATGCATCGGCTTCCATAGTGGGCCAATAGTAACTTGTCCTAAGAAGCTTTTTTGCTAGCGTAAGGCTGCTAGAGTGGGCACCACAAATCCCTTGGTGAACCTTTTCTAATGTTGTTTGGGCTTCATCTAAACTAAGACATCAAAAAAGGGTTCCATCAAAGTGTTTTCGAAAAAGTTTATCACCTAGGATGGTATAGCGAGTAGTTCGGTGGACAAAGGTTTTGCTTTGGTTTGGGGTAAGGGCTATGGGAATGGTTTTGTGACATAAATAGGAAAAGATGTCAACATACCATGGAGACTCAGGACCAACAATCTCACACACCAACTCTGAATCAGTTTTCTCATAAGCAGGAGTAAAAAGATTCTCAATAAGAAACTCACATTTAGGACTATATTCTAGCATGGAAATCATAGAGGCAATAGTAGCCATGGCATCTGCTACTTTCTTATTAGCCCTTGGAATCTGCTAAAAAATAATCTCTATAAAATGCTGCTTAAGACCCTCAACTATTTTGTAGTAGGTCAACAATTTCTCATCCTTGGTGTGGTATTCATCTATGACTTGTTTAATGACCAATTGTGAGTCTCCAAAGACAAGAAGGTTTTCGATATTCCATTTGATAGCTTGACGTAGTCCTATGACTAAACCTTCATACTCAACTATATTATTTGTGCAAGGGAATGATATTTTATAAGACTTTGGAATGAGGTCCCCTTCTAGTGTCACAAAAAAAATTCTTGCCCCCGTTCCCTTTTGTGTAAAGGATCCATCAAAAAATAATTTCCATGGTGTAGTAGGGGGTAGGGTCATAATTGTGTCATCTAGAAAATTGGCTACAATGGGATGGTCTCCTTGAAGAGGAGCTTCAGCAAGCTAATCTGCAATTACTTGTCCTTTAATGGCCTTACGATCCTTATAAACAATGTCAAACTCACTCAAAATTAAGACCCATTTTGCTGCTCGGCCAGTGAGGCAGCTTTTGATAACAAATACTTGAGTGGATCTATCTTGGCAATGAGATATTTAGTATGATTAAGCATATAATGATGTAGTTTTTGCATACAAAAGACTACAGCCAAACATGCTCTCTTAATAGCAGTGTAGTTTAACTCATAGCCAACTAGTGTTCGACTGAGGTAATATATGGCTTGCTCATTCCCCTTGTTATCTAATTGTGCCAAAAGTGCTCCTAAGGCAACTAAAGTAGCTGAAATGTATAGAATCAATGGTCGTCCTACAACTAGAGGTACTAAAATTGGAGGATTAGAAAAATATGTCTTAACTTGTTCAAATGCTTTTTGGCATAGACAATCCCATTGAAACTTATTTCCCTTGCGAAGAAAATGCTGAAGTGGATTGACTTTTTCTACTAGTTGTGACACAAACCTCCTAATAGATTGTAACTTTCCTTGAAAACTGCAGAGGTGTTTCAATGTGGTAGGTGGAGGCATATCCATGATGGCCTTCACTTTTGCTAGATCTACCTCAATACCTCTTCTTGACACAATGTAGCCTAACAGTTTGCTTGATTTGACCCCAAATACATACTTCTTAGGATTAAGGCACACTTTATATTTCTCCAACCTATCAAAAATAGTGGTAAGGACATCAATGTGGGATTCTCTTATCTTGGATTTTCCTAGAATATCATCAACATAGTTCTCCATTATGACATGTAGAAGATCATGGAATATGGTAGTCATTGCGCATTGACAAGTGGTGCTGGAATTTTTCAAGCCAAAAGCCATGACTTGATAACAAAAGGTTCCCCATGGGGCGGTGAATGTCATTTTATGTTGATCCTCTTCTGTAATTTTGATTTGGTTATAACTGAAAAACCCATCCATCAAAGACAACATTTCATGTCTAGTAGTCAAATCCACTATGATGTTTATGTTAAGAAGCTGAAACTCATCCTTAGGACATGCGAGATTTAAATCTCAAAAATTTGAACAAACATGGATGCCCCCAGATGCTTTCTATATAGGAAAAATGTTGGAGACCCACTCAAGATAGTCAATAGGATGGATGAACTTTGCCTCTAACATTTTTTGCAACTCTACTTTGACTAGGAGTGCTACCTTAGGGTGCATTTTGTGCAACTTTTGCTTCGCTGGTTTAATCTTGGGATCAACTATCAAATGATGTACAACCAAATCTATGACTAAGCCTGGCATGTCTTTTTATGTCCATGCAAAATTGATTTTTCCCTTTTTCAAGAATTCATTCATGGCTTTTTGTTCCTCAAGACATAAGGTAGCAGCAATCTAGGTGATTCTTGGATTATCCTCTGTTCCCAAATTGACTAGAATTGTGTCCTCATTCAAAATAGGTGGCTTTTTTGGTGGCAAGGATCTAAATGGCAAATCCAACTCTCCCTTTTCTGGCACCTCTAAGAGGTTTTCACCAAAAGATGCATCCTTTATTTTATCTTTTTCTTCATCCAAAAGTGCCCCAGAGGAGTTTTCACTAGAGGATGTTTCTTTTGTTTTTCCATTTTGATTTTCTTTTTCACTTTTGCGACTAAGAGAGTTGACTTGGCTACCAAAGTAGGCTTCCTCATTGTATTGGATCTCATGTTTGTAATCTCAAAGATTCTTAAGGCCAAAAAGAGCCATCATTGCTTCATCAGTCTTACAGATGTCAAGAGCTAGTGGTGTATCTTGAAGGTCCTAGTCTATCATGTCAGGATTGGTGAGAGGTAGGTTAATGGATGAAAGGTCATCTATGGTAATGTCATGGACATAGTTACCTAGGTCATCTTCAATGTATTGGAAAGGTACTTCGAAGAATTCCTCCTCTTCAGTCTCAAAATCAGGTTCAAATGTACAATAGTTTCCAACAAAGGATACCTTAGGTTTAATGGAGCCCAATCCACATCCTTTAGGATAGCTATTAGCCTCTAAGGGTTTTCTAATTCCATCTTCTTTTGGTCCAAGGCTAGTACCATGATATCCCATGTTTTCAATAATGTGAGGTGCCTTAACATATTTATCCTTAGGAAACTCCACATGTTCATCTTTTCCATCATAATATAGCCAATCTGGGATATTATCTTCCATGTGCTCATCACTAAGTGAACCCCAATGCTCAAATGTTGTCTTGCTAACTTGCATGGTTTCCTTATTAGTAGAAGGTGATAATTGAGAAGGTTTTCCAAAGGAACAAGGGGAGAGTGGTAGTTTTCCAACACACATGGCATTTTCAAACTTATACTCTCCCATTCCTAAATCAAAAAAAGTAACCTTCTTCCCTGTGGTGTTAATTTTAGTATCTTCAACCTTCTCTTTTCCCTTGTCGGAACTTGCATCCTCATTAGCTAATTCTGGTACTATTGTGGAAGATGGTTCTGTTATGGTGAGAGATTTAGGTACAACTTTGGCAAACTCACTTATTGGACAAAAATTCATTGGTGCACCTTCCAATCTTTTACAAAATTTAAAAGGAGTGGGATCCCCTGGGATTGTGATCTCTCTTCCTTGGTGGGGGAATTTCAAGCATTGATGATAGGTAGATGGGACCGCCTTTAGTGTATGTATCCATAGTCTACCAAGCAAGATGTTATATGGCAAATCCAAGTCTAAGACATGGCATTTAGTATTTATGATGGTTGGTCCAACTTTTAGAGGCAACATGATGACTCCTTTTGATTCTCTTTCCCTTTCATCATATACTTTTATTGTGATCCTTTTATTAACATCTAGAAGATCCTTTGGAAGTCCATAGAAACGAATCATTTTCAATGTACAAAGGTTCAAACCGGATCCATTGTCTATAAGGACTCTTTTAATCTTATGTCGCTGTATAAGGAATTCAATGTGGAGCGACAAATTATGGTGGGGATTAGGACCCTACAAATCTTTATCTATGAAGACAAGGTGTTGTTGAGCGGCAAGGTTTCCAATCATAGCGATGAATTGGGAAGCATTAATTTTTTCAGGAACACGAAACTCTAAAAGAGCCTTCTCCAAGATCTCTTTATGGATTGGTGATGTGGTAAGTAGCTCAAGAATGGAGATTTGTGTAGGAGTCTTACCTAGCTGGGACAACACATCATAGCAATAGGCGGGCCTTTGTGAGGTGGATGGCACAGTAGGCACATGTGGCATTGGTGGATTAGTGTTATTGGGAGTGGCGGCTTGCAAAGTGAGTCTTCCTTGTCAAGTGGTGGCATCACAATCAGCCGCTTGTAACACAAGTGTATTCACATGAGCATCTACTTCTTCAATGTGACCACACAAGGAGACAAACCCTGATATGTGATTAGTAGAATAATCATAAGGTAATGCATTTGATGTGGATGCTTGATTCGCATTGTTGGTATTGTTATTATCATTTTTGTGATTGGGAAATGGTTTTTGAAATATCTTCAATTTAGCATTTTTAGAGGTTGGACCTCCCTCTACTTTAATTTCCCCATCATCAACAAGATTTTGGATAAAAACTTTGAGCTTGATACATTTGTTGGTGTCATGTCCTTTGATACGGTGGTATTTACAATATTCATTTTCCCTATACCACTTTGACTTTGGTTGATTTTCATCAAAATGACGTGTGTTAGGAAATACCATCAAGTTGTGATCCACTAATTTTTGAAAGATGGCCTCCAAAGTTCACAAAAGTTAGTGAACCTTCTATTTCGATCATATTCATAATTATAGTTGTTGTTGCATGGAAAGAATTGTGTTTGATTATGAGATTGTTGATTGCCTTGATTGTCATGATTTGAATTATTGTTGTTTCGATTATGGTAATTGTTGTTGTTCCCTACTTGAAGATTTTTGACATCAGTAACACCATCGTGTGTAACACCCTTATTCTTGGACCAAAATTTGGGTTTGCTATTGTTGCTTGACTCATTGTTGGAGGATGACGAATTATAATGTTTAATGGTACCTTTTTCCAAAATTCAATTTTCAATATTCTTACCCTTTTTGACTAAAGTGGAAAAGTCTTCGGGGCTAGCCATTTTCATGAGGAAAGACATTTCAGGTATCAAGTTGTTGATAAATATATCCACAAGATGGGAATCTTCAATTTTATATGGCATACGATTAGCAAGATGTCTCCACCTTTGTAAGAAGTTGGCAAAAGTTTCTCCATTTTTTTGTTTTGTGTTGCACAAGTCACTCAATGAGGCATGATGTTCAATGTTGTAAGAGTATTGCGCTATAAACTAAAAGAAGTAAAGGAGCCCTTAGAGAAATTCATTAACCACTCAAGTGCAGGGCCTCCAAGACTTCATGCAAAGAGCCTCTTAAGATAGTCATCAGTGTAGACTACTTCTTGGCATAAAATAGAAAATTCTTTGAGATGGGTGATGGGGCATGTCTCTCCCGTATACTTGTCAAATTTAGGTATTCGAAAACCGGTTGAAAATGGCACCATATTAATGGATTTATCAAATGGAAAAGGAAAAATTTCCTCAAAAAAGACATCCTTCACCCCTTTGTTGTTCATGTTAAGGACCAAATTTCACAATTCTTAGAATTTTTGAGCCAAATCTTGATTAGGTTGCACTTGTGATTGTTGGGAGTTCACAAATCCACCTCCTAAATTGTAGGGAGTCCCAAATGTAGTGTGAGGTGGTGGAGGCACTCCACTTTGGCCAATGTATGGATATGCAGTTGTTGAAATTGGCATGGATGTCTTTACCATAGTGGTTGGCACTTGTAAATAAGAGGAGTGCATTGGTTGTGTTGGAATTGCCATTGGTTGAGTAGGTACTTGTCCAATGCCTAAGCATCCCATAGTTGAAGTTGTCAAGGTAGATTGTGGAATACTAGCATGTGTGGTAACATTGGGCATGGCACTAATGATTTGTTGAATATGTTCCACACTCAATTAAAATGTAGGTTGTGTTGAAGTGCTAGATGTAGGCATAGCACTAGTTGTTACCATGGTTTCTTTCCCTTTGCTAGAAGTCAGAGCTGCATTTGAAGTGGGCAACACGAGTGCACCACCTTTTGTAATTTGTCTAAACAAAGCGTTATCATCAAAGCTTGGGGGAACATTAACACCATCCTTGACCAAATTTAGGAATATCTCAGTTTTGTTTTCCCTAATGGATTTTTCCATCATTTCCACATTGTAGGGGTCTGCAAGGAATGTCCTAACATCACTAGGTACATCGTTAGGGTCAATAGGATCTTCATCTTGGTATATTTCTTTGTCATTATCCCCCACAGTTGTGTTATGGAAGGGATCTTTTGGTTCTCATTTGGATGTTGAGTTAGGCATACCAAGGTTCAAACTAGAGGGAATTATGTTCCCTAATGAAGTTGTGAGTGGAGGAAAAGGATTCTCCATCTCTAATTGCCTCAATGATTCCCACAAATGTGACATGGGATTAAACGTGAACCTTCTTGATCGTGTGTGTACCATACAAGAGTGACCAATCCAATGGGTGGAAGATTATGGAAGAAAAAGAAAATGAGGATAAGAGCTATTAACCTTATGTGATTAAAGGGTCAACTACCCAAGTTTGAACAGAAGACCTTGGTTTAGCAAATAAAGATTGATTAGAGGATAGTAGTATCTTTCTCCTACCAAAGATAGCCAAGTGATCTTGTAGGCAAGATAGGACACCAAATTGATTGCTTACTATTTGGAGATAGAATTGTGATCCCAAATAAGTAAGTTTGATTAGGATAAATGTTTCCTTATGGATGAAAAGTCTAGTGTTGCAATGTCAAAAGATGTTTTAAGGTTTAAGCTCTCTAGAAGAAAATTTGAAAGTGGAAGACTAGGAGTTTGGAAAGATGGTGGTAGATATAGAAGATGAAAGTATTTTGGTCACTAATGTAGTTAAATCAGTTCTCGTTCACTAGTAATAAAAACCTTGGGTTCACTCTTGGGAAAGTAGACCAATTTAAAAGTTTTCCATTGTATTCAATTCTATCATAACAGTCTTGTGTAGCTTCTTCTTTTTTAATGTCTTTGATAGCGTATCAAAATTGTTGGTCACCGTATGCTAGGTTCTTCCTTTCCTTGTAGACAAGTGGTTTGGACAACTTCACGTTCTTATGTTTTACTTGGTTGACTTTATCGGTCATGGCAGGAATAAAACAAGACCCAAATTTCAAGTACCCAAAAACTTTGCAATAAGATTAGACTAGACTCAACCAATTTCAAAATGCAAACTACCCAAACTAACCATGAGTCAAGAATACCTCACTTAACCTATCTCACTCAATGAAAGGTTACCTCACAATTTCACTCATTTTAAAACTTGTTTGATGTTTTTGGCTTTGGTTTTGAATGTTTGAACAAGCACACTGAACATGCCAACAACCCTAATAATGCTATCTCTAGGATGATCAAGGCTTATCTAAAGAGAGTCCTCCATATACACAAAGTACGTGAGGCCCAAATATGTAGATGAAAGGAAATACTACCACACAGATGGGGGGAGATGGTAACCCAAATCTCCTCCTTCACTTTCCAAAGGTATAAAGTTCTTTGGGGCTTAGCCAAGAGTGACAATATTCCAGTTCCAAGAGAGGTGTCTTTCAATTCACCTCCAAATTTTTATACTTTGCCAGAACACTAGAGTTGAGGTTTTCCCAAGGGGTGATAAAATCCCCAAGTAAGCATCCTAAAAAAAAGAAAAGCAAAACTACTTATTTCTTGTGCACCCAAGATCGCCCGAAGGCGTGAGGGGAGAGAATATGTAAGTGGTCTTGGGGTTTAAAAGACACTTGTTCTTTCCCAATGAAGCTTTAAATTTTCTATCTACTTGAAGACACTCGTGATTAAAACATACAAGGTTCTTTACAACTTGAAATAGTGCCAACATAAATGAAAACACAGGTTTGTCAACAAGAAAGTAAAGCAAGTGCATGAAAGTAAAATGCTGAAAATAAAAATGCAAGAAATAAAGTCAATTTACCTTAGGGCATTCAAGAGTGTATGACTTCATTTTAAGCACCAAACCCAAATGTGATCTAGCCTAGGCATATATGTCCATTTTAAACACCAATTTCAAATATTGTCTAGCCTAGGCATACATGTCCATTATCCTTTAAAGCATTCAAGATGGCGTGAATTCTTTTTAAGCACCAAGTCCAAATGTGTTTTCTACCCTAAACATTCATGTCCATCTTTAAGCACCAAAGTCCAAATGTTTGCTACTCTACACATTCATGTCCATTTTAAGCACCAAGTCCAAATGTGGGTTAATCTAAACATTCATACATTCAAATGAAAGTGTTTCATCCATACAAGTTCATTAGCCCTTAAGGGTTAAGTGATAAAAATCACTACAAATCTCTTTTAATGATGAAAATCACTATTGATTTTATTTTTTAGGTTTTTAAGGTTACCTTTCTGCATGAAAACTGTTAGTTAAAACTTGCAAGTCAATCAGTTAGCGAAACTTATTGTTAGAAATTGAACAATTTTGGTAAAATATGAAGACGCCAAAATATAGGTACAGACGCTAAAATGTGCAAACGACGAGATACAAAGATGTCAAACTACGTAGACGCTGAAACTCAAAGACAAAAGAAGACCCTTAGAAGCAGACTAAATAATTTCAAACATAGATGACAATATGAAAAGTGGAGATGCCAAAACTTGGAGACAACAAACAAAGTCCTGCACACAATGCAGACAATAGAGTTATCTTCGCGAACGACAAAAAAACTTAGCAGACGATAGAACTAACCTTAAAGATGACAAAACTATTCTCGCAGATGACAAAACTAAAGTCACAGACAACAGACTAAAATTTAGAGATGATAGAGGACACTTCGGAGATGATAGATCATAAATGTAGACAATAAAATGGCTTAAGGGGAAATGCAAGTATTGTTTCAAACTATTGTGGAGACACTAAAGAGCGCAGATGGTTATCTACGAAGACGCTGGTATGCACAAATGACGCTGCGACCGGCAGAGATGACAATGTGATATTTTATGACTAAACCAAAGTTGTTTGTGAATTTTTGAAATGAAACCAGGGATGTGGGTCCCACTGGTCGTGCCAAAATGTGTGCCAAAAAATGTGACCTATTAAGAGCATGGGTTAACAAACAAACATTAGCTAAAAACTTTGAAAGTGCATCAAAGATTCATCAACATGAAAATAACAAACATTAACTAATGCTTGCTTGGGTTTTGCAACCCTAAGTAGCTAATAAACCCAATCTTCCAACCACCTCTATAACTCAACAAAGGCACCCATAAGAGGCCTTGTTGGTGTGTTAAGATGGGGGTATGTTTGGTGTGCTCTCCCAAACACAACAATAAATGAATCTCTTGAGTGTATGAGTGCAAGTGTGAATGCAAATGTGAATGAAAATGCACTAAGATCCTAAGCTATGTGGAATGGAGAACATTTCAAGAAATGGCTATGGAGAAAGCCATTCTTGAAAGCATTCAAGAATGAAGATTATATGCAATAAAGGAAACTAACTAAGAATGTAAGCTATGGAATGGAAATGAAAATAAATGAAGAAAGTTAAATGAACAATGTAAGATGCAAACTAAATCAGCTACCAAATGATTAGCATGAACCTACAAAATCACTATGAGAACTCTACTAATGCAAGATCAAACTACCATGAAAGCTCAAACTATGAATGCAAACTCAAATCTCAAACCAACATGATAAAAATGCAATAAAAATGAGATGCCAATGCTTGAGACAAGCCCTCTATTTATAGGCTTGAAGGAGAGCTTGGTGAGATGGCATCCATGTAGATGCCACATAAGGTGACATGCAAGCCATGCAAATGGGCAAGAATTAAAAGTTTTCTCACACATGTGTGAGCACACTTTTAGGCTAATAAGGGGGATTAGGGAGATGATTAGGAATGATTATATGGGATTAGAGAAGAAATAAGTTTAAGAGGATGAAAATGATAGTTATAGACTAGGCTCTAGGTTAGGCTTAAGATTAAACTAAATGAGATTTAATTTAATCATGAGTTTAGACAAATTAATAGGGTGTTAGGATTTAAACAAATAAAATTTATTTAAAAGGGGGGAGACATGGAGGATCATGTGTTAAATTAATTTAACACACTAGAGCTAGGAGTATTTAAATAAAATTTAAATACTTAGGAGAATGAACTTATTTAATTAATTAATATATTTAAATAAGTAGAAGAATGTGAGCAATGTTATTAATTAATCAATAATTAATTACAATGTTATGGGCAATATTAATAAATTAATATAGTCTTTAGGCACGATTTTAAGCATCTACAATAACATGTCACCAATATTTTCACTCTTATAAAGAGGACTCTTTTAGGAGTCAACCCTATTAAAGGTTAAAAAATACACTATTGATGTGACCTTGTTAAAGGGTTTAATCACCCTATTAGGAGTGGCCTTGTTAGAGGACTTCAAAACATTCTAACAGAATGCCACCTTGATTAAAGTATTTACATATAATTGTTAGGTCAACTTTGATTAAAGGATTTCAAACTAATAGAATGGTTAGAAAGTAACATTAGGTTTTGATCTAACAAATACAAATCACTTTATAAATACATATCATAGTTTGGCTCACATACTAATCCATTGATTGGCCTTCATTTTTATCTGTGTATTTGATCTACTTTGTAACCCTTTAAGAAATCATTCTTCACCTCTTAAAAACTCTTCTTCATCCTTCTACTCAAGTTTTCCAATCAATAGCATCAATAACTTCTCCAACCTTACTAGGTTAGCCCTTGTACCTCTTTAAATAGGTAATTCTAATCTTTTGCTACTTAAACACCACTGTAGATCTTAGGTTTATGTTAGATTCATCAAATTCTTCCAACATTTTGTCTTCTCCTTCTCTTCTAGAAACTTCTCCAAATTTCTCCTTGAATCATTGCATAGAAACACACAAACTATTAGGATTAAACCATGGATAGAAATAACAATTACATGCAAATACAAACAATATTAGAAAATAATAGATCACATAGAAAAGAACACAAGCCACCAAGATTTAATGTGGTTTACCCAATCCCTAGGCTATGTCCACTAAACAACAAGGTCAATATTATTACGATCTAGTGATTACAACCTAATTACAACTTGTAATCCCTTACAACTCAATACCACTACAAGAATTGATTTTCACATTACAACAATGAAATAATCTCTAACCGTAATCCCTTTTATACAAGTATTTTTACTACTTTAGGGTTATAATTAATAATTATATGTTAGCACAAAATCTTAATAAATTAATAGGGCCCAAATGTTTTTTTGGGCCAATGCCTTGAGTCCTAAAGAATTTATGAAGTATGTATAGTACTTTCCTGATTAGTCATCACAAACTAACAATCTCCCACTTGGGGACTGATTAGACTCCACACTAGACAACAATCTCCCACTTGGAGACTAATCCTATAACAATATCATGACCACATGGGGCTTCGATTGGATCAAACCACCCTAGACTTTGTTGTTCTTTTATTCATGTTCAGTGTACAAGACCAACTAAAGTTGAAGAGGAGTTTAGCTTCTCCCTAGTTACTACTTTTGTAAACATATCTATTGGATTATCATTATATGTATCTTTTCTAGTTTTAACTATCCATCATCCAAAATTGACCGAATGAAATTGTACCGCAATTGTATGTGTTTGGTTTTTGAATGCAAAGCTAAATTCTTTGCAAGATGAATGACACTCTAACTATTTATAAACAAATAATTATCCCTCTGAGGGTGTTCTAATTCTTCCAAGAAGAACTGAAGTCATATCATCTCCTTGGCTACCTCTGTAGCAGCAATATACTCTACCTTAGTAGTGGATAAAGCATTAACCTTCTATAACCTAGAAACCCAACTAACAACTATCCCACTAGATGTAAATACATAACCTATAGTACTTCACCTAGTATCAATATCCCCTACCAAATCTAAGTCAACATATCATTGTAAATCAGTAGTAGAGCCCCCAAAGTGTAAACACTTATTGGATTTTCCTCTCAAATATTGGAGAATCTATTTGACTGCATTCCAATGCTCAATTCTTGGATGACTCATATACCTACTAATGACTCCCACTACATGTGCAATATCTAGCCTTCTACATACCATAACATACATTAAGATTCCTATAGCTGAAGCATAGGGTACCTTTGACATCTTCTCCTCCTTTTCTTGTGTCTTAGGACACATCTCCTTAGTCAACTTCAAATGACCAGGTAAGGGTGTTTTGATAGCATTGGTATTCTCCATAGAGAAATGTTGCAACACATTCTCAACATAATCAGCCTAAGATAGCATCAATTTTCTATTCTTCCTATCTCTGAAAATCTTTATACCAAGGTTTTGTTTTGTTTCCCCCAAATCCTTCATAGAAAATGCATGTACTAATTGACATTTCGGCCCTTAATCTGATCCATGTTAGACCTAGCTACAAGCATATCATCAACACATAAAAATAAAATAATGTAGCTATCATCATCCAACCTCTTAAAGTAAATACAATGATCTAAATGACACCTATTATATCCATGCTCATTTATAAAACTATCAAATTTAAGATACCATTGCTGAAGTTCTTGCTTCAAGGTATATAAACTTTTCTTCAATTTTCACACTAAGTTCTCCTTACCTTTGACCTCAAATCCATGTGGATGAGCCATGTATATCTCTTCATCTAAACCACCATGAAGGAAGGCTATTTTAACATCAAGCTACTCCAAATGCAAATCTTCATTAGCCACAATACTTAAAATAGTATGGATAGAAATCATCTTAACAGTAGGAGAAAATATCTCATCAAAACCAATGTCTTTTTTCTGTGAAAATCTTTTTACAACTAACCTAAATTTAAATCTTTTCTTACCTCCATCCTCTTCTTTTAACCTATAAACCAACTTATTCTATAAAGCCCTTTTACTTGCAAGCAATTTACGCAAATCCCAAGTCTTATTTTTTAGCAAAGAGTCCATTTCTTCTTTCATTGCAGACTCTTGCTAAATCTTAGTATGCACCTACATAGCTTCATCATAATATTTAGGTTCACCAGAATTAGTAAGTAAAATAGAATAAAAAGAGGGAGAAAATCTTTCTAGAGGTCTACTCATCCTTGTTGACTATCTAACATTCATTGGTGTGTGTAGTATCTGTTGTTGCAATTGTTGCATATCATGAGGAATGTCTAAAACATAATCTTTTGAAGCATCATCTAGCACTACATAACCTCCTCTTTCTTCTCATGTTGCTGCAATAGATCTTTGTACAACACTTTCTCATTGAATATGACATCCCTACTTCTTACAATTTTATGATTCTCAAAATCTCAAAGCCTATAACCAAACTCATTAATGCCATATCCAAAAAATACACATTTCTTTGACTTAGCTTCCATCTTGGTTCCATTTTTAGAATCTATACAAGAAAATTCTTCACAACTAAAGGTTTTGAGAAAAGAATAACTCACCTTCTTGCCAATTCATGCTTCCTCTAGAATACCACAATCCAAAGGAGTAGAGGGACCTCTATTAATCAAATATATAGTAGTATTGATAGCCTCCACCCACATGCGTAAGGGCAACCCAACATGCAACCTCATACTCCTTGCACGCTCCATTACAATCCTATTCATGTGTTTAGCCACTCCATTTTATTATGGAGTCCTTGGAATAATTTTTTGCATAAAATACCATTAGTGGAGCAATAATCTTCAAATTAATGACTATCATACTCACCATCATTATCATATCTGAGACATTTTAATTTCTTACCAATCTCATTTTCAACCAAGCATTTCCATTTCTTGAATGTTTGAAATACATCAAATTTCTATCTAAGGAAATAAATCCATACTTTTCTAGTGGCATCATTAATTAATGTAAAACAATAATGAGAGCCACCAAGGGAATATATGTGAGATGGTCCCCATACATCAATATGCACAAGCTCTAATTTCTCCTTTTTATTTTTCTTCCCAATCTTCACAAAACTCACTCTCTTTTGTTTTCCATACACAACTTTTAAGAAATCCATATTAACACATTTCAGCCTTGGTAAAACTTTCTTTGAATGGAGTACTCTCATACCTTCCTCACTCATGTACCCAAGTCTTTTGTGCCACAATGTTGTATCAAAATTTACAACATCTATTTGTTCTTCTTGCTCAATTATAGGAATTTTTCTTGAATATTTATTTTTCTCTAAAAGAATTAAAGTAGAAGGTACAATATGACCTGTACAAAGATATAAGGTGTCTACTTTTACACCTTTTTTTACTACAAGGGAACCTTTTGAAACCTTTCAGTTTTTATCATTAAAAGTAACTACAAAACCCTCATCATTGAGTTTCTCTACTAAAATTAAATTTCCTCTCAGCCTTGGAACATGTTTTACCTCATGTCGTAGCCAATGATTTCCATTATGCAACTTAATCTTAAATTTTTCCTTTCCAACAATCTAACAGGGTTCATTATCCTCCAAATAAACAAGTCCAAAATCCCCTTAGATATAATCAATGAAATAGCCTCTATGAGGTGTAGCATGAAATAAAGCACCAAAATCTAAAACTCATGAATCATCAAAACTTTATAAAGACAGAAGCAAAGCATCCTCTTTAGATTTATTACTTACCACATTTGCCTCCTTCTCTCCATCTAGTTTATCTCCTTCATTTTTCTTTTGATTCCAACAATCTTTCTTTTTATTCCCTTGTTTCCCATAGTACTAGTAGTCATTTGGTCCTCTCGATCGAGACCTCCTCCCCTTTGACTTTCCTCTTGATTTTCCACAATTTTTGGAATTACTTCCTCTCTCAATCATTCTGCCTCTACTTTGTGCATTCAAAGCACTTTCTGATGTAGATCCACTTGAGGATTTCCTATGATTTTTCTCACTCAAAATAACACCGATCACATCATCATATTTTAGGCTACTATATTTACTCACAACCATTAGCAAGCAATTCCATCTTTCAAGCAAAGAACACAAAATCAAGAGAGCTCTAATTTCTTCATCAAATTTGATACCCATAGAAGATAACTGACTAGTAATAGTGATAAACTCATTTAAATGATTTTCAATGGATCCACCTTCTATCATTTCCATATTAAATAAATGCTTCATGAGAAATACCTTGTTTAAAGTGGAGGGCTTTTCATACATTTTCACTAGGGTTTGCATGAACTCTTCTATCATCTTCTCTTTTGTAATATTAAATCATAAATGCATTTAAACTTAAATGCTACATAATCCATATTAACATAATTCAATGGAATTCCTTTACTTAGTCATTTCAAATAAGACATTCAAAATGTTACAATATCAAAATCTACACATCACATTTAATCATAAATCATCATAATCAATTTAACATTTCACATCACGTCATAATCCATTTCCTATCATAATGACTGAAATGTTGAATCTATATTGCTAAATCAGTCAACATGAAAATTAGTTATGGTTACATACCTTAGATCAAAACCAACCAAAATGCAATGATCACAACTAGTATACTTGATTAAATTAAATAGAGTTGAATATTAACACTAGCTCATTATCATTATGAGATATTACATGATAAAGCTTATGTCTCAAAATCACTAATGCCAGGGAATCATGAAGTTTTCATAATCATGTATTCATAGGTTCAAAATTAGTCATTAGGTAAACCCACTATATGTGTTAGTCAATATATTATATCTTCATGTTAAACATCATTCACTATGACAAACTAACTTATTATATTTACATCATGTCAAGCCATACTGAGTAGGCCTTATCTAAATTGATAATAATTTCTATCTATAATAATTATTAGTACCTACAAGGGTGATGTTAATTCATCTTTCCATACTAGTCATTAATTATCCTAATAGGCCATTGAATATTAGGAACCCATCGACATAGTTTTCTAAGATATGGCACCTCAACTCTTTATTCCTTATGGTATTAACTTTTTAACCTAATGTAATTCAAACATGATACTTTGCACAACAATGACTATAAGATTAATCAATCTTAATAAGATTTTAGGCTCATTATAAATCAAGGTATATGTAGATTCCAAGACCTTCATACCATCATTCTATCATAAGGTGTGTGGTAACAATATAACATTCACAAAAGAAAAACCACAACATTATATCTCATTTATTCCTCCTAGATCTAACCTTATTCATGTTATTAAGGTTTATAATAATGTACTAGGGAAGGGGCCTTACAAGGATAGTATCGATAAAATGATGTACTAATATAAATGTTCTTTGTTAGAGGATAGACCTTATTAGGAGTCAATAAATACATTCAATAGATATCAATCCCTATTAGGAGACTTTGAATCCCTATTAGGAGTTGAGGAAGGCAGATGGACCCATTGTCCAAATAGCTTCAGGGGTAAGACCACTAAACTCACTATCTAGCTGATCTTCATATTATTCCTTGCAAAATAATAGAAATGAACTGTACTTCCTTCCACTTCCTCTATCCTATCAACCAAAATTCTCTTCTTCTAATATCAATACCAAATCACCAACTTTACATAGAATAATCCCTTGGATTGCTTATTCATATTTACCAAATACTTTGCATATCACACTTGAATTACACACTTCATCAAAAGGAAAATAACCTTCCTTTATACCTTGTACTGAACACAATTTCTTGAGCCAACCTTGAGGAATTCCTGATAAATTATAATAAGACCCCATTAAGATATTACAAAACATTACATTTATTCATAATTAAAAATGATTGTTGGCTTGTAGTATTTACAACTTCTCACATGTGTGACCTCATACCTTGTGCATTCACTGACGTTATCACCAAGTTGGCTACTATCACTACCTAACCTTACATATCATGATTCTATCTCTATTAGGAGAAACAATCCAAACATTAGAAACTATTTCTCAAGTACTCTATCTATAAACTATTTTATGTAAATCGACCATATATTCTGCATATCTTTGAATTTCTTGATGCACACTTAACCACACCATTAGGACATAGTGTCTAACACATCCATGACCGTGCTTGTCCTGATCATCAATACTCTATCCATATGACCTTGTTCTCTTTCTTCTACTTTGCTAGTCTTCATAGAAATATTTCTATGTTGACATCAATGACAAACACAATCATGAATGCAAAGTGTCAATCATAAACAATCCCTCCAATTCCTAGGATACTCCCCCAAAGGAATACCATCAATATTCATGCTAACATTTTGTATTCTATCTAGAGGATACATTTATAGCCTACTTTTTTGATAATAAATAAGACATAAAGGATATTCTTCATGGTTGTACAAAATATCAATAGGGTATGACAAATCAAATCTAAAAAGGTATTAAAAAAAGTTTGAATTTTTACAAAAAGTGTAGAATAATTATCTCCTTTTAATAATGGTAATGTTAGCTACATGCAAATGTAAGTAAGTGCTACTATTAAAGAATTGGTTTGTTGTATTTATATAATTCATATAAGTACACTAAATATGAGAAGGTTCATTTTCTTTCCTAGAAAAATGAAGTTAGTGTTCAGGATGTTGTGGTTGGTGATGGTAGTTCATTATTAATGCTTTGTCAAATAGGAATGGAGTTTAAAATATATCTTCTTTGATAATTTCATCTATACTTTCATTGTGGAAAATAATCTCTTTTTTGTGAGATCAAAGGATAACAAATCGACATTTTTTATAATTTTTGGTAACGAGAATAAAATTCTATTGACGTTCATTGATGATGCTAATCATTAACACTGTGAGAGGTTAAAACACCATAAATAGGGCATTAATTTCTTGAAAAGGAATAATATGTCAAATTATGTTTAAGATGCCATTTCATCTTAGAGTTTTTATGAGAAATATGTGTATGAAAAGCATCATACAAAACCTTTTGACATCATTACTAAAATAATGATTAAAATAAATTGAATTAATTAACCATCAATTAATAGGTCTCGAACTAGTAATCTCACATAGTGGTTTGAAGTATATGTTGGTCTCCGTTGATAAAGAAGACTTGAAATGATTTTTTAGCTATTTCCAAGGTAGGAAACTATTGTTGAGGGTCAAACAATAAATGGTTATTAATTTTTTTTTATTCAACCAATTAAATAATATGACTTCATTATATTATTGCCATTTCCAAACTATTTAATGTGCAAGTTGAAAACATTTTACTTGCAATATTCATATAAACTATTTTTCATATATGTGATTGGTGTTGTAGATGAGAGACAGTGGTATTTGCAAACATCCATGCAAGAGAAGGCACACCACACTACATCTTTATCAATATGGAAACCTCAAAGGCTCATGCTTGTTGTTGAATATATGTTGAGCCTCACTTAACCTTTGATCAAGGAAGGGTTAAGAAATTAACAACTAATTAATCATTTTCAATCTAGCCAATAAAATTGTTATAATTTTCTATCTTAATTTCATTTAATATGATTGTCAAATGAAGGTATTCTTGTAGAGGTTGTAATGCTTAAACAATGATTAATCTTTCTTCATTTTAGCCAATCAAATTTTTATCTCTCTTTACATGAATCTCTTTTCCATATTTTTGATATTCAATTTCCATGTTTTTAAAGAAAAATATTGATATACATTATTTTGGCTATTTTTGATAGGTGCCATTATTGGTTGGTACAAGTCTATGTAGATAGAAAGGTTGATTTTTTAGTGCAAGATATTATGTATAATTATAAATTCAATGATAAAATTGTAGGGAAAAATGAGTTCAATTGTAGGTCTCAAGATAATAGTGTCTACCACGTAGTTCAATTTGCCTCAATTCTTTGAAAAATTATGCCCCCTTTGGTAGCTTTCAAATTTATCAACATGTATACTAATGCCAATCAGCTAGCTATTGATGCTAATTAGTCATGGAGATGACAACATGCATGGGAATTTATGGAGTAATGCATTATAGCCAAGTTATCTTGGTTAAATTTCTTGCACAATTAGTTAGTGTATTTTCTATTGTAAATGGGCTAGTGAGGTTAATCAAGGTGAATTGAAAATCTCTTTAGGCCCAAGTGGTATAAATGTCCTCACATTTTGTGTGTTTTTGTGAGAAAAATATGACCATGATCATGAACAAAATTATTCACGTATTGATTGCCATTGCAATCTAGTGCTTAGCATGTTGTAATCATTTACTAGGTTGCTGAAGTGGATGCAGAAGTTTATTAGGTGGTTGTTCAGAAGTGTGACAAAGTAGGAGGTCTATATTCTTTCCATTATAGCATTGTTGATTAGTCCTTCAAAGACAATTTTTTTGCTAAGACAAACTCTACAAAATCTCCCAATTTTACTCTTAAGTTTGCAAAGGATCCACATGTACAAAGAAGTTGAGGTCCATGTAAGATTGAGATATTGTGAAAGAATGGAATTGAATAATTTTTGGAGGATAATTAGTTACTTTTTGATTTAGGGTTTTAAAAATCTCCCAATTTCACTCTTTGATGTTTGAATGATCTATATGCATAGAGAATTTGAGATCTATGTAAGATTGAGAAGTTGTCAAAGGATGTAATTTATTGAATCTTCTTTGGATGATTTGATAATATTTGTTCTAAGATTTTGAAAATGTTCCAATTCCACTCTTAGATATGCAAAGAATCTACCTACATATAGATTTTGAGGTCAATATAAAATTGAGAAAGCTACAGAAGGACATAATCAATTGATCTTTTGATGATTAGTTAATCTTTTGTATTAGGGTTTTTAAGATCTCCCAATTTCACTCTTAGATGTAAAAATGATCCATTGAAACAAATACTTTGAGGCCTGAAACATCAAATTAATAAGTTTCTTTGAATTTCTTTATAATTTTTATAAGATTCTATAAATTGGATGATTAGGCATACATGAGATTGATTCGGTAAACATTTTCTGGGTGCCTCAAGATTGATTCTCTCTTGCAAATTCCATATTATAGGGTGCACGTGTTTGAAGTTTAGCAGTATTTAGATTTTTTTTCTATTTTTTTCTTTGGTGTTAAAATTTGACCAAGTGTGTGACACTATAAAGAGGAAATCAATGAAATAATATCATTTTCTTCACAAAAATTGTGGCATGAAAGAGGAGATAAATGCAAACAAATAGATAAGGAAACATTGGAAACTAGAAAATAAAAATAATAAAAAGTATTTATTAGAAAATTAGCATTTCATTTTCTTTCCATTAAATCTAGAAGTGTAGTGATGAAGGGTGCTCCCCTTAATACCATAAAAACATAATAGAAACAAAGAAACAACAACAATTTGTGAGAACAAAATATGGGCTTCTTATTATCACTACAAATGCAAAATTATAGAATTTAAAATTACAATATGCTAACCCACATGAGTACCTTCATTACAATAATTTGTAAGAAAAATTTGTGAACTATCACCTAGAGTTGTCCTAAACAATGCTCAAGTCTTTCTTAGATAGGCAATTTTATGGTACCTGGGAAGGTTCTAGACACTCAAACTTAATACCTAGGGCTGAAAGAGCCTAATAATACATATAGAGTCAGCCAAATACACTTTTAACATTTATTTTAGAAACTTTGGGTAGCCCAACTTTGGAAGAACATAACTCTTGAACCATTTCTCTGATTGCTATTACAACCACTTTTCAAAAACCTCAACTCCTAATCTATAGAATTAAATTTGTACAAGCACCCATCTATCATTTTTTTAGGCCTCATCTGGGGCCTCTAAGGCCTTCAAAACTAAGCCTAAATTTTTTGTACCAAAAATCTGAAATAACTTCACAAATACATATAATCTAGCTATGAAACTCCATTGACAAATTGATATAACTAAATGAACCTTCACCTCTAAAATCAGAACATTCTAATATTGTATGACTGGCTTACTAAGTGGAAAGCCTCCATGAACAAAAACTCTACATTAAGAAAAACCTTATTGAAAAAAATAAAAGGAAATATTTTTGGGTGATGCAAGATTGCTCTTACACCCAAGATGTTCCTACATCAGACACTTGAGGTAATTTGAGAAGTGATCCCGTCATGTCTCAAGTAATAAGAGGAAAACCAAGATGGTTAACCTCCTCCTTTGCTAGCCATGATGAATCTTCTATTGGACTCTCTTTCCATTTGCTTAGGTATTTTTCATTAGTTTTATTCCTTGTACTTTTACCAACACAACTGTCCAATATCTCCTTAATCTCCTTTTTAGCTAAATTACCTGCTGGCATACTTCATTGCACTTCTAAAACTTTATACCCATCACCTCATTCCTAGTACTCTATCAAATTTGAAATATTAAATATTGGTGAAATATTCAATTTAGTAGTCAACTCCACTTCATAGGCATTTTGCAGAATCATGCCTTTTCACTATCTTTCACAGTTCAAACTTCTTCAGTTTGAGCTTATTATCTAAAATTCCTTATACCTCCTTTTCATGTCTTCTTTAGCCTTATACTATTTATTCATCTTGATAATTTATTTCCTTACCTCCTCATGGATATTCTTCAAATGTTCAACAAATTCTTCTGCTTCGACACTACTTATCTCTCCTTTATCCAATTGCCTCAACTTAGAAGCATTTCTAGGACTACTTTGATATATAATATGGAATGGTGATTTATCAATAATCCTATTGACATAATTATTATATGCAAATTATGCATGTGGTAAAATTAGATCCTAGCTTTTTAGCTTGTCTTTAATTAAACATCTCAACAAATTTCCCAAATTGTGATTCACGACTTCTGTCTTCCCATTAGTCTATGAATGATGTGATGAAATAAACTTCAAATCTATCTTCAATTTCTTCCACATTGTATGCTAGAAATACCCAACAAACTTGGTATCTTGATTTTAAACTATACTCTTTGGTAGACCACATAACCTCACTACTTCTTTGAAAAACAACTCTACCACATGAACAACATCACTAGTCTTCTTGCAAGGAATGAAATGTGCCATCTTTGAAAACCTATCAACCACCACAAAAATAGAATCATTCCCTCATTGATTCCTTGGTAATTCAAGAAAAAAATCCATGCTAACATCCACCCATGGCTTCTCTGGTATAGGTAATGGCTGATATAACCCTATATCTTGCTTCACTCCTTTCACCATTTGACATACTCTACAACTCTATACAAACTTCTTCACATCTTGTTGCAACTATGGCCAATAATAGTTCTTAGCAACCAAAGAAATGGTTTTATCTCTACTAGAGTTTCTAGCCAATCCCCCACTATGCTTTTCCTTGATGAGATTCTCTCTCATTGAACTTCTTGGAATACACAACTAAATTCCTTTGAACACCATACCACCTTGGATTATGAGATCCAACCACTTCATCCTATCAAGAGTAGTAGGTTTTGAACAAGCCTTCCATGCTTTTCCAAAATTATGATCCTCTGGATACAAATTCTTGAGTTCCTTGGACTCAACCACCTCAATCCATATCTTTATTAGCAAAATATTGTCTTCTACTAAGAGCATTTATAAATATTTTAGACTTCCCACTCCTATGTTTCAAAACAAATGTAAAATTTTGTAAAAACCCAACCCACTTCAAATGCTTGTGGTTCAATTTTCCTTGACTATTCAAATATTACAAAGCAACTTTATCAATATGCAAAATAAAATCCTTAGCAAGAAGATAGTGTCTCCACTTCTTCAATGCGTTAACTATAGCATATAATTCTTGATCATAAATAGGATATTTTCTTTTGGCATCGTTTAACTTCTCACTAAAATAAACAACATGTCTAGCTTCTTTGCTCAAAAGTTCCTATTGTAATACCACTAGCTTCATAGTCTACTTGAAACACCTTGTTAAAATTTGGAAGTGCCAAAATAGGCTGCAATGTAACTTTCTATTTCAACATATTAAAATTCTTATCTGCACCTATAATTTACTTAAATTCTTTCCTATCCCCTCTTATTATTTTAGTCAAGGGTCCACAAATACTGCTATAATCTCTTATGAACTTTCTATAAAAACTAGCGAATCTATGAAAAGATCTTACCTCTATAGCACTCTTTGGAATAGGCCATTCAAGGATAGCCTTCACTTTCTTTGGGTCCATTTTCAAACATTCTACTGAGACCACAAATCCTAGGTACACCAACTCCTTCACAAAACTACACTTCTTCAAGTGTATCAACAACTTATCTTGCCTCAACTTATCAAATACCTTTCAAATATGCATCAAATTCTCCTCCCACTATCTTATGAAAGATAAAAATATCATCTGGGTAAACAATGATAAACTTATCCGAAAACTCCTTCAGTACTTCATTCATGAGCTACATGAATGTCCTTAGTGTATTATTTATCCCAAAAGCCATGACTAACCATTCATATAACCCTTCCCTACTCTTGAAAGAAATCTTTCACTCATCACCCTCTCTGATGCAAATCTAATGCTATCCACTCTTTAGATCTATCTTTGTCAAATAGTTAGCTCCACTCAAATAGTCCATAATATCATCCATCCTTTGCAATATAAATCTATACTTGATTGTGATCTTGTTGATAATGCAAGAATCTATACACATCCTCCATTCTACATTCTTCTTTTATGCTAATGCTTCTAGTAGTACACATGGACACAAACTTTGCTAAATCAATCCCTTTTTCAACAACTTATTAACTTATCTATTCAACTCTTCACTTTCTACTAGTGTCATTTTTTGTGATGTCTTGTTTGGAAACTAACTCCTGGAATTAAATTCATCTGGTGACTAATCTTCCTCACTGGGGTTAATCTATTAGGTACATTAGATGACACAATATCAAAAAACTCTCCCAACATATATATATATATATATATATATATATATATATATATATATATATATATATATATATATATATATATATATATATATATATATATATATATATATATATATATATATATATATATATATATATATATATATAGCTTCTGTAGGATTCTCCTCTATTTCTTCTTTAGCATCTTTTTGAATTATAGAAAAACACATATGCTTACACTTCATACCTTGGAGAAACTCCTTTCCATTAATGAAACATATTCTAGCAACACTATATACCTTTTCTTCTTTCTCCTTTAATGACTTTAGCTTATTTTTCACTTCATCCTTTGTTAGAGTGTAGGTATTGGCTTGCCCATCATGTACATTATGCCTATCAAACTTCCATGATCTACCCAACAACATATGACATATGTCCATTGACATGATATCACAAAGCATCTCATCTTGGTAGCTTCCAATCTTGAACTTCATTGAGCATTTCTCACTAACCATGACCTTGTGGTCATCTTGTACCCAAGCATTATGCTATGGACATGAGTATGAAACTAGATTTTTAGTACTTCCACCATCAATGATCACATCACAACATTTATCTTTAGATATACACCTTGTGCAAAACAAGATCCTTGTTTTATCAGGTTCATTCTCACCACTTAATAGGCCTATTCTATTAACTAGGACTTCTCCTCTTTCATCATCTTCAAAATGTGATGATCTAACATCTTCATCAACATATGCAACTCTAGCCTAGCCTTTTGTTCTTCGACCAATCATTCCTTAGCACTGGGAACATTTGAATACTCTATGCCCTTCTTCTCCATAGTGAAAACATTTCCCATGGAAGCCTATTCTTCTAGATTATTGTCATCTACCTCTTCCTCTTTGATCTCTATCATTTTGATCATGAAAACAAGTGGAATTATTTCCCCTTTGATTTTGACTACTACTTTTAGCCTCTTCCCTATTCTTCTAATCATCATGTTTGCCTCCATAAGACTGTCTCCTATATCTTCCATCATGACCTCTACCACTATTTTTATTATCAAACTTTTTTCTTAGCTTCTTCTCAAATTTTAGGGAAAACTAGTACACCTCCTCAATACTAGTCACTTAAACAAGACTCAGCTCCTTTTGAATGCTTGACCTTAACCCATTAAGCTAATAAGCCACTTTCTCCTTATCAACTTTTGCATGGTTAGTTCTAATGAGAAATTGGTAGAACTCTTTGGTATACTCTTGAGCATATTTTCTCACTTGATTTCGCCTTACATTTTCTTCAACAAATCAAGCTCATAATCCACAATAATGAACTGTCACTTTCATTTAGCTACCATCCAATCCCATTTGGTGATTTCGTCCTTTCCTCTTTTATTTTTATTTAATTGGATCTCATGTCATTAGATCTTTGCATGACCATTGAATTTGGCCTTAGCAAACTTGATCCTATCTAGATCTTCAATATCTTCATATTCAAAGTACTCTTCCAATTCATTGGTCTAGTCGATCAATTCCTCTAGGTTGAGATTTCCTAAAAATATGGGAACATCAAACTTAGATCTTTTTCCAATACTAGAAATGACCTTAAAGATCTTTACCTCCTTTGGGTTAATAACTTCCTCTAGCATGACTTGGTTAACATTTCCTTCTTCTTCTCTTTCATCCTCACTTTCATCATCTCCTATGGCAAGATTAATTCCTCTATGCATATGTTCTTTCAATGCTTGCATTTTCCTTTGAAGGGTTCTAAAATCCTCAGGTGTAACACCTAAACTCTTTCACCATGCTCTCTTCATGGAGGCATTTTTGTGCTTCTTCTGAAACCCTAGTGCAAACTACCTTCCAATTGGTGATCTATCTACATGCTTAGCCCAAACCACAGTCCTGGTGCAAACTACCTCACAATCGGTGATCTATCCACACACTCAAGCACTCTATCTCTGATACCACATGATAAAGGGTGCTCCCCTTAATACAATAAACACATAGTAGAAATAAATAAACAAGAAAGATCTACGAGAATAAAATATGGGATTTTTATTATCACTAAAAATGTTGAATTACATAATTCAGAATTAAAATATGCTAACCCACATGAGTGCCTTCATTATTGTAATCTATAAGACAAAGCTACGAAGTATCACCTAGAATTGTCCTAGACAATGTTCAGGACTTTTTTAAATAGTTAATTTTATGCCACCCAAGAAGGTTCTAGACACTCAAACTTAATACCTAGGGCCAATAGGTAATTGCCACACTTTATGGGTTTCTTATTTTCTTTACCATTTCATTGGAATTGAAAGAAAAGGCAATTTTTGACTGAACAAATAGAGGGCAAAGGAAGGGGAGGAGAGGACTATGTTTTTGCAAAAGGGTATCACTCAATTTATTAGGATGGTGGGAGAAAAAAGAAAAAGAGAATTGGTGGGAGAGGTGGACAAATAGAAACAAAGAACCAAGGTTTGGAAAAAATTTGAAAAGTGTGGAATTGCAAACTACATCGCCAAGCTTCATGGGTATGATTCAACAATTACCAATCTCATGGTAGAGTCTTGGAAGGATGGTAGGGTTAAGATTAATGGGATGTCATATCATGTAAATGCATGGAGTTCGTTGTCCATGTCATAGAAATACTTGATGATGGTTTAAAGTTCTACAGTGAAAAAATAAAATCTGCGAGTGTGGTAAAGGATTTTTCCAAGAACATAGATGAGAAGAAGGAGCTGGTAAAGAGTGAGACTTACTATGAGATGGACTCAATCAAGAAGCTCTGGAGGTATGTGTTGAGGGCTACCATTGATTTTATTTCTTTGGACACAATGTTTGATAGGATTAGAACCCATCATTTTGTTTTGCTCAATTATTTTGTGTTATACGGCTAAAATTTCTTTTCCTTTTTACCTATACTCATCCATGAACAAGAACATTTTGGGTTATAAGAAAATACCTAGTGCTAACCCTACCATGAATGAAGGCTTAATTTTTTTTCTGTATGAATATTTCAAAGTTCAATCTAGGAGAAAATCTTTGGCTCAATCTATGGTTGCTTTAGAGGAGACGAGGAGCTCCAATTTCTCCTCAGACATGGAGGAAATCTAGAGCTTAAGCTCAGGGGAGGAGGAAGAATATCATTTTTTGGGGAAGAAAACCAGGAGAAGAAACAAGGATAATCCTACTCCAAGTAAAGTTTCTTGCAAGAAAAGCCCTAGGGGTCATGTGTACAAAATAGTTGGTTAGGGGGAAGAAGAGTACAATGAGGAAGGAGAAGAGATGGACATGGAGGATGAGAAAAAGGGGGAGGATGTAGAGATTATAGAGGAGCCAACTACTAGCCCCAAAAAGAAGTAGAAGAGGAATAAAGAGGAGAAAATGCCTCTAGAGGGGAAAAATGATATGGCTCTAGAGATCTTTGTGCCCCCTCCCCTTCCATTCCCCCTGTTGGGACTCAAAATTGCAGCCTCAATTTTGAGTACCACTGAGAAAATTATTCCCTATAAATGCTTTTAATGCATATGAACCTGACTATCCTTTTGAGCCCCATGAGGTCTTTAATGTTTATAAAACCTTGTATTCAGTGTCTCCATGCATATCATAAAGATAAACTACCATTCTAAGTCATTTTGTGAAGTCTTGTTTTGAGCAATTATCAATTCTGCATTTTCACCTAAGTGTCAAACATCGATAGGAGCTCATGTTTGCACTTGAATATCTTGCACCCAGTAATTTTTTGTGACCTACCACTTTGAGGATGTTTAGTATGCATACCAAAGAGTTTATGTTTCAATTTTTGAGTCATTTTGAATCCGTTTGACTAGGTTTTGAATCCCACAAATTTGGTCATTTATTGATGCCATGCTAATGTGAACTATTCAGAATTCTAGAAGGCCCTATTTGACTTGACCAAGTTGACTAAAATGATAAAATTCCTTTAACATTGCATTTTAGAGGTCAGAGACTTTCTACGTTTCAATTTTGAATCCATTTGATTAGTTTTCAAATGCAAATTTTTCAAAACCCTTGTTTGTGATGTCATATCTCTAAATCCATGATAGTTGAGATTGAATGGATTGTACTACCATGTTGTACGCTAAAAATGCTTCAAGTGTCCCAATTTTCAAGTCTTGATGAATCTGTCTACACACTTTCCTAGGTCAATTCCATTTGCAAAAAATGCTTTTCTACCATTGTTTCTAGTTTGCAAAATTTGAGTAGCCAACTTTGACAACTTGCCATTTGTACCCAGTTATTCATCATGAGCCCTAATCCCAAATTTATACTCTCCTTGTGATAGTGAACTAACACCCCATTTTTTGTATCCCCACGTGTTATTTTTCCCTCTTTTTAAAGCCAAAACTAAACGCATTTTTCAGATTTCTGATAGGTTTGTTTGTAGGTGATTTTAATTAAGCAACTTTAGAGGTTGATATCTTTTGACTAAGAACTCATCATAAGACGAGATTAGATAGGGTGCAAGTATGTGGAACACAAAATTAGTATATTTAGTTTCAAAGATTGGTCAAGTGTCTTGGTCAATTTTTAAGGCCAGTCAAAGGACCTCCTAGCACAAAGTTGACAAATTGCAGAAAGAGATGAAAATGGGTTTTAAAAGTTGAACTAATGATATAGATTTTTTCTAGTCAGAGTCAAGTGTTCAATGAATTAGTTCGGCAGTTCAGTTGTTCAGAAATGAAAAAAAATTTAGTCGGACCCACTTTAGAGCCCAGCTAAATTTATTGGATGAACAAGGTATTAGAGAATAAAAGATCAGTAGAAAAGAAAAAAATCACATTTATTTCTAGAGGAGAGGAGATTGTTTTTTCTTAAATATTGATGCAAGTTAAAAAAATATATATAGTGTGTTGCCCAAATATGTTCAACTCAAATCTTGAGAGGAGATTGCAAAAGATGAGTTGCTGACTAATTTTGAAGGTTGAATGTGTGATGACTTGCATTAAGCTACCAGTTTTTGATATAGGGTATAGAGAAGGCATATCTTCTACTAATTATGCTGCATGCAACTTCTTAGTGTTAGGCATTTTCTTTAAATCCAACAAGAGGAAAATGATTGAAAGTTTGCAAAGATAGCATACTCCAAGAGTACATATAGATGCCTTTGTTATTTAAAGAGAAGATTGTTATCTAATTTAGAAAATGACACCATTACCTTAATAGTTGAGACCTCTCTTCCTTTCATAGGGTATAGATGTGAACATCCTCCTTGAAATGTCAAAACAAGTCCAAAAGAATTCTTGTCTTTTTATAAGGATTGAAAGTCAGAAGTGATGGATTTTTGGTGGTGAGATATTTGCTAAGCTTGCATGCATAGATTCACATGGGATATTTGGAGTCAATTAAAAAGTTTGAAGCAAAAAACATATGAATGAAATGGGAGCAAGCAATCCATGGCAAGTAAAAGGGAAGACGCAACACCAATCTTCTTGTACCTCACATGCAATTAATTTTATTTCAATGTACATGAACATTCACTTGATATGTTATGCATCACTACATATCTTTGCAAACCATGAGTATTGCTAAATGAATGTTTCCAATGATTCCTAAAAAAAACTTTAAAATGACTACCATAGTTGGGAATAATGTGTCCACTCTAAGGTTTCAATCTCCAATTATGTGTCTAGTAATTAACAATTTTTGTTGTGGAAGAAGGGGTTAAAATTTATTCGACATACAACACAAGATACATCAAAGAGTAGACCATGACATGTTTTTATCCTCTCTAATTAACTTATCTAAAATATTTGAATAGTCTAGATGTAGAACTCCTCAGTCCTTGCATCCCTACCATCAATAGGAAAGAGAAACTAGCACCAGGAGGAGCCCGCAACATCTGCATGAGAAGACCATGGCAAGGGATTCAAAAGTAACAACCTAAGTTAAGGAATGGTGAAAGCTATAGGTAAGGTGGAGACCACAAGCATGTTAAAAGGAGCTTCATGCAACAATAAGGGAGATTCCCCAAGTTGCAAGCATCCCATGCATTCAAAGAAGTAGTTTTATTTTGTAAAGCAATAGACCACACCAAGGACAAGGAAGAAGATCACACAATGAAAGAAGGCACCAATCTAGGATTCTTTTGGCTGGACGCCAAGCTGAAGAGATGATTACAACAATGGAAAGATTTTGTCAAAGGAGGATTACTTTTATAATAAAAAAATAATGAATTTTCAAAATGGCTTAAGAAGGAATGGGGAATATCTTTCTCCAATCTCTATTTAGAGAGTGCACATGCATTATTTCTTGAATTTGTAAACATTTGGAATTCTAGAGAGTTGCATAATGATTACTATGAAGGTATGAGCATAGCTCCTCACACCAATCAAAATTGGGGTTTGAAGGGAGTACATAAATCATTAACTGAAGATAGTATTAACCCCATTGAAGAAAACAAAATGACTAAAAAATTTGAGAAGTTAGAGAGAAAGAAATTTCAGAAAATGTAAGAAGTTACCCTGGGTGAGCTACTTCCAAAGGCTATTAGACATGGGAGGCTTTTTGAAAAAAACCTTTGAACAAGGAGAAAGCAAGAGCATGTGAAGATAGCCCAAAACTGATGAAAGAGAAACATCTTTTGTGTGGTAGTGATGACTTTCATGCAAAACTTGACAAAGAGCATACAAGAAGGAAGAAAAAAGATATACAGTCTTCCAAGAGAAGCTTCAAACATCCAGATAAGAAGAAAGTGTAGCAATGGAGGCACCAGTTTAAAAGAGGCAACAAAGGTGTTCCAAAACATGGGCGGGAGAAAACTCAAATGGAAGAGAATACAATGCACCACAAAGGGAAAACATAATCCCACATTGCCTGTATGGGAGTTTTCTTTATTGTTTAAATAATATTGCACTTGTATTGCTTTGTGTCTATAGACGTGCACCTTTTGAAAAGGCAAGGTGTGCATGTGGGCCCTAGACATGGATGCCAGCTAGTAGGTCACCTAAGGTAATTTTGGATGCGCAAACAAAATGAGGAAGTTCACCACAAAAATTACATCAATAGGAAAGTTGCAAAAAAGGAGAGATTTTCGCTGGTTGCCATATCACCACTAGAAAAAGCTGAGATTTTATGGCAAGTGACATGGCGACTTGCTAGAAAATCAAAAATCTAACCTAGAAAAACTTGAGAATTGGTAGAGAATGTGAATCCTACTTAGATGATTTGGCAGAACATGTGGTGGTGATGTGGTTGTTTGACGATGAATCATAGAAGGATAAGTGGCACCATGAAAAGCAGATCTCAATGATGTGCCAAATAGTGCCATGTGGTAGATCTAACAGATGTCGCTATGTCACTAAGGTAAATTTGTGCACCAATTAACATAGCTACACGGTGACACAATAGAAGATTGACATGTGGCACTGACATGGCAGTGAGGCAGACTAGTCTAAAAATGACATGTGGAAAAAGTTTTCGATGTGGCACATTTCCCAAGGTGTTAATGTGGTAGAAGGAAACATGTGTTGCAAGGTTGCTATGTCGCTAATGATGTGGTAGATGCTGACTAGGATAGAAACATAACGATTGATGATGTGGCATGGTGACATGACATTCTGACACGACAGAATAGAAGACCAATAAGATGCTAACACATGACACCCAGGTGGTAGGGATGGATGACTAAGCATAGGAATGATCCAATCAAGGCCTAACACATGGAAAACATGGTCAAACCAAGTTTGACCCAGATGAAAAGTAAAGAAAAATTTCAAAAGGCAATAAAGTTTTATTATTTTATGTTTCTCCTCAAAATCATGTGTAGAGTTAGATTTTTAAATAAAGTCTGAATTTTTAATATAGTTTAAACCTTTCAAAAGGTTAAATATTTTAAGAGCAGTTCTGAAACATATAAGTGGAAGCCTGAACATCAGAGGGGAATAACTAGAGAGGTTTTCACCAAAATGGGTACTCCAACATATCGTCAGAATTGGGAGGAAATGAGCTATCTGAATATGGAGTTAGTTTTTGCATAGCTATTCACCAGATTGAGTTAAAGGCAGATTTGTGATTTCTCGAGCCTTCTCAACAAAATAGGTAATTTTCACTTGGGAGCATCAAAATTGGTCATGAGGTAGATATAAAGGCTTGTTGAAGTCTGAATGTGAAGAAAATTGATTCTAGGATGTTTTCTTGGCTTCTAAAGGTCATATTTAACTAATTTTTCACTTTTACCTTTAGTTCAAATTTGACATCAGAAATCAATTATTCTTTTCAATCAAAATATCTGAATCACTTTATGCCTTTAAGAGCCAAAATGATGAGGATTTGATATGCAGTTACAAAGAGAAGCTAGAGAGAGGCTTTTTCATCTTCTTGGAAAAGAATTCTAAGGGGACACTTGTCATCTTTTGATCAAATCCAAGAATTCTCTCCTCTTCTATCTTTCTTTCTTTCATCCATTGTAAGGGTTGGAAAATATTGAAAAGTTTCTCTAGAATGAAGACATTTAGTAGAATTGGCTCTAGAATTGATGATGGTTGAATGGAAAGATTTGGGATGTGTTGGTTCCAGACCATGAAGCTTTCCTTTGGCTATGATACCCCCTTCCCATCCCATCAATTTCTCATTCTCACCATTTTCTCTCTTGTATGACAACATTTTTTCATTGTATAGTTTGGTTTTTTAGGTTCTTTATGAGTTAATTTCAAGCATTTTCATGTATCATTTCAAGGAAATAAATACAAAGAATAGTAGATATGAGTTTCATTTTAAATCTTGTCTCCTTTCTCAGTGAGCTATAATGTATTATGATCTTCGAACAAATAGCCTAGTTCATAGTTGTAGTCCCTTAAGGTTGTATGATGTTTTATTGTTGCTTATAATTGAAGGAGTTATTTAAACACTTTAGGGAAATCAATAGGGTTGCAAGTTTATTGAGGAGGATATAAAGTAAGAATGAGATTTAGATTGAACATTGATATTCAATTTACAAGGTAATTGGATAGATCTGGAGACTTGGCATAAGATATGTGTCCTAGATATCCAAAATACTTGAGGGAGATTCATGAATTTCCTAATGGATGAGGCACTAATCAGCTATAAGATCATTAATTTTTTGTCCATGCATAGTTTTCATCCACTTTCCCCACCCACATAAAATCAAATCAAATTCAAATAATCTTTACATTTTATGTTGAAGAGCTAGAAAAGACTACCCTCACTCAGGTCATGAATTTCATAGATTTACATTTAGCTACTATAGATCTATTTTATTACATGAGTTATTAGGAGATATAAGGGTTCAATCTACTTTGATAGATTCAGGAGTATTTTTTTGCAATGGTGCCATATTAATTGAATCTAAGGTCCACCTACCTAGGTTTTGCAGAGCCTAAAGTAGAAGAAGGGTCTAGCCTTATAGCTGGCCCAGTGTCTGAAAAGATGTGTTAAGGATGGGATTTAGCTGCCCCTAGATGCATCTTATTCTCATCGAGGTAATTGGAAACCTATAGCATTTTCAAACACCAACAAAATGGCAACTCTACTAGGGATACTATGAAGGAATTCATTGATAGGAGTTGGAAATCTTTGAGATATTGTGCATATTCAGTTTTGTATGCAAGGTTTCATGTTCCCCAATTTAGTTTTATCCATTTGTAGTAGTAACTTTGAGGTTGAATGAAAATTGCATTGTTAAGAGTATTCATCTTCAGTCAATTTAGTTAGTTGTTGTTTTGCAAACTACTACTATAATATTAGAGTTAGAATTGATCAAAAATGGTTTCTCTCTTCGAAATATTTAAAGATTTGCAAATCCCATAAGTTGAAAGTTCAATTCAAATTTGTCATGCTACAAATCACGTCTTAAATATTTCTCACAAATTGTGAGTGGTGACTCTCTAAAGGATCATTGTACCAGTGTAGATTGGTTGCATCTAAATGTTTTCAAGACTTTTCAAATCAATTGTGTAGATCTAAAAGTTATGATAGGTTTTAAGCAAGAAGAGAGATATGTGACTTCTTGACTGAAGAGTTTTAAAGTGTTGATTGATTTTTTGTAATAAGAAATTTAAATGTTGAAATGAATCATAGTAGTGATTTCACTTTGTTCTTCTCAAGGAGATGGCGACTCTACAAGAATTTCATCAGTGGTGTGAAGAATTGAAGTTAGCACCTATGCCAATCCAGAAAATCAATGGTTTCACTAGCAACACCAGAGGTATTTTATTTTTCATGATGTTATTCTTGTTATGAAAGAAAGTGGTATACGTATGTGTTCTCCATCAAGCAATTTTCAACACTAGAAGGAGGAGAATAGTGTGATAAATTATATACACTTCATGGTAATAAGTTTTAGTTTGTAAAAGTTTTGTGAAGTTTTTAAAGAGATTCATTTGGTAGAAGATTATAAGCCTACTACAAATTACAAATCAGAATTATGGTGAATGAGTTTTAATTTTGAAGAATGAAAATTCTCCTTTCATCAAGCATGCATCTAGTTAGTAAAGATTGTAGATTTATTTCTACCAAAAGATATATGCCATTGAGTTTTGATGGCATTCATGGTTTCCCAAACCCTATGCCATATAATCTCTAAAATTATTTGCCTAAGTTCAATGGAAACCATGAAAATTCAGCCAATCATCATATTCAATTGTTCAGTGATTTGATTGGTGATTTTGAAATTGCTCATGAAGACATTCACATGAAGTTATATGTTCAAACTATGGAAGGTGATGCTAGAGAATGGTTTTCTTTTCTACCAACAGGTTCTATTTCATCTTGGGGTGAGTTGGATTTTGCCTTGATGGAGCAATTTGGAGAAAGAGTAAGCATATCTTATTCTTATGATAAGTTCTTGAAGATTCATGTTAAGTGTGATAAAATTATGCCTCAATTCAATATGAAATTTGCAAAATTTTTGAATGAGATCCTTGAGAGTTATAGACCTAATGATCAAATCTGTTTGGCTATTTACTCTGATGCATTTGACAAGAAAATGATCTATCTACTAAGGGATAAAGAACCTAGGACATTATATTAGGCTTTTATGACTACTATAGAGATTGAAAGCAATCTAAAATATGGATTGAGTAGAAATCATTTTGCTAGAAATTTGTGCCAGTATAATGTGTTTGAAAGAGAGGATGAATGTGGTGTTGATCCTTCAATTTCAAATCAGCTTATCAATACCCCTACTGTAAAGTTTTAATCAAGTGGAAAATTCAAATCAGACTGTGTATATAAGGAAGGTTAGTTCAGTTAGAAATGAAGTTACACATATTCTTGATGCTACATCAATAAGAAACATTTCAAACTTTGGTAGGGTTGACCACTATGTTGATTTTATGAATCAAGGTTTAGTTATAGTAGTAAGTTCTTCTCATGATAATTATATGTATGATAGTGTACCTAATGCTTCAAAATATGAGGTTACTGCACCTAGATCTCAGTCTTGTGCAAGTGAGGAAGCTAAGAGTTATGTCCCTAGTCATGAATTTGATATTGTTGATCTGACATGCCATGGAAAGATAACACAGGATGAAGAGTGTGAATAGCATCTATCTCAGACACAGTTAGAAGAAAAAAGTGCACATGTTTTTAATTTTTTAGTAGTGGATGATAAGATGGATTCGCTTGACCAGTCAAATATACAAGAAATGAATTCTCTTATTGAGAGATTGCATTATGTTGAGAATGTTATAAAGGTTGAAGTTGAAAGATATGCATCTCAATATGAGTATAAATAAGTTGAAGGTCATCTTTCAAATGATGAAGGTGAAGTTTTTGATTTGACATATTGTGAAGGAGCATCATGTGAAGACAATGATGAGAGTTGTTACTCAAATCAAGAAAAGGAAAGAGAAAATGAATCTCAATTTTTGCATTATACAAATTAGTTAGCCAATGAAGAGTTTGAGAGTGATTTGATCTCAAGGTATGAAGATAAAAAAATGTTAAATCCAGTTGATGCTATTGAAGTTGAATATGAAGATTTCAATGAAGGGTTGTCAAGTGTTCTTACATTAGATAATAAAGATCTAGCATGTAATGAGGGGTTTAGGAATGAATCACGGTCTATCCAACATAATTATCCTAAACAAGATAATGAAGAGAATGTTATTATGAATACTATATGTTTGGTAGAAGAAATAGAAAGTGAGTCTTCATATAGTTCTAATTTTTCTTCATATGCTAATAGTCTCCATGAAAATGAAATGGGTAGTGAGTTTAAAGTGTATACTAACACTTTGTATGATGAAGACTGTGATGATGATCAGCCCATTCTTTGTCCAAATGTTCAAAGAGGATCCTTGTATGGAGTTATCAATCCACTTTTTGAGGAGAACTTGGAGATTTCAGATTTAGTTGAGTTGGGTATAAATGATGATGAATTGTCATACTGCTATGAAAAATTAAAACGTTGTTCTTCCATATGTGACAATAAATATTCTAATGATTTTGCATTTTATGAGCTTGAAGATGAGGTGTTTGATGGAGTTGTCTTTGAAAATAAGCTGACACTTCATAGTAAGTTTTATGATGATTCATATGAGGTAAAAACTAATCAACATTTCAATTGTGAAGATACATTGGAAGGTTATGGAGTGATTTCAAATTTGGATAATGATGTTATGTGTGAATACAAATTTGATTACTCATTTGAAACCTAGTTGACAACATTTGAGGAGATGCAAAGTCAAGGTATGAGTGACACATATAACTCATTTGATGAGGTTGAATATAATTCTTTTGTATTTTCATTTGATGATGTTCATGAATCAATTTATAAAGATCAGTTTTAGTTTAATGTTGGTATTCATGAGCATGTTTATGTTCTTTTTCATAGTGAGCAAGAGGTTGAAGTTATGCCAAGTTTTTACATGCATTATGAAAGTGATGGTGATGATTTTATTTTGGCAATTGAAGAAATTGATGATGTCTATCCAATTGGTGAAACTGATATGAGTGATAATTTCAGCTTACCTCATGATGAAAGGAATGAAAATCATGTATATGATAGAGGTAAGAAGTTTTGTTGAAGTTTGGTGGCCCGGGGTCATCGCTTGTACATAGTAGGAGTAGTTGTTTCATGTTTTCAATAAAGTTGTGCAAAAGAGGTTTTTGAAGTCAAGTGTGTGGTCTACTTCTTTCAGAGATCTAAATCCTTGCCATGCCTGCAAGTGACATGCATCCCCAGACAGAACCACTATTGAGACTCAAAATTGCAACCCCAGTTTTGAGTGCCATTGAGAAAATTATGCCCTATAAATGCTTTTAAAGCATATGTACCTAGCTATACTTTTGAGCCCCATGAGGTGTTTAATGTTTCTAACACATTGTATTTATTGTGTCTATGCATCTTATGAATATAAACTACCATTCTGAGTCATTTTGTGAAGTCCTATTTTGAGCAATTGTCAATTCTGCATTTTCCTAAGTGTCAAACAATGATAGGAGTCCATGTTTGCATTTGAAAATCTCACACCTAGTAACATTTCGTGACCCACCACTTTGGGGATGATTAGTATGCATACCAGAGAGCCTATGTTTCATATTTTGACTTATTTTGAACCCATTTGACTAGGTTTTGAATCCCTCAAAGTTGGTCATTTATTGATGACATCCTAATGTGAACTATTCAAAATTTTGGAAGGCCCTATTTGACTTATCATAATTTTGACCCAGTTGACCAAAATGATAAAATTCATTTTGCATTTTTTTTTAGAGGTCAGAGACTTTCTATGTTTCAATTTTGAGCTTATGATGAAACCATTTGATAAGATTTCAAATGTGATTCCAAATGCAACTTGTAACTTCTTATTGGTGTCAAGAAGTGCATATTTGTTGGAACCCATATTTGTGATGTCATATCTTTGAATCTGTGATAGGTGAGATTGAATGGATTGTACCACTATGTTGTACTCTAAAAATACTTCAATGTGCCAATTTTCAAGTCTTGAAAAATCCATCTGCACACTTTTCTAGGTCAATTCCATTTGTAAAAAAAGCTTTTCTACCATTGTTTCCAGTCTGCAAAATTTGAGTCTCCCACTTTAACCGCTCGCCATTTGCACCCAGTTATTCATCATGAGCCCTAATCCAAGATTTATACTCTCATTGTGATAGTGAACTAATGCCCCAGTTTTCATACCCCTAGGTGTCATTTTGCACTATTTTTAAAGCCAAAACTAAATGCATTTTCTAGATTTCTGACATGTTTGTTTGTAGGTGATTTTAAGTAAGCAACTTTGGAGGTCGATATCTTTTGACTGAGAACTCTTCATAAGATGAGATTAGATAGGGTGTAAGTATGAGAAATAGAGAATTAGTATATTTAGTTTTAGAGCCTGGTCAGGTGTTTTGTTTAGTTTTTAAGGCCAGTCAAAGGACTTCCTAGCACAAAGTTGACAAATTGCAGAAAGACATGAAAATGAGTTTTAAAAGTTGAACTAATGGTATAGATTTTTCCCTATCAAATTCAAGTGTTCAATGAATTAGTTTGATAGTTCATTTGTTTCAAAATGAATTTTTTTTTAGCCAGACCCACTTTGGACACTGGCTAAATTCATCAGATGAACAAGGTATCAGAGAATAAAAGATCAATAGAAAAGAACAAAATCACATTTGTTTCTGAAGGAGAGGAGATCATTGTTTCTTAAAGATTGATGCAAGGTAAAAAAAAATACAGTGTGTTGCCCAAATATGTTCAACGCTAATCTTGATAGAAGATTGCAAAAGACGAGTTGTTGACTAATTTTGAAGGTTGAATGTGTGATGAATTGCATTAAGCTACCAATTTCTAATATAGGGTGCAGAGAAGGTATATCTTCTACTGATTATGTTGCATGCGACTTCTTAGTGTTAGGAATTTTCTTTAAACCCAACAAGAGGAAAATGATGACATTGAAAGTTTGCAAAGATAGCATACTCCAAGAGTACAAATAGATGCCTTTTTTATTTAAAGAGAACATTGTTATCTAATTCAAAAAATGACAACATTACCTTAATTTTTGAAACCACTCTTCCCTTCATAGGGTATAGATGTGAACATCCTCCTCGAAGTGTCAAAACAAGTCCAAAAGAGTTCCTATCTTTCAATAAGGATTGAAAGTTAGAAGTGATGGATCTGTGGTGGTGAAAGATTTGTTAAGTCTGCATGCATGGGATTCACATGGGATATTTGAAGTCAATTAAAAAGTTTGAAGCAAAAAAACATATGAATGAAATGGGAGTAGGCAGTCCAAGACAAGTAAAAGGGAAGACTCAGAGCTAATCTTCTTGTACCTCACATGCAATTAATTTTGTTTTAGTGCACATGAACTTTCACTAGATATCTTATGCATCACTACATATCTTGGCGAACCATGAGTATTGCTAAATGAATATTTCCAATGATTCCAAAATAAAACTTAGAAATGACTGCCATAGTTGGGAATAATGTGTCCACTCTAAGGTTTTAGTCTCCAATTACATGTCTAGTAATTAACAAATTTTTGTTGTGGAAGAAGGGGTTAAAATTTATTCGACATACAACACAAGATACATCAAAGAGCAGACCATGACATGTTGTTATCTTCTCTAATTAACTTATCCAAAATCTCTAAATAGTCTAGATGTAGATCTCCTCAGTCCTTGACATCCCTACCATCAATAGGAAAGATCAACTAGCACCAACAGGAGCCTACAACATCTGGATGAGAAGACCATGGCAGGGGATTCAAAAGCAATGACCTAAATTAAGAAATGGTGAAAGGCGCAGGTAAGGTGGAGATCGCAGGCATGTTAAGAGGAGCTTCACACAACAATAATGGAGATTCCCTAGGTTGCAAGCATCCCACACATTCAAAGAAGGAGTTTTTGTTTTGTAAAATAGTAGACCACACCAAGGACAAGGAAGAAGATCATGCAATGAAAGAAGATGGCAATCTAGGATTTTATTGGCTGCACGCTAGGCTCAAGAGATGATTACAATGATGGAAAGGTATTGTCATAGGAGGATTATTTTTTATTTAAAAAAATAATGAATTTTCAACATGGCTTAAGAGGGAATGGGGAATATCTTTCTCCAATCTCTCTTTAGAGAGTGCACATGCATTATTTCTTGAATTTGTAAGCATTTGGAATGTTGGAGAGTTGCATAGTGATTACTATGAAGGTATGAGCACAGCTCCTTGCAACACTCACAATTGAGGTTTGAAGGGAGTACATAAATCATTAACTAAAGATAGTATTGATCCCATTGTAGAAAGGGAAATGGCTAAAAAAATTGAGAAGTAAGAGAGAAAGAACTTTTAGAAAATGCAAGAAGTTGCCCTAGGTGAGCTACTTCTAAAGGCTACTAGCCTTGGGAGGCTTTTTGAAAAAAGATCTTTGAATAGGGAGAAAGAAAGAGCACATGAAGATAGCCCAGAACTAATGAAAGAGAAAGATCTTTTGGGTGGTAGTGATGACTTTCATGTAAGACTTGATAAAGAGTGTGCAAGAAGGAAGAAAAAAAGATATAGAAAGATCTGCAGTCTTCCAAGAGAAGATTCAAGCATCCAGATAGGAATAAAGCACAACAATGGAGGTGCCATTTTAAAAGAGGCAACAATAGACTAAGGAAGGTTTTCTAAAACATGTGTAGGAGAAAACTCAAATGGAAGAAAATACAATGCAACACAAAGGGAAAAAATAATCCCACATTGCCTATATGGGAGTTTTCTTTATTGTTTAAATAATGTTGTACTTGTATTGATTTGCGTCTACAGAAATGAGCCTTTTGAAAAGGCAAGGTATGCATGTGGGCACTAGACATGGATGCTAGCTGGTAGGTCACCTGAGCTAATTTTGGATGAGCACACAAAATGAGGAAGTTCACCAAAAAAATTGCATCTCTAGGAAAGTTGCTAGAAATGGGAGATTTTTGGTGGTCGCCATGTCGCCACTGAAAACAGGCAAGATTTTCTAGCAAGTGACATGGTGACTTGCCGAAAAATCACAAATCCAACTCGAAAAAACTTGAAAACTGGCAGAGAATGTAGATCCTGCTTGGATGATTTGGTAGAACATGTGGTGGTGATGTGGCAGTCTGATGATGAATCATAGAAGGACAAGTGGCACCGTGGAAAGTAGATCTATATGATGCACCAGATCATGCCACATGGTAGATCTGATAGATGTCACTATGTTGCTAAGGTAAAGTTTCATGCTGGTTAACATAGTGACATGGTGACACAATAGAAGATTGACACATGGCACTGATGTGGGAGTGAGCTAGTGACTAGGTGGACTAGTCTAATGATGACACATGGCAAAGTTTTCTAACATGGCATGCTTCCTAAGGTGCTAATGTGGTAGAAGGTGACATGTTTTACAAGGTCACGATGTCACTGATGATGTGGCAGATGTTGACTAGGATAGTGACATAGAAACTGATGATGTGGTATGGTGACATGGCATGTTGAAATGGTAGAATACAAGGCCAATAAGATGCTAACACATGGCACCTAGGTGGCAGGGATGGATGACCAGGCATAGGAATGAGCCAATCAGGGCCTAATGTGTGGTGAACATGGTCAAACCAAGTTTGACCCAAATGAAAAGTAAAGAGAAATTTCAAAAGGCAATAAATTTTTATTGTTTTATGTGTCTCCTCAAAATCACATGCAGAGTCAGATTTTTAAATAAAGTCTAAATTTTTAATATAGTTTAAACCTTTTGAAAGGTTAAATATTTGAAGAGCAGTTACGAAACATATAAGTGGAATCCTAAACTTCAGAGGGGCATAACTGGAGGATTTTTTCACCAAAATGGGTGCTCCAATATACTGTTAGAAGTGGGAGGAAATGAGCTATCCAAATATGGAGTTAGTTTTTGCACAGCTATTCATCAGTTTGAGTTATAAGAATATTTGTGATTTCTGGGGTCTTCTTAGAAAAATAGGTAATTTTCACCAAGGAGCATTAAAATTGGTCACGAGGTAGATATAAAGACTTGTTGAAGTTTGAATGTGAAGAAAATCAATTCTAGGAGGTTTTCTTGGCTTCTAGAGGTCATATTTAACTGATTTTTCACTTTTACCTTGAGCTCAAATTTGACTTCAGAAATCAAGTATTCTTTCCAATCAAAATATCTAAATCACTTTATGCCTTTAAGAGTCAAAATGATGAGGATTTGATATATAGTTATAGAGAGAAGGTAGAGAGAGGCTTTTTCAACTTCTTGGGAAAGAATTCTGAGGGGGCACTTTTCATCTTTTGATCAAATCTAAGAGTTTTTTCTTCCTATATCTTTCTTTCTTTCATCCATTGTAAGGGTAGGAAAATATTGGAAAGTTTCTTTGGAATGAAGACATTTAGCAAAATTGGCTCTAGAATTGATGAAGGCTAAATGGAAAGATCTAGGATGTACTAGTTCCAGACCATAAAGCTTTGCTTTGGCTGTGATACCCCCTTCCCATCCCATTAGTTTCTCATTCCCACCATTTTCTCTCTTGTATGACAACTTTTTTTCATTTTATAGTTTGGTTTGTTAGGTTCTTTATTATTTAATTTCAAGCATTTTCATGTATCATTTCTAGGAAATCAATACAAAGAACATTAGATGTGAGTTTCATTTTAAATCTTGTCTCCTTTTTGAGTGAGCTATAATGTTTTATGATCTTTGAAGAAAGAGCCTAGGTCATAATTGCAGTCCCTTAAGGTTGTATGTTGTTTTATTGTTGCTTATAATTCAAGGAGTTATGTAAATGTTTCAGGGAAATCAATAGGGTTGCAAGTTTATTGAGGAGGATATTAGGTAAGAATGAGATTTAGATTGAACATTGATATCCAATTTACAAGGTAAATGGATAGATCTGGAGTCTTCGCATAAGATATGTGTCCTAGATATTCAAAATGCATGAGGGAGATTTGTGAATTTCCCAATGGATGAGGCACTAATCAGCTACAAGATCATTAATTTTTTGTCCATGCATGGTTTTCATCTACTTTCCCCACCCACATAAAATCAAATCAAATTCAAATCATCTTTACATTTTATGTTGAAGAGCTAGAATAGAGTACCATCACTCATCTCATGAATTTCATAGATTTGCATTTAGCTACTATAGATCTATGTTATTGCATGATTTATTAGGAGATATAAGGCTTCAATCTACTTTGATAGATTTAGGAGTATATTTTTGCATAGGTACCATATTAATTGAATCTGAGGTCCACCTACCTAGTTTTTGTAGAGCTTGAAGTAGAAGAAGGGTCTAGCTTTATAGTTGGCTTGGTTTTTGAAAAGATGTGTTAAGGATGGGATTTAGATGCCCCTAGATGTGTCTTATTCTCATTGGGGTAATTGGAAACCTATAGCATTTTCAAACACCAACAAAATGGTGACTCTACTAGGGAGACTATGAAGGAATTCATTCATAAGGAGCTAGAAATCTCTGAGATGTTGTGCATATTCAGTTTTGTATCCAAGGTTTCATGTTCCCTAGTTTAGTTTTATCCATTTGCTGAAGTAACTTTGAGGTTGAATGAAAATTGTGTTGTTAAGAGTGTTCATTTTTAGTCAACTGAGTCAGTTGTTGTTTTCGAAGTACTACTGTAATCTTAGAGTCAGAGTTGATCAAAAATGGTTTTTGTCTTTGAAATATTTAAAGATTTTCAAATCCCATAAGTTGAAAGTTTAATTCAGATTTTTCATGCTATGAATCATGTCTTAAATATTTCTCACAAATTGTGAGTGGTGACTCCTTAAAGGATCTCTACACCAGTGTAGATTGGTTACATCTAAATCTTTTCAAGACTTTTCAATTCAATTGTGTAGATCTGAAAGTTATGATAAGTTTTAAGCAAGAAGAGAGATATGTGAGTTCATGATTGATGAGTTTTAAAGTGTTTATTGATTTTTTGTCATAAGAAATTTAAATGTTAAAATGAATCACAATAGTGATTTCACTTTGTTCTCCTCAAGGAGATGGCGACTCTTCAAGGATTTGACCAGTGGTGTGAAGAATTGAAGTTAGCACCTATGCCAATCCAGCAAATCAATGGTTTCAATAGAAACACTTGAGGTATTTTATTTTTTATGATGTTATTATTGTCATGAAAGAAAGTGGTATATGTATGTGTTCTCCATCAAGTGATTTTTAGCAGTAGGAGGAGAATAGAGTGATAAATTTTATACACTTCATGGTAATAAGTTTTAGTTTGTAAAAGTTTTGTGAAGTGTTTAAAGAGATTCATTTGGTAGAATATTATAAGCCTACTACAAATTACAAATCAGAATTATGGTGAATGAGTTTTATTTTTGAAGAATGACAATTCTCCTTTCATTAAGCATGTAGCCAATTATCAAAAATTGTAGATCTATTTCTACAAAAAGATATATGCCATTGAGTTTTGATGGCATTCATGGTTTTCCAAACCCTATATCATATAATCTCAGAAAGTATTTTCCTAAGTTCGGTGGAAACCATAAAAATTCAGCCAGTCATCATATTCAATTGTACTTTGATTTGACTGATGATTTTGAATTTTCTCATGAAGACATTCACATTAAGTTATTTGTTCAAACTTTGGAAGGTGATGCTAGAGACTAGTTTTCTTTTCTACTAGTATGTTCTATTTCATCTTGGGGTGAGTTGAATTTTGCCTTCATGGAGAAATTTGGAGAAAGAGTAAGCATATCTTATTCTTATGATAAGTCCTTGAAGATTCATGTTAAGTGTGATGAACTTATGCCTCAATTCAATATTAAATTTGTAAATTTTTTGAATGAGATCCCTAAGAGTTATAGACCTGATGATCAAATGTGTTTAGCTATTTACTTTGATGCATTTGACAAGAAAATGAACTATCTGCTGATGGATAAAGAACCTAGGACATTATATCAGGCTTTTATGACTACTATAGAGATTGAAAACAATTTGAAATATGGATTGAGTAGAAGTCATTTTGCTAGAAATGTGTGCCAGTATAATGTGTTTGAAAGAGAGGATGAATGTGGTGTTGATGCTTCAATTTCAAATCAGCTTATCAATACCCCTATTGTAAGTTTTAATCAAGTGGAAAATTTAGACCAGACTATGTGTATAAGGAAGGATAGTTCGGTTACAAATGAAGTTACACATATTCTTGATGCTACATTAGTAAGAAACATTTCAGACTTTGATAGGGTTGACCACTATGTTGATTTTACTAATCAAGGTTTAGTTACACCAGTAAGTTCTTCTCGTGATAATTATATGTATGATGGTGTAACTAATGCTTCAAAATATGAGGTTACTGCACCTAGATCTCAGTCTTGTGCAAGTGAGGAAGCTGAGAGTTATGTCTCTGGTCATGAATTTGATATTGCTGATCCAACATTCCATGAAGAGATAACACAAGATGAAGAGTGTGAATCACATCTATCTCAGTCACAGTCAAAAGAATAGAGCACACATTTTTGTAATGTTTCAATAGTGGATGATAAGATGGATTCACTTGACCAGTCAAATTGGCAAGAAATGAATTCTCTTATTGAGAGATTGCATTATGTTGAGAATGTTATAAAGGTTGAAGTTGAAAGATATGCATCTCAATATGAGTATAAAGAAGCTGAAGATCATCTTTCAAATGATGAAGGTGAAGTTTTTGATTTGACATATTGTGAAGGAGCATTATGTGAAGACAATGATGAGAGTTGTTACTTGAATAAAGAAAAGGAAAGAGAAAATGCATCTCAGATTTTGCATTATACAAATCAGTTAGCCAATGAATAGTTTGAGAGTGATTTTTCATCAAGGTATGAAGAAAAAGAAATGTTGAATCCAGTTAATGCTAATGAAGTTGAATATGAAGATTTTAGTGAAGGGTTATCAAGTGTTCTTACATTAGACAGTAAAGATCTAGTATGTAGTGAGAGGTTTAGGAATGAATCATGTTCTATTTAACACGGTTATACTAAACAAGATAATGAAGAGAATGTTATTATGAATACTATATGTTTGGTAGAAGAAATATAGAGTGAGTCTTCATATAGTTCTGATTTTTCTTCATATGCTGAGAGTCTCCATGAAGATGAAATGGGTAGTGAGTTTAAAGTGTATACTAAAACTTTACACGATGAAGACTATGATGATGATCAGCCCATTCTTTGTCCAAATGTTCAAAGAGGATCCTTGCATGGAGTTATCCATCCACTTTTTGAGGAGAACTTCAAGCTTTTAGATTTAGTTGAGTTGGGTATAAATGATGATGAACTTTCATACTGCTATGACAAATCAGAATGTTGTTCTTCCATATGTCACAGTAAATTTTATAATGATGTTACATTTTGTGAGCTTGAAGATGAGGTGTTTGATGGAGTTGTCTTTGAAAATAAGTCAACACTTCATAGTAAGTTTTATGATGATTCATATGAGGTAAAAAATAATCAACATTTCAATTGTGAAGATACATTGGGAGGTTATGGAGTGATTTCAGATTTTGATGATGATGTTGTGTGAATAAAAATTTGATTACTCATTTGAAAGCTAGTCAACAACATTTGAGGAGATGCAAAGTCAAGGTATGAGCAACACATATAACTCGTTTGATGAGGTTGAATATAAGGCTTTTTTATTTCCATTTGATAATGTTCATGAATTAGTTTATAAAGATCATTTTTAGTTTGATGTTGTTATTCATGAGCATGTTATTCTTTTTCATAGTGAGCAAGAGGTTGAAGTTATGCCAAGTTCGTACATGCACTATGAAAGTGATGGTGATCATTTTGTTTTGCCAAATGAAGAAATTGAAGATTTGTATCCAATTGGTGAAACTGATATGAGTGATAATTTCAGCTTACCTCATGATGAAAGGAATGAAAATCAGGTATACAACAAAGGTAAGAATTTTTGTTGAAGTTCGATGGCCCGAGTCATCGCTTGTACATAGTAGGAGTAGTTGTTTCCTGTTTTTAATAAAGTTGTGCAAGAGAGGTTTTTGAAGCTAGGTGTGTGGATTGCTTCTTCTAGAGATCTAAATCCTTTCCATGCTTGCAAGGGACATGCATCCCCAGATAGAGCCACTGTTGGGACTCAAAATTGTAGCCCCGATTTTGAGTACCATTCAGAAAATTATGCCCTATAAATGCTTTTAATGAGTATGTAACCAGCTATCATTTTGAGCCCCATGAGGTGTTTAATGTTTCTAATACCTTGTACTTAGTGTTTCTATGTGTTTGATGAAGATAAACTACCATTCTGAGTCATTTTGTGAAGTCCTATTTTGAGCAATTGTCAATTCTGCATTTTCACCTATGTCAAACAATGATAGGAGCCCTGTTTGCATTTGAATATCTCGCACCCAATAATGTTTCATGAACCACCACTTTGGGTATATTTTGTATGCATACTAGAGAGCCCATGTTTTTGATTTTGAGTCATTTCAAATCTATTTGACTAGTTTTTGAATCCCTCAAAGTTGGTCATTTATTGATACCATGCTAATGTGAATTGTTCAGAATTCTGGAAGGCCCTATTTGATTTACCATAATTTTGGCCTGGTTCACCAAAATGATAAAAGTCCTTTTGCATTGCATTTTAGAGGTTAGAGACTTTCTATGTTTCAATTTTGAGCGTATGAAGAATCCATTTGATCATATTTCAAATGTGATTCCAAATGCAACTTGTATCTTTTTACTAGTGTCAAGAAGTGCAGATTTGTCAGAACCCCTGTTCATGATGTCATATCTCTAAATCTGTGATAGGTGAGATCAAATGGATTATTCCAAATTTTTGTACTCTAATAATACTTCAAGTGTGCCAATTTTCAATTCTTGACGAATCTATTTGCACACTTTTCGAGGTTAATTCCATTTGCAAAAAATGCTTTTCTGCCATTATTTCCGGTCTACAAAATTTGAGTAGCCCACTTTGACCGCTTGCCATTTGTGCCTAGTTATTCATCATGAGCCCTAATCCAAAATTTATACTATACTTTTGACAGTGAACTAATGCCCCAGTTTTCATACCCCCAAGTGTTAGTTTGCCCTATTTTTAAAGCCAAAACTAAATGCATTTTCAAGATTTCTGACATGTTTGTTTGTAGGTGATTTTAAGTAAGCAACTTCAAAGGTCAATATCTTTTGACTGAGGACTTGTCAGAAGATGAGATTAGATAGGGTGCAATTATTTCGAACAAAGAATCAATATATTTAGTTTCAAAGCCTGGTCAAGTTTTTTGGTTAGTTTTTAAGGCTAGTTAAAGGACCTCCTAGCACAAAGTCGACAAATTGTAGAAAGAGATGAAAATGAGTTTTAAAAGTTGAACTAATGATATAGATTTTTTCCAGTTAGAGTCAAGTGTTCAATGAATTAGTTTAGCAGTTCAATTTTTTGGAAACAAAATTTCTTTAAGCCAGACCCACTCTGGAGCCCAACTAAATTCATTAGATGAACAAGGCATTAGAGAATAAAAGATTAGCAGAAAAGAACAAAATCACATTTGTTTCTGAAGGAGAGGAGATCATTCTTTCTTAAAGATTGATGCAAGGTTAAAAAAAAAAAGAATATAGTGTGTTTCCCAAATATGTTCAACTCCAATCTCAAGAGAAGATTTCAAAAGACAAGTTGCTGACTAATTTTGAAGTCTGAATATTTCATGAATTGCATTAAACTACTAGTTTCTAATATAGGGTATAGAGAAGGCATATCTTCTATTGATTATGCTGCATGTGACTTTTTAGTGTTAGGCATTTTTGTTAAACCCAACAAGAGGAAAATGATGGCATCGAAAGTTTGCAAAGATAGCATACTCCAAGAGTACATATAGATGACTTTGTTATTTAAACAGGACATTGTTATCTAATTCAAAAAATGACACCATTACCTTAATTTTTGAGACCATTCTTCCCTTCATAGGTTATAGATATGAACATCCCCTCGAAGTGTTGAAACAAGTCCAAAAGAATTCCTATCTTTCTATAAGGATTGAAAGTTAGAAGTGACAGATTTGTGGTGGTGAAAGATTTGTTAAGTCTGCATGCATAGGATTCACATGGGATATTTGGAGTCAGTTAAAAATTTCAAAGCAAAAAACATATAAATGAAATGGGAGTAGGTAGTCCATAGCAAGTAAAAGAGAAGACCCAGTGCCAATCTTCTTGTACCTCACATGTAATTAATTTTGTTTTAGTGCACATGAACATTCACTCGATATGTTATGCATCACTAAATATCTTGGAAAACCATGAGTATTGTTAAATGAATGTTTCCAATTATTCCTAAAAACAACTTAGAATTGGCTAACATAGTTGGGAATAATGTGTCCACTCTAAGGTTTTAGTCTCCAATTACATGTCTGGTAATTAACAATTTTTGTTGTGCAAGAAGGTGTTAAAATTTATTTGACACACAACACAAGATACATCAAAGAGTAGACCATGAAATGTTGTTATCCTCTCTAATTAACTTATCCAAAATCTCTGAATAGTCTAGATGTAGAACTCTTTAGTCCTTGACATCCCTACCATCAATAGGAAAGAGCAACTAGTGCCAAGATGAGCCTACAACATCTGCATGAGAAGACCATGGCAGAGGATTCAAAAGTAGCAACCTAAGTTAAGGAATGGTGAAAGCTGCAAGTAAGGTGGAGATCATAGGCATGCTAAAATGAGCTTCACACAACAATAAGGGAGATTCTTGAGGTTGCAAGCATGCCACACATTTAAAGAAGGAGATTTTGTTTTGTAAAACAATAGACAATGCCAAGGACAAGGAAGAAGATCACGCAATGAAAGAATGCACCAATTTAGGATTCTTTGGGCTATACACCAAGCTCAAGAGATGATTACAATGATGGAAAGGTATTGTCGAAGGAGGATTACTTTTTATATTTAAAAAAACAAAGAATTTTCAACATGGCTTAAGAAGGAATGGGGAATATCTTTCTCCACTCTCTCTTCAGAGAGTGCACACACATTATTTCTTGAATTTGTAAATGTTTGGAATTCTAGAGAGTTGCTTAGTGATTACTATGAAGGTATCAGCATTGCTCCTTGTATCAATCACAATTAGAGTTTGAAGGGAGTACATAAATCATTAACTAAAGATAGTATTGACCCCATTGAAGAAAGGGAAATGGCTAAAAAATTTGAGAAGTCAGAGGGAAAGAAATTTTTGAAAATGCAAGAAGTAGCCCTACGTGAGCTACTTCTAAAGGCTACTGGACATGGGAGGCTTTTTGAAAAAAGATCTTTGAACAAGGAGAAAGCAAGAGCATGTGAAGATAGCCCAGAACTAATGAAAGAGAAAGATCTTTTGGGTGGTATTGATGACTTTCATGCAAGACTTGATAAAGAGCATGCAAGAAGGAAGAAAAAAGATATAGAAATATCTACAGTCTTCCAAGAGAAGCTTCAAGCATCTAGACAGGAAGAAAGCGCAACAATGGAGGTGCCATTTTAAAAGAGGTGGCAATAGACTAAGGAAGGCATTCCAAAACATGCACAAGAGAAAACTCAAGTGGAAGAGAATACACCATATCACAAAGGGAAAACATAATCCCACATTACCTGTATGGGAGTTTTCTTTATTGTTTAAATAATATTGCACTTGTATTGCATTGTGTCTACAAATGTGAGCCTTTTGAAAAGGTAAGGCATGCGTGTGGGCCCTAGATGTGGATGCCAACTGGTAGGTCACCTGAGGTAAATTTGGATGAGCATGCAAAATGAGGTAGTTCACTAGAAAAATTACATCACTAGGAAAGTTTCCAAAAAAGGGAGATTTCTGGTGGTCACCATGTCGCCACTGAAAAAAGGTGAGATTTTTTCGAAAGCGACATGGTGACTTGCCAAAAAATCACAAATCCAACCTAGAAAAACTTGAAAACTGTTAGAGAACATGGATCCCACTTGGATTATTTGGTAGAACATGTGGTGGTGATGTGATAGTCTAACAACGAATTGTAGAAGGAAAAGTGGCATTGTGGCAAGCAGATCTAAATGATGCACCAAATCATGCCATGTGGTAGATATGACAAATGTCACTATGTCACTAAGGCAAAGTTTCACACCAGTTAACATAGTGACATGGTGACACAATAGAAGGTTGACATGTGGCACTTATGTAGCAGTGAGTTGGTGATGAGGTGGACTAGTTTGATGATGACACATGGCCAAGGTTTCTAATGTGGCACACTTCTCGAGGTGCTAATGTGGCAGAGGGTGACACATGTTGCAAGGTTGCTATGTAACTGATGATGTGGTAGATGCTGACTAGGATAGAGACATAGTGACTGATGACATGGCACAATGACATGGTATGCTAATGTGGTAGAACAAAAGACCAATAAGATGCTAACACGTGGCAGGGATAGATTATCAAGCATAGGAATGAGCCAATTAGGGCCTAACACATGGTGAACATGGTCAAACCAAGTTTGCCCCAGATGAAAAGTAAAGAGAAATTTCAAAAGGCAATAAAGTTTTATTGTTTTATATTTCTCCTCAAAATCACCTGCAAAGTCAGATTTTTAAATAAAGTTTGAATTTTTAATATAGTTTAAACCTTTCAAAAGGTTAAATATTTGAAGAATGGTTTTGAAACATATAAGTGGAAGCTTGAACTTTAGAGGGGCATAACTGGAGGATTTTTTCACAGAAATGAGCACTCCAATATACCATCAAAACTAGGAGGAAACAAGCTATCTGAATATGGAGTTAGTTTTTGCATAGTTATTCATGAGTTTGAGTTATAAGTAGATTTTTGATTTTTGGGGTCACCTTCTCAACAAAACATATAATTTTCACCAAGGAGCATCAAAATTGGTCATCTTTTGATCAAATTCAAGAATTCTCTCCTCTTATATGTTTCTTTCTTTCATCCATTGTAAGGGTTGGAAAATATTGGAAAGTTTCTCTAAAATGAAGACATTTAGTAGAATTGGCTCTAGAATTGTTGAGGGTTGAATGGGAAGATCTAGGATGTGCTTATTCCAGACCATGAAGCTTTGCTTTGGCTATGATACCCCCTTCCCATCCCATCAGTTTCTCATTCCCGCCATTTTCTCTCTTATATGACAACATTTGTTCATTGTATAGTCAAGTTTGATAGGTTCTTTATAATTTCATGCATTTTCATGTATTATATCAAGGAAATCAATACAAAGAACAAAAAATGTGAGTTTTATTTTAAATCTTATCTCTCTTCTAAGTGAGTTGTAATGTTTTATGGTCTTGGAACAAAGAGCCTAGGTCATAGTTGCAATCCCTTAAGGTTGTATGTTGTTTTATTATTGCTTATAATTCAAGGAGTTATGTAAATGTTTCAAGGAAATCAATAGGGTTATAAGTTTACTAAGGAGGATATCAAGTAAGAATGTGATTTAGATTGAATATTGATATCCAATTTACAAGGTAAATGGATAGATCTAGAGTCTTGGCATAGGATATGTGTCCTAGATATCCAAAATGCATGAGGGAGATTCATGAATTGCCCAATAGATGAGGCATTGATCAGCTATACTATCATTAATTTTTCTGTCCATGCATGGTTTTCATCCACTTTCCCCACCCACATAAAATCAAATCTGATTCTAATCATCTTTACATTTTATGTTGAAGAGCTAGAATAGACTACCCTCACTCAGCTCATGAATTTCATAGATTTTCATTTAGCTACTATAGATTTGTGTTATTACATGAGTTATTATGAGATATAAGGTTTCAATCTACTTTGATAGATTCAATAGTATTTTTTTTGCACTGGTACCATATTAATTGAATCTAAGGTCCACCCACCTAGGTTTTGCAGAGCCTGAAGTAGAAGAAGGGTCTAGGCTTATAGTTGGCTCGGTGTCTGAAATGATGTGTTAAGGATGGGATTTAGCTGCCCCTAGATGTGTCTTATTCTCATCAGGGTAATTGGAAACCTATAGCATTTTCAAACACCAACACCCCCATAGGAGCAGGAAAATGAGAATATGGAGGAGGAAAGAGGTGAGGTTGTTATAAAAGATAAGAATATGGCTTGGAGAAATTTCAATGCTAGAAACTCAAAATGGGGATTGTGAGTGAAATTATGAAATCCTTAAATCCTTGAAGAAAAAGAGGGCAAGATCTAATTGGAGGAACTAATAGAACCAAAATTGGTAGCCATCATAGACAATGCGAGGAAAGTGGGCATGAATTTTCTCAATAATGCAAAAAATAGCATGATCGATAACTTTTGATCTATTAAATGGATTTTTCATGAGCTGGAGGAGGTAAAATATAGAATGGGATAGATGGAAAGCTAGGTGAAGAGGAATGAGCAAGGGATCCTGACAAACTAGGGGGACTGAATAAGTTTGGTTGACAAAAATGATGCAAAATCTAGAGAATTACAACCATAATATGGCTAATCAGATGCTCACTATTCTGAAATCTCTCAATGAAAGCATTCTTAGTCTTGGTGGTAAGCTAAAAGCTAGGGGTTTTTTTGTGAAGAAGGATGAAAAGGACAATTTTGAAGATAGGATTGAAGAGGACACCATAACAGACATAACCCAAAGCCACTTGGATCAGACCTGTGGTAAAAGCCAGGAGCTCATGATAGAGGAGAATTAGAGAGCCTATGAAGTATTAGAGACTTTCCAAGACCTCAAAAGGAAGGTAGGGGAATAAGTGAAGAATTTTCAAATTCCATCCTTAGTTTCTATATTCTCTATAGGTCTTTGTCATTTTGGCTTTTCGCCTGTTTTTTGTTCTGGCCTTTCCGTTGGTTGTTGTTCTATTGTTGGGCTTGTTTGGTTAATTTGCAGCCCTTTATTATGTAAGAACTTTTGGGTTTTAGGATTCCTATAAAACCTATTTTTTTAATAAAAAATAATACATATACATTCAACCAAATACGCTTCTGACATTTATTTTAGAAACTTTGGGTAGTCCAACTTTGCAAGACCATAACTCTCAAACTCTTGCTCTAATTGGCTATTATAACCACTTTTCAAAAACCTCATCTTGTGATCTATAGGCTCAAATCCATGCAAGTGCCCCATCCATCCTATTTTTAGGCCTCATTTGGGGACTCTAAGGCCTTGAAAATTGAGCCTAAAGCTTTTGTATCAAAGTTACACACTAAAAATCTATAATAACTTCACAAATACATATAATCTAGCCATGAAACTCCACTAAAAAATTGATATAACTAAAATGAACCTTCACCTCTAAAATTAGAACATTTTGAGCTTGTATGATTGACTTACTAAGTACCAAGCCTCCATAGAAAACAACTTTTCATTAAGACAACCATTATTGAAACAACTAAAAGGAAATATATTTGGGTGATGCAAGATTTATGTTACACTTAGGATGCTCCTACATCAGTAGGGAATATTATGGGTGGAGATGTTGGAGATGTTGTGCATTACTATGATCATTACAAGGTGGTATTTCTTTAATTAGCTATGATGGTGAATCAAAAAACCTATTTTTTCTCTATATAACCAAAAGGTTTAACTCTTTATCTAGATTTCAAATGAAATAATTATCTTTCTATTATATAAACTAGAATAGGTTTATATGCAAAGTAACAAGGTATGATTATTATTATTATATTCACTGTGAATTTGATCTAAGATTGTCTATAAACATGTTATTATAATTGATAATATTGAAATCTATTTTTTTCTCTTAACTTTTATGGATCTACTTTACATTTTTATGTATTTTCCCATGCATAGTGTTTGGCCCCAATCTTTGGAAGATGTTTCCAGGGGTTTGATCAACACAAATATTCAATAAAAATTTATACATTTGAACATACTTTGGAAAAAATATGTGAAATGTGTTAGAATTGAATGTTTTTTTCTTTAAACGTTAGATACTTGATAGGATTGTAACTATCAATGCATAGTTTTTTGGTAACATGTTCATTCTCCTAGAAATAAATGTGTCTAGAGATTATTGAATAATGTATTATCATTTTCTATACAAATCAAAGCCATCATTTTGAACCAATTACTATATACATTTTGGGTGGGTTTATCTCCTAGTATCTAAATTATTATCTAAAGGTTTTCTATTTATTGGATGTTTGATATGGATATTTTAGAGTAAATTTCTTACATGACATTAAACTTCTAGATATTCTCTAGATCTTTTATGGCTATAGTATTGTAAAGGATTAGATTATACTAAAAAAAAAAGTTCTTTCTCCTTGTAGACATCTACATCAATGAGGTTCTTGTAGATCAATTTTGTTGCATGGATAAAATGATGCCTTATTCTATTTTTCTAAAGGAGGGAATTGGTAGGAAAAACTCCCTCATACGTCATGCTCTTCATTTTCCTATTTTAAAAATCTATAGCAAAATCCATTAGGTAATAACAATAGAACTCTTTCTTTGTTTATTGAGCTAATTAATGATGATGATGCATAAAACTATAAAAATAATGATAGTGGTTCTCTGATATTATTTCTTATAATATTTGCATAGAGTCATGAATCCTCTTTGTTGCCTCTTTTAAATTGAGTACTTCAAATAGTGGTAATGCCCATGTGAATGTTGGAAATGATTGAAAAGATCATGAATGAAGAGAAATGGAACTGGTAAAGAATGCTTCAATCATTGTTTTGTCATTGATGTCAAACTTGCTACTTGTAGGAATGACAATTGCTTAAGTGATCCAAATACTATCAATTGGTTGATTGACAAGGAGGTGGCAATCAATAAGATGTAACTAGAGCACCTAGAGAAAGGTTAAAGTTATGATGTTGTAATGAAGTATAAGGATCAGATAAGCCATTGATGAAATAGTGTATTGATAACATACTCTAAGACACAGATGATGGACGCACTGAGACACATCAAAGATGTAAGGATTAACTAAGTTCATTGGAGAGAGTCGAGAAAGCTAGTTAGTGCAGAGCAGATTCTTAGTTAAATCCAAGCAAGTTCAACTTAGTGTGTGTCGAGTAATATTCAAGTGTTGAGGAAAGTAGAAATACTACAGGTGCCAAGCACTAGTAAAATAACAATAGAAGCCGAGTAACACAGAAAGAGCCGAGCATCGATAAATCAATGATGTCGAGTTGCTGCATTATTTGTTAAGTAAACGATTTGCCAGATCAGCAGCAACAAGTTTGTTACATCAAATTTTGTGAAATAATTCAATGATAAGGATGATGAGTAGATGTCACAAAATTTTATTTAAATCATGAAAACCAATTCAAGGTGAATGCTAATGGATTTATCATGAAGTTTCTAGAAGAAAAAATTTGGAGGGAAAAAAATACCATTTTCTCAAAAGATTTGAGTAGGAAATCGAGAAAAAAAATTCTTTATAAGGAGTTATAGGTCAGAGATCAAAGTAGAATGCATGAGATGGAGTTGGTCATAAGTGTGATCATGTGAAGAAGCGAAGAGGAGTAAGAACATAGCATCAAGACTCTGAGTTGATCAAGTGACCATAGAATGCATTGGCATAACGAGTGGAAGAACTCAAGGAGATAGATCTTGAAGGGTGAACAAGCTGTCAGCACTGCAAGGGAGGAAAGCCAAGCAAAGAAAAGAACTAAAGAGTGATCTAAAATCTACACAGTTGGGGTTGCAATCTTTATCAGGTCAAAACCCTTCTAATACTCTCTTACCATTGTATTAGATATTGAAATCCTACATTGCTAGGTTAGCTTAACAGCTAGGTAGATAAGCCTCAGGAAAAGGATAAAGAGATCCCCAGGAGAAGGACAAAGAGATCCCCAGAAGAAGGACAAAGAGATCCTTAGGAGAAGGACAAAGAGATCCTTAGGAGAAGGATAAGAGATCCTTAGGAGGAGGATAGGAGATCCTTAAAGAGGGATGAAAGATTCTTTTCGGAAGGTGACTGTAAATCCCATGGACTTGGGTGAGCCTAACAGCTCTATGTAAATCCTTTAACAGGGTGACATTCCAAGTTGAATTTTCTTAAGTCCTCTAACAAGGCACACTCCTAATAGGGTGTAGAAATCCTTTAATAGGGTCACATTTAACAATGTGTTGTAGCCTTTAACAAGGCAGGCCTTTAACAGGGCAAGCCATCAGAAGTGGTTGAAATCAATTGCACAGTTATTCAGTGGGTATCATCCCCACCCCAATTTTACCTTCTTATTCCTAGAGGGTTTGTGGGTCATCAAAATCCTTAGTGTTATGGTGTGATGCATGTTTACCTTTCATGGTTGTTTAATGTTTAATTGCATGCGTGATAAGAAAGAAGAAGGATATCACTTCTGATTCATTCCTATTTAATTAGAAAGTTTGAATTGGACATCATTGGACCTTGGATAATTGATTCACCCCCCCTCTCAGTTATTCTAAATAATTCTAATAGTGAAAAGGTTTCAATAAAAAAAATAAGGAGTTGATTCAATAATAGTAAGAATGGTATTCTATTATGAAAATTCAATTTTAGAAAATTAGGGAAGCACTTTTTTTTTCTCTTGGTTTGAACCCTAGTGGTTGTGCCATCCTATAAAAACTATTGATGGAAGCTACTAGTTAGAGCAATAGATATTTCCAGCCAATATGTTAATGTCTCCACAAAGATTTAATGGTGTATCAGGATGTGTCTCAACAATTTATATCCTCAATACTGAACAACAAAATCAATACTTCATGGTTAAGAACATATATTTAGACAAAAAAATTTGTCCCTGTCTTGAAAATTATTTAAATTCTTATATGTAATCCTTCTATAAAATCTCTAATCAAATAAAATATTAATGAAAATAACTCTACACAATAGAATATTAAGTTCTAGAAATAAATCAATGTTATTGCAAACTTGGTGCAACAAACCTAGAGCCATGCACCAATTAGCTCTATTGGATACAAGATTTTTAATAGTTGCCAAGATTCTCTTCTTGCAATTAGAAGAACTATGCTACCCTTAAAATCTTGTAAGAAGGGTGATGCATTTTTTAAATTTAAGAGGTTACAAACAAATAATACCAAAAAATATGTCAATCAAGAATTCACAAATTTCCTTTACCAATATGGCATTTTGAGAAAATCAAAATTCTCTCAACCCCAAAAGATAATGATGTAGCTAAGAGAAATAATCATATATTCATATATATGGAAAAGTGTATGTTGCAAGCTCAAAGGTTGCCTAAGACTTATCAAGCATAATTACTAAAGTAGACTAGTCTTGTTATATTGGTAACTATTGTTGAGCTGTCATTTTACTCGATGCTTAATGGCAGGAATCCTTTTGAACTCCTCTCTTGAAAAGTCAATCTTAGGGATTAAATCCAAGGTTTTTTGTGATCTTGTGACCTACTTGAATCCCCTTAGTTGAAGATAAATGTGATTGTTCATGGGGAAGCCTTTGCTGGTTCTGATAACTTTGGATAAGATGTAGAATCTATTTGTTGCTTCAAAATAGTAAACACACAAAAAGAACTATATTTTTCTATTTCACTATTTTTCAATGAATGCAATCTAACAATGCAACTAATATGAATTCCTAATTTAATAAGGGGTTAGTAAAGAAAATAACAAAGATAAGGTGACAAGAGTTTTAAGCAAATAACATGAAAGTAAAAATCCTAACAAACATAAGCTATGAAATAATGCGTCTGCAAGTTAAGCTTTCGAAAAGATTGGTGGGTAACTAATGAAAATAGGAGCAACACTTCCTTAATTCCACTAATGTAATCATTGATGGGAATTTAGCAACCGTAAGATGTTTCACTTTTCATCAAATCGCAAGGCCACAAAAAGTGCACTCATGTGAGACAAAAAGCTATGTAGGAATAATATGGTGATCTCTTCTCAAACTAAGTATGTCAACGCAATTTTTAGAACCATAGAAAACATCAAAACTAAAATATTGCACAAACAAAAATAATGCAATAAACTTTTGGCTCAATTACATTCCATGAATATACATCCACAAAATATAACACACTGAGGCAAGAATAACTACACTCCAAATGCAAGCACCAAAAGTGTATATTATTACAAAATAATGGCAGCCCTGATTACATATTAGATTCCTATATTTATAAGAAATCTTCTCCTCAATTCATGTTGAGAGTCAGAGATATCTTTATGCAATCATATGCCTTTAAACTAATAAAACAAATCTATTTATGTACAAACTATCTATCTAATTGTTGCTAAGTAAGACTCCATCCATTTTATATCATTAATTGGATGCATGAGCCTTTACATGTCATAAAACAAAGAAATCATGAGAAAATAAGAAAGAGAAAGCCTTCAGTCAATGAAAGAGTGTTTGGAAGTGCCAAAAATAAAATCTATATCTTCACTAGGCATCCATAGGAGTTGAACTACTGTCAGAATGTGTTTTTGATGCATTGGAAAGCTCTAATGTTTGAACTGGTAGTTAACTATCAACACACCTCTAACTTCTTCAAAATATTCCAAAATGTTGTTGCAAAAAGCACAGCAGTGCACCTTGGAAAGTAAGCTCCAAAAATGCAAAATTTCACTAAGTGTCAAAATTGAAATTCTAGCATTTGGGTTTCGTTCCCCTTTATACCAGAGTTATGTCTAGGTATTTTCCCTTGATTTTTTCAATTATCTCAATGACTTGAGCCACATCTAGTAAATCTAAGGCATTATATTTATCCTTTACTTTCTATATGTAATTATCCACATCTATATGGGTTTTTACAAAATCCCTGAGTTTTGTATCAAGCTCTAACAAATCTTCTTCCGTTCTAAATCCCTATCAGATATCCTCGTCACTAGAAACTTCATCAAAAAAAATTGAAATCTCTGAACTAGTATCTCCACTAGTATTATCTTTTCCCATGCATCATCCTCAAAAATGTCCAGACATGCATCACTATAATGTCTCTCAACTTCCAAAATTCAATCTTGGGCTTGGTCCTTGAGCATATGAATCTTTGCATGTAATGATTCTATTACTTTATTTCCATTTGCCATCTTTTTGATCCAATCATCTATTAAATTTAGCTCCTTAGCTATATATATTGTTAGAAATGGAAAAAGAAATCTGTAAATAAGCAATACCAGGAAAGAATCTAAGTGAGTAAATGCATGAAAAGATATTACCATAAAATAGGAGAGAGAAAGCTTCAAGCTCCAACACCATGAGACAAAATATTTGGAAAGGGGAAAGCAAAGGAAACCCCTTGTGACATTATGAATGAGGCATGAAAAGCCTAAGAAGGAAGAGAGAGAGAGAGAGAGAGAGAGAGAGAGAGAGAGAGAGAGAGAGAGAGAGAGAGAGAGAGAAATGGCTCATACAATATTTGAGAAGAGGAAGAAACCTCATTGTAAAATGAGAGAAGAGGGTCATCTCTTAAATAGAGATGAGAGAGAGGAGTTAGAATGTAACTTCCATGTCTATGAATGCCACCATTCATAAGTGTGTGAGGCCAAGTGTGAGATTCCTCTTAAGGAGGAATAATCTAAAATTAGAAATTACAATAAATATTTGTCCTCACATATTCCACTAGATGACAAAATAAGATGTGGAAAAAGGGAAAAAAAGAAATATATTAGGATACCTTGGCTTATATCCTAATATATTACAACAATAAAGAAAGAAGGTCTAACCTTGGTTTATAAACACACCAAGGAAAGATTACAACTTCTAACACCCCCCTTTAATCTTTACTTGGGGTAATTACATCAAAGGGTATTAAACCCATAATTTACAAAAATCTGCAACTTAATCTTCAATATGAAGTAATTTGATTGTCTTCAAGCCATATGGAACATTTGTAGATCCAAGAGAAGTACATGAGTCCTTTGAATTTGATCAAGTGGAAGCTTAGACGCCTCTTCATATGTGGAAAACCAAGAAGGTTCTTTGATGGACCACCTGAAAAATAGAACAAAAACAAGATAACTATCCACAAGTAGAATTTCCTCTTATATTGAAATTATAAATCCTTTTGAATAAGGATAAGAAAATTTTCATAGAGACAGAGGAAAATAAAACATGTTACCACAAAACAATGGAGATAAATTGATATCAAGATAAAGTATATGCTTAAAAAATTGTCAACAAGGACAAATTGAGTAAAAAGCTTGATCAATGCTCTCATGAAAAGAATATTATACTAATGCACAAATGACCATAGACAAGGCCAACTAATGATACGTGCATCAACATTGCATCAATCATGCGGATATAGACAGTCCACTTAACGAATCATCCCACTGCAAGTTAATGGGTGATCAATCCATAACATGCATGACTCATGATCTAAGCAATAAAGTATGCAGATAATTATCACATTAATATATGAAAATAACATAAAGGAGAGACATGCTGATCACAGTAGAATTATCATGATTTTTGTTAGGATAATCAAAAGAATGGATTATGAGGATATAACAACATATTGCCTTCAAATTGGATCAAATTATCTGAATTTGGAGGGGAAAACTCCAATAATAACATCCTCTTCATTGAGGAACAAAAATGGAACAACATGGAGGGAAACTCCATAAAAATATTATCCTATCAAAATGGAACAGATAGGATCAAATGGAGGGAAACTCCATATAAAATGAGTGCATACCAATATAGGATGGAGGGATACTCCATGGGCCAGATAAGGAAACTATGTATCAGTTATACTGAGGGGGCCTACATAGTTAACCTTGAAAAAATATTAAGCTCCCTATGCAACTCAAAAAAAATATCATATAAATCGTGTATATCAATGGTATAATACCATAAAGTGCCAACATGCGCATAAAATGATCACAATAAAGTCTAAGGAAAATGTGTAAGATAACTCATAATCCAATCAAAATGAATTAAACTTTATTTTCAAAATGTAGAGATCCAAGGATGATCAAAATAAACAAAATATGTATATCAGGTATAAAACTCCATTGAGGGTAAACATGAGTACTTAATTCATTTTGTGAAGGTATAAATCAATTTCCTAATTATTATAGTCATAAAATTATATATTTATCTGGGTATGAAAATTATAATAGCTTGTATATTTATCTTGGTATATATGTGTGCACCATATATACTTGAATAAATATACTTAAAATATCATAGTATGAAATCACACAATTAAAATTATGAAATGATAGCTTGATGCTAGAAAAATGATTACCCCCTTTTCCTTTTTTTGAGAGTAATTACCTTCATATAAAAAATTTTACAACTAACCCTGCAAAAAAAAACATTAGAGGAATAATTCTTCTACAAATATAGAAACTGTATCTACCAAATAATCAGAAATAGCTAAGTTTGGCAAAGAGCAAAAAAAATGTTGAACATAAGGAATATTAATTATAGTGCATGAGAGACGCAGGTCTTTTACCCGGATTCAATTTTGGGTTGATTGGTGGACATTGTAGAATCTCTGTTTAGCAGAAATTGCAGTGATGTGATGACTGCTAGCGAACATGAATAGTACACATGTGTCCAAGGGCAGAAACAGACACTATGAAAAGCATCTTAAATATTTTTGTTGACATTACATGAAGTTTGTATGTCATTATCCCCGGCCATGCCTGTCACATTTGGAATGCTATGACAGAGAAATTAGTGTTTAATGCCGAAGATATCACCGATCCAAATGCACTGCGAGGGTGGCGTCTGTTGATGGAACAAGCAGAGCGCATGAGAGTTAACAGAAATGGAATTCTTCGCAATTAAGACCTGGTGGATGCACAGCTTCAATAATAGCAGATGATTCACTCTCTGCATTCATCGCCACTACGTAATCCGGCCTCAATGCGGGCACCCCTCCTATGATGGATCTACCACCTATTTTTTTCCGAACTTGACAAGTGAATCGTTGTTTTCGTCAATCAACAGAGCTGATTAAAACTTCCCCCATGCACTGGTTATTACTACAACATCATTGAGTCAAGTTAAACTTGAAATCTGATAATTAAATTATAGCAACATCTGATATTGCAAATCCAGATCAAACTAAAAATTCTAAGCCTGCTGGATCCCAGTCTCCATTTACTCCTACTTCAAAACCTTTGCTAGTGTAAAGTGCACGACGTATTCAATTTCTGGGTGAGTTCAAGATAGTCATAACAAAGGTTCTCTAAGGAGAGTAATGCAACAGGAATGGGGAAGAAGGGAAATTAGTTTAGTGGATTGAAGAAAGTATTCTCTTCAAGTTCAAAAGATAAATTAGATTCAAAGCCTCTGAAGGAGAAGTGCAAGTGGGGTTTCAGAAAGCATAAACACAAGGACCCTCCTGCCATTGTAGCTCCACCAACAGAGGAAAAGGAAACAACACCCTCTTTCGATAAAACATTGGCTGAGGCAGGAGAAGAGCAAAACAAACATGCATTAGCTGTAGCAGTTGCAACAGCTGCTACTGCAGAGGCTGCTGTAGCAGCCACTCAGGCTCCAGCTGAAATTATTTGGCTCACAGATGTAGCCCACTCATGTTATGCAGGAAAATCCAAAGAAGAATGTGCAGCAATCAAAATTCAAACTGCTTTTAGGGCATATTTGTCTCGAAGAGTCTTACGCGCATTAAAGGGGCCTAGTCAGATTGCAAGCATTGGTGCGTGGGCAGACTGTCAGAAGACAAGCAACAAATACACTATGATGCATGCAAGCTCTTGTGAGAGTCCAATCACAGGTCCGTGCAAGAAGGGTTCGAATGTATGAGGAGAATCGAGCTCTCCAGCGTTAGCTAATGCAGAAACATGCAAAGGAACTCGAGGAAATGAGAGTGAGTATGGAAGCAAAGGATTGGGATGATAGCTTACAATCTCAACATTCTCAAAAGATGGCACTTTTTGTCCCTTTGCAAAATGAGGACTGTGGCCAAAGAAAACAGTCCTCATAGAAAAGAAAATGTTGTAACGGTCCCTGACAAGGAGCCAAAAACTTAAGGCCAAAAAATTTGAAGTGTGAGCCAAACTAATGCAGGAAACCAATATGCTGATAAAAGGAAAAAGCTAGAGGGAGGACAAGCAAGACTGATATCAAAAGAGCACAGAGATGCTAATAAGGAATGTCCATCCATGTCCTTCACCGGACCAAACTCTAATTTTTTTGACAAAATTAGATTAAAAAAAGAGCTATATGTTAAAAAACATAGGCAAAAAAATAAAACCTTCAAAAAATACCGCACCCATTGTCAAACACATCAGAATCCAATATGTAGTTGGGAAGTGATTAGATCATAGTAAAAAGGATATCTAGATAGGAAAACCTTTTGGCGGCAAGCCTTCCAAAAGGGGTTAGATGAAAAACTAATATAAAATAAGAAGTAACCTGCACAAATTAGAGCACACAAAAGTTAACTGGGTTTGGCGGTAAACCAGCCAAATCCAAAAAAAAAAAATCAATTTCTTCCATCTTAAGAAGATTAAAGAAGAAATTAGTGAAATCTCTCTCAAGAGTCTCCTTCGAATCGTACCTTCATGCAAACACTCAAAACAAAGATTAAACTACTCTGATACCATGTTAGAAATGGAAAAAGAAATTTGTAAATAAGCAATACCAGGAAAGAATCTAAGTGAGTAAATGCATGAAAAAATATTACCATAAAATAGGAGAGAGAAAGCTTCAAGCTCCAACACCATGAGACAAGATATTTGGAAAGGGGAAAGCAAAGAAACCCCCTTGTGACATTATGAATGAGGCATGAAAAGCCTAAGAAGGAAGAGAGAGAGAGAGAGAGAGAGAGAGAGAGAGAGAGAGAGAGAGAGAGAGAGAGCAATGGCTCATACAATATTTGAGAAGAGGAAGAAACCTCATTGTAAAATGAGAGAAGAGGGTCATCTCTTAAATAGAGATGAGAGAGAGGAGTTAGAATGTAACTCCCATGTCTATGAATGCCACCATTCATAAGTGTGTGAGGCCAAGTGTGAGATTCTTCTTAAGGAGGAATAATCTAAAATTAGAAATTACAATAAATATTTGTCCTCACATATTCCACTAGATGACAAAATAAGATGTAGTGGAAAAAGGACAAAAAAGAAATATATTAGGATACCTTGGCTTATATCCTAATATATTACAACAATAAAGAAAGAAGGTCTAACCTTGGTTTATAAACACACCAAGGAAAGATTACAACTTCTAACATATACATTCATTAGCATCTAATACCTCTGGCCTTTAATTGTCTATAATGCCTACAAGTCTTTTCCCCAGGTATATACTTTATCCATTAAACAAAAATCTTGATTCAAAATTGCCACTAACTTATCCACATTCTCCTGCATAACATGTAATAATTTAATATTTACCTAAATAATTAGTACACCTTTTTCCTCAAAACATTCCTACCATTGCTAACAGTAGTAAAAAATGGGTCCAATTTTATTGCACCTCTATCCTTTCCCTAAATTGTTGCATTTATAGTTTCTTTGGGGTTAGTGGGATCTAGGGGGCCAACAACTTCGCTCAAATATCCTTTTAGGATTTTTTTCTATCACCAAAGTGTTATGAATTTTGCCCCATCCTAATCTAAGCTTCTAAACACCTCCTTCATCCCTATTATTACCATTAGATTTGCAGTTTCCAAGGTTGGCTTCCCAAGCATGACCTCCTAGATCTAATAATCCATAGGAGTCAATTCTTCAACATTTGATTGCAAAGGAGGGATAACTACATGAGTGAAAAGATCCTTATTATAATCACTCATAACAAAGGCCAATGTTTGCACATCCTTTGGCAGTGAATTAAGCTTCCTCGTAACTTCTATCAATTCCATTCTATCCTGCTCTTTAGTGATGAACTATTGCTTCTTGTTTCTAATCACTTCTTTTCTAAGCCACCTTGGAACATGTTGTACTAGGGACTTACCTTTAGAGGATGAAGGTGTTTTCTTAGCTATTCTCTTCCCCTTATCACTCCTTTTTGGAGTCTTCTCCCTTTTCAATAGATCTGTTCTAAGAGTCTCTATATCTGTGGAGCCCACAGTCCTTACCTCTGTGTCTTGGGAAGTTTTTTGAGGTTGTTCACTTATCTGTCCCTCTTCTGACACTTCATCAGTGGATAATTGTTGTGGCTCTTCTTCTTGTTCTTCCTAGACCTATTTAACTTCTAAACCTAGAGGAAGATGGGTAACTAATCCCTTATCTACAAAAAATGTGACTTGCAAATGGAATTTCAGAACTATCTTAGGTCCTTGTGATTTGGGGGCATTTGATTCCAATCCTCCTGTTAAGGTTGATTGGTTGGCATATCTCTAATCTTGTCCCCAACCAACTTGGTACCCATGGGCATAAAGTCAAAATATAACATCTAAAAGACATTAATGCCCTTCACATATTGTTCATCTATCCATTGTTGCATCTCATCTTCTAAAGTTGTAGTCTGAAGTGGTTCATCCAGGATAGATGCTAGAAAAACCGTAGAGATTCTCCTTCATTCCTACTCTATGGCTCTAGCTATTTAATTCCTCTAACTCAAAGGTGGATAATCCTCTTCATCCTCATCACCCTCTTCTTCTACCTCTTTTGGAATGGGTTCAGGGATAGATGGAAAAGGAATCACTTCCTTGATCACCTTTTGTCTCCTCTTCACTAGAGTCTTAATCTTCCTTCTTTTTGGTGTGGAGGAGGAGGCTTTCTTTGTTTTTCAAGGTGGGGAAACCTCTTGTACCTTGATTTCTTTTTTTTTTTTTGTGGCAGTTGGGCAACTAGTACAGTTTGGGGATCACCTTGGGCTTGTGTGCCTTCTATATTTTATGGCCCTTGTATGTTTTCCTCTCCTTGTTGTGGAGGTGCCAGAATTTCTACCTATTCTAGTTTGGCTCATTAAGGAGAAATCCTCTTCCTCTTTCCCTTTCCTTTAACCATCTAAGCTCAATAATAACCAACTAGCCTATCAAGTTGGTGCACTATTTCTGGCCTTACTAGTGACTGAGCTATAAATGTAGGGACAATGACCTTTTTCTCTCTACCTTTAGCTGGACAAACTTGCACATGAAAGATTACTATCTTAGGAATTGGATCAAGCTTGAATGGTTTCTTGATCCAATCCTACATCGATTTGATGACATGACTTGCCCTATGGTTGATGTCTGAGTTTTCTTCTCTATCAATCTTAGCATTCATAATAGGTCATTCACCAATTTTATCTCTATTGAACAAAGGATCAAGCAATTCCTCTATGTCCTATTGCACTATCTTCAATAGAATCTTTATCTTCAAGACCTTCTCTACTAGATGCAAAGTCATCCTACAATAATCCCTAATATAGACATCGTAGTCATTTGTCACATTCATTCAATGGTCTTCAATGGCTTCTTCATGTTGAAATGTTTTACCTGCTAAGTATTGCACTCTCCCAATATTATCAAAATATGGCTAAGGAGAATTGTATTCTTCCAAGGGATACTAATCCCATTCACATTCAAAAGAGGGGATATCTTGCCTTTGATCTACTTGAAAAGGTCCTATAGTCACAGGCTAGGTCCAACATATTTTATGTTATTTTCTAACTCTGTCATATGCAAACAAGAGTTGTCAAGAAATCTTCATGAGGATAAGTCTATCACTAGGATACCCAGGGAGCTTCTTAGGGTTAATAGTTGTACCCACTACCCTCAAATATGTAAATGTTCAAAAATAGATATAGTAAGCCTCGACTAATGATATCTATGCAATTGTCTCCTCTAATATTCATTTTGCATGATCTCCTTCTATAAAATTAATTATGGTGAATATGAAATCATTGTTTAAAATTCTATATTCTTTTCTTTTCTCTAAAATCCTCTTCTCCACTAGCTGAGGATATACAATATATGGCTATGCATTAGCATCATCCATGCTACCCCTCTTTTAGAGCCCTAGATAATCGGTTTCTCTTTCAACTAGCATGTATACCAAATACGAAGCCATATAAAATCTCTTGTTGTTCTTTTCCACCACCAACTGCTCACCCAAATTTTTTTTGAGAGTAGAAGCCCAGTCTAGTGGCATCTCTGCTTTCTCTATTATCTCAATAAAATACACCATAAAAATATTCAGGTGTCTGGCTGCCGAAAAACCCATAACTCTACTCAAGAGTATGATTGAGTATCCAATATCCTCCTTCATGTATCCTCTTGTCATGTATACTTTTCCTAGGGGGGTCTTCTTTATAAGGTATGAGGATTGGATAATCTCATAGCCTTCATCAATGTGTTCTTGGTACCATCTCTTGGCTTGCTTATTGGTTAGTCTAATGAACTGATTCACCCTTGGGAGATGGAAGACTTTCTTAATGTTCTTGGGTTGTAGATCAAGGATGATTTCTCTCGTAATACTCTTGATTACCCTTTCCTCAGGAACAAGATGTTCTACAATTGTCATGATTAGTTTTGAAGACTGTACTAACACTGAGTGTAAAGCTGCATTAATGAGCCCTGATCAGATTAATGCAGAGATCATCTGGGACCCCTCAGTTGGTTTGTTGCATACCTTTGAGAATTCTCCCAAATCCGTGTGACCCAAATTAGTGTCTTGAATCTCTGAGTTATCATCTTGAAACCATGATTTTATAAGAATGCCCTAGAATTTGGACACTACTGGTTTTGGTGTCATTTTCCTGCCAAGGGAGGATGATGAAGATGTCATTAAATTTTCATAAAATTACATCCACTAGTTTAAATTTTGAAGAAAAAATGGATTAAGGACACCCTAAACTAACTCACACAAAAACCTATAAATTCAATTGCTCAAAAAAAAAACCTGAAAAAACCTATTTTTAGCATGTAACATGCAAGAAGTAATAAAAAACATGGTGTACTAGGTGTACCAAGTAGGTGCACCTAATGTTCCCTCCTTTCAAATGTTGGTGCGAAGGGTTGAAGGAATTTAGGTGTACATCAGTGCACCTGATTAGGTTGCAATGATGTACACCTAAATTCTTTATTTAGGTTTCTTTATTTTTCAATTTTTTAGTTTCTTGAAATGAGATTGGGTGCACATTAGCGTACCTGGGTAGGTGCACCAATGTGCACCAAATTTATGGTGAGTTATTTAGACTTTTTAAATTTTTCTTTATTTTTATGTTGACAGAGAGAATGGTGTGCATCAGCACACCTGGAGAGGTGTGTTGATGCACATCATTCTTAGGGATAATCCTAATGTGTTTAGTATATTTGTAGGGGCAAATGGTAGAGAGGTGGACCTTATGTATTGCAGTATTGTGGAATCCACAACTTGGAGGAAGCAAAAAATAACACAAGTGAAGAGCTCTAGGAGGGTCAAGGTTATATGGACCCTAGCTCCATGGTTGCTATGCAACTATGCTAAAATGCCTTTTTTCTTTTCATTAAGGGTTTGGTGCACTAATGCACCTGTTGAGGTGCATTGGTGCACTTTTAATTTGCAAAAAAGGTCCTCTTAATCAAAATTCCTAATTTTTGACAACTGGGTTTTCTTAGTTAGGACCCAGACATGAACTAAGACACTAGGTCAAACCTTAAAAAGGACTCAAGCCACAAATTAGGGCTCCAAAAAGCCTAAAAAATAAAGTAGGGGGGTTCCCATTTCTAATCAAAATGTGGCATGCATTGTGGGACCACGATAACTATCTACCAAAAAGGCTATAAAGGAGGCGACTCCAAAAAATGAAGTGGTAAAAATGCTTTCTTATTTTAATTCAAAATTTGTTATGTTAGATGTGCATCTTTTTTATTTTAGTGAATAATATATTGCATGGATATTATTATATTAGGTGATTGATTAATTTCTCACTCATTGACATATAGTATATGATGGAGAGAACAATAGACTAGATACTAAAATTAAAATGATCCATTATTTATAACTAATGTTTATTCTTTATTTAAGGATTCCTTAATGCTACATTTGTGCAATATGTATCAAATTGAAATAAAAAATTATTCATTGGGTGGGTGAGGAAAGGTAAGGGACTATAAAAGAGAGGATAGGAGCCCTTAGAAAGACTAAAGAAATCATAGATAGATAAAATAGACCATTCAATATCATTTTTTGAAGGTTGATATATAAAAAAATTGGACAAAAATAAGTTAACTTGTAAATTATTATTTGCTAGGAAAGGTATAATATTTTTATGATTTAAATACTCATTTGGATACTAAAGGAATTCTATAGTCAAAAGTAATAGTGCATGTCATTTATGATACTCTCTTGCATAATCAAACTAATGACCCCTATAGCTTATTAAAATTTAAAGCCATTTGTTGGAATTGGGTCTATAGGGCCAAGTTGAACTAAAAAAAAAAGAATTCAAGAACCATAAAATTCAACTTGTAGTAAAGGATTACTTTCTATACAAAGATATTGGCTATAATGATAATTTTTTACTAGTTGTAAGGTTTGAACTATGTTGAAGATAATTCTTACAGTTGTAATATAGTTAAGAGTCAAGAAAATTAAATTAGATTTGTGAAAAGTGTATCAAATCTTCATGACAACCTCATAGATTTATGAAGGAAAGAGAATACAATTTGATGTGGACATATAATAACTACTTATGTCTTGAAATAAGAACCTTGTACATTTATGAGAATCTTGGTTTAAGTATTCAAGAGCTAGGTTTCAATAAATTTAAAATTAATCTATATGTTAATAAGGCAAATTAGGAAACTATTATTGTTTTCTCTATGGATGAGCTTCATTCAAATATGAAACATATGTTGATTAGATTGTTCAAATGAAATTGTGTAGATTATCCAAATGTTTTGTTTGTCTTTCCTATTCTAGTAGAACTTTTTGTCAAGGATTCAAATTAAAGCTACCAATTGCAACATTTTGAAGTTTGTGTATTTGCAGCGAAAAACTTTTGCAAGTTGCATTTCATCTGTTTATATATTTTGTAATTCAATGAGGAAATGCGGTTTTGTTTCTAGTTATTTCTCCATGGAGTTAACAAACTAGCTTTTATTATTATTTATATATTGTGGCTCTATCCACCTTTGCCATTTTTTTATTTTTTAAAAATCTTTTTATTATATAAAATGGAATAGGTTTATATGCAAAGTAACATATATGATTATTATTCTATTCATTATGAATTTGATCTAAGATTGTCTATAAACATGTTAATATAATTGATACTATTGAAATCCAATTTTTCTTTCATCTTTTAGGGATCTATTTTCCACTTTTAGTGATTTTCCCAAACATAGTGTTTAGCCCCAATCGTTGGAGGATGTTTCCAAGGGTTCGATCAACACAAATATTGGATAAAAATTAATGAATTTGTACCTTGAAAAAAATGTGAAATGTGCTAGATTTGAATTTTGTTTTCTTTAACCATTAGATACTTGATGGGATTGTAACAATCGATGCATAGTCTTTTGGTAACATGTTCATTCTCCTAGAAAAATTATGTCTAGAGATTATTGCATAATGTATTATTATTCTCTATATAAATCAAAGCTATGGTTGCGAACTAATAACTATGCACATTTTTTGTGGGTTTATTTCCTAGTTTCTAAATTATTATCTAAAGGTTTTCTACTTATTGGATCTTTGATATGGGTATTTTAAAGTACAATTTTTACATGACATTAAGCTTCTATAATTTCTCTAGATCTTTTGTGGCTATAGTATTGTAAAGGATTAGACTCTACTAAATAGAGTTCTTTCTCCTTGTAGATCAAATTTTGTTGCATGGAGAAAATAATGCCTTGGTCTATTTTTCTAAAGAAAGGAATTGGTAGAAAAAACTCCCTCATATGACATGATCTTCATTTTCTTATTTTATAAATCTGTAGCAGAAGGCATTAGAAAATAACAATGGAACTCTTTCTTTGGTTTTTGAGCTATTTTATGATGGTGATGCATAAAACTATGGAAATAATGATAGTGGATATCTACATAGAGTCTCAAATCCTCTTTGTACCCTCTTTCAAATCGAGCACTTCAAATAGTGGTAATGTTCATGTGAAAAGGTTTTAATAAAAGAAATTAGGAGTTGATTCAATAATAGTAAAAACTTTCTTCTATTATGGAAATTCAATTTTAGAAAATTAGGGAAGCACTTTTTTTGCTCTTGGTCTGAACCCTAGTGGTTGTGTCATCCTGTAAAAATTATTATTGGAGGCTACTAGTTAGAGAAATGGATATTTTCAATCAGGATGTGAGTATGAGTGTCTCAAAAAAGCCATCTATGGTTGATTTTGATCACAACAGTGGATATTTCCAACTAATATGTGAATGTCTCCACAAAGATCTAATGATGTATTAGGATGTGAGTGTCTTAACAATTAATATCCTCAATACTCAACAACAAATCAATACTTCATGCTTAAGAACATATATCTAGGCAAGAAAGTTTGTCCCCATCATGAAAATCATTTAAATTCTTATGTGCAAGACTTCCATAAAAGCTCTAATCAAATCAAATATTAAGTTCTATAAATAAATTAATGTTATTGTAAACTTGGTGCAACAAAACTAGAGCCATGCACCAAGTAGCTCTACTAGATACAAGATTTTTAAGACATTCTCTTCTTGCAATTGGCAAAAACTATGTTACCCTACAACTTTTGTAAGAAGGGCAAGGCATTTTTTCAATTTAAGAGGTTGCAAAAAAATAATACCAAAAATATGTCAATCAAGAATTCACAAATTCCCTTTACCAATATGGCATTATGAAAAAATCAAAATTCTCTCAACCCCAAATTATAATGATGTAGCTAAGAGAAATAATCATATGCTTATATATATGGAAAAGTGTGTTACAAGCTCAAAGGTTGCCTAAGACTTATCTAGTAGAATTACTAAAGTAGATCGATCTTGTTATATTGGTAATTATCTACCAACAAAGGCTATAAAGGAGGTGACTGAAAAAATTGAGCACCTACTTGGTAAAAATGCTTTTCTATTTTACTTCAAACTTTTTTGTCTTACATGTGCATGTTTTTTGGTTTTAGTGAAGAATATATTGCATGGATAGTATTATAGTAGGTGATTGATTAATTTACCATTCATATACATCTAGTATATGATGTAGGGAACCATAGACTAGATGCTAAAATTAAAATAATCCATTATTTATAACTAATGTGCATTCTCTCACTAAGGATTCATCAATGCTGAATTTATGAAATATATATCAAATTGAAATAAAAATATATTCACTAGGTGAGTTGAGGAAAGGGAAGGGACTATAAAAGAGAGACTAGGAGCCCTTAGAAAGGCTAAAAAAATCATAGAAAGATAAACTAGATCATTTGATATCATTTGTTGAAGGTAGATATATTTAAAACTTGCACAAAAATAAGTTAATTTGTAATCCATTATTTGATAGGAAAGGTCTACTATTTTCATGATTTAAATACTCATAGGGATACTAAGGGAATTCTATAGTCAAAAGAAATAATGCATGAGATTTATAATAGTCTCTTGAATAATCAAACTAATGACCCCTATAGCTTTTTAAACTTTAAGGTCATTTGTTGGAATTGGGTCTATAGGGCCAAGTAGAACTAAAAAAGGGAATTCAAGAATTATAAAGTTCAACTCGTAGTAAAGGGATACTTTCTATGCAAAGATATTGTCTATAATGATAATTTGTTACTAGTTATAAGGTTTGAGCCATGTTGAAGATAATTCTTATAGTTGTAATACAATTAAGGGTCAAGGGAATTAAATTAGATTTGTCAAAAGTGCATCAAATCTTCATGAAAAAATCATAGATTTATGAAGGAAAGAGAATAAAATTTGGTGTGGATATATAATAATTACTTATGTCTTGAAATAAGAACCTCATACATGAATGAGAATCTTGGTTTAAGTATTCAAGAGCTAGGTTTCAATAAATTTAAAATTAATCTATATGTTAATAATACTAATTAGGAAACTATTATTTTTCTCTCTATGGATGAACTTCATTTAGATAGGCAACATATGTTGATTAGATTATTCAAATCAAAATGTGTAGATCTATGGTTTGAGATGATATATTTTGGATTGCCTCACTACTTCATAACTTGACAATTCTAAAAGGAGAATGACATATTCATTGACTCTTAGTCAATGAATGCTAATATTTGTTAAAAAGATTCAATATGGAGGATGCAAAAGTCACAAAGCTCTACCTAGTCCTAGTACAAGTTGACAAGGGATACATGCAAACAAGGTATGTCCTATTAAATGTTAAATTGTAATTAGTTGTTTGTTATATCTTATTCACCCTCAACTAAATATTCATTTTTAATGTTTTACTAGTAACCAATTTTATATAGCACCAAAGAATAGTCAAATAAAATTGAAAAAACTATATTTTGATATATGTGAAGTGTGCTCTAGAGTTTAGACATAAGTTTAAAAGAGGAGTTATCAAAATTAGGAAATTATCTTGATAATATGAGGTATGCTCTAGATTATTCAGTGGATTATAAAATTATATTATATTTTATCAATTATAAGGTTTTAGAATAAATGGCACGCATAGACTACATTGTATTAGCTTGACTCTTGAATGAAATAATGTGGTTATGTGAGATATTAGAGAGATTGCATGTATTGTAGACATGACAATGATTCGTTGTAAAACTAGAATTTGTATTCATATCTCCATGAATCTAATATTTCATGTGAGAAGCAAGTATAATAAGATATGTATTATGAAATTCATGAACTTTTGGAGATTTAAAAGATTTTGATTTTCTATGTTAGGATAGAGGGTTAAGTGGTGGACATCACCACCAAGCCATTGATGAAGAATAATTTCATCAACTTTGAAAAATGGTTGGGTCTTAAAGAGATTCTCATGCAGTAGGGATTGTCATGTACACATTCTCTCTATTGTCTATGTGAACTATGCTACTCTATAGATTGTGAATTATATTCATACATGCATGCATACATGGGTAAAACTACAAACCTGTGTCACCTTTTATAAAGGAGAACTGATATCAGAATTTAAAGTCTTCAACTTTAATGACATGAAAGTGGCATTTGTGCTTAGAATTTGAAGATGATGTAAACTAATGAAATGTGTAAAATTAGATGAAGTTTATGTTTGTAATTTTTTTTAAAAAAATTGAGTAAAAATTTTATCTATTTTTTTAATTTTTAAAGTCTATTTTTTAATTTTTTTAAATGCTGAAAATATAGAGTTTTTTTCTCGTCAAAAAAATATGAAAATGTTCATATTTTGGTCTGATTTTAGAATATCTTAGAGTTAACATGTATACCTAGTGCACCAAAAAAGAAAAATTGAAATTTAGCTAATATTTTTTAAGTTATAACCAGTCAAAGTCAAAGTTATCAAAAATTGATAGTTTTTTTTTTTCCCATAAAACTTTTTCCATCAAATCTACATATTTTTTAAATCAAATTACATATTCTTGAAGAAGACTCTCTCTTCTAGTGCAGCATTAAAAAATAATAATTTTTGAACATGAGTTACTATTTTTTTCTTATTTTTGAATCGACATCTTCCTGAATCTAAAAATACCTACTTAAACTATTTTCAAATTATAACATATTATCCATAATCAAAATTTTAAAAAAATTATATAATCATAATCTTGACTCCAAGACCTACAAAACTATATTTTTAGTTTTTAAAAAAACTTCAATTTAGTAAGTCAAATTGGCCTTCAAAGTGAGAAGTTTGTAGAAATTATTATTTTTGCTTGTGTGGCTGCCACCTAGGATGCCACATAGGCAGTTTTGACCGAAACTGGTTCGGCCGTAACCGTTTCGGCCGAAAGGGTTTCGGCCGTAACCCCCTAGCATATAAAATTTATCGTCAACCACTTTTTGGCTATTTTTATGATATTTTGAGTCATTTCAACATGGGGGTTATGGCAGGAACCGTTTCGGCTGAAATTGTTTCGACCGTAACTATGCATGCCATGTCGACGGGGAAACTTGCCACATATGTATGGCCAAAACTTGTTCAGCCATAACCATTATGGTCGAAACTATTTCGGCCATAACCCCTCCAAATATCACAAATGGTGACACAGGTTTGTGCTTTCACCCACATACATACATACTTTCTTCTAAGTTTAGATGTGTATATATGTACATACATCCACACACACACACACACACATAAATACATTCATATATGTATGTATGTATGTGTTACCCTGCAATTTTTGTAATGTACAATATTGTTAGCCAAGAATCCTTTTTGCAACTTGAAGTCAAACTTGAAGTTTTAACCTACTTCAAGGTCAAGTTTAGCTCCACCCACTTCTCAACACCTCGGCAAGGTCTTTACCCGTCAACCTAAGTTCACATTCTTGAAGTTGAAGTTGAAGTAGGAGTTGATTCAAAACTTCAACTTCAACCTTGACTTTGTGGTTTTTTGATGTTTGTCTATTTTCTCACAAGTTATATATTAAGAAATCATGAACTTATTTGTGAGGCGAGAAATGGGTCCCACCCAGTGGCAATCTTAAAGACATGAAAGGCAATAAATATGATAGCTATGAAAAATTGTGTCAAAGTATAGTTACTTTTATGGGAAAAGGTGGCATTTAGATTTTGTGATATCATGAAATGTAGAGATGCATGTGGATTTGATGGGCATTAACTACAAACAACCTTGTGATTCTTTTCAAGTACAAGAAACATGCTTGTTATAAATAATTATGCCCACTCATATCTATCTTGAGATTTTCAAGATATCATTTCCTACAATTACCCATCTGGCTTGCATAATTTCTCATTTAATCATTTTAAGCTCTTGATGTCAACTGGTAAGCAAGAGAAGTGGAAGGTTGTGCTCTGTCAAGAACTGTAAGTGCATTGTCCTCTACTCTATCATTTTTGTGCCTAGTTTTTGTCTAGCTACTTCCATTTATCTCTATAATTTTTTTGTCTTTCAAATTAAACCATGACACCTTTCTACCCTGAGATGCCTAAGCTAGAAAAGCCATGCCTCTTGAGTTCCCTCCTTGAAATTTGAGATACTTTCCTAGTAAATAATAATCTAGTTGATATAGTTGAGTGGGTGAAAAATGTCCAGTCTAGGCCCATACATCAAAAATTAGCCAATATTGGGTTACTCAAAGCCACCACCTTCCCATCAACCATAGAGTATCCAGAATTGGTTGTTAAATGTGCAAATCACTATGACCCCAACACCAAGTGCATAAAGAAGGCTCCCAGGGGGTATTGGTTAGGATAAACAAGGTTAGTGTCAGTTCAGCTCTAAGAATTCATCACAAAGAACCCTACGAGCCTTGGACATTTGAGGAAGTAGAATGCCTATATGGTGATAGAAAGAAGGACTATGATTCTATTGTGGCACAAACCTAGCTTTTGAAAGTAGCTGAAGGAGGCTCTAGATTGCCCAAACCCTTGACTATTGAGAATTTTATTAAGGAGATTGTAGATATTGTGTTACTTTTAAATACAGTCAAGGGTAATGACCACGTCTTCCACTGGAAGGGCTAGGTGTACCTCTTTATTCAGAAGATTGTTGAAGGTGAAAAATTCATTGATTGGGCTGTTTTAATAGCTGAAAATTTACATAAGGGCCTCATAGCTGTGAGTAGTTTTAGCTTGTTCTTTCTATCCTCCTTCTTAATCTACCTTTTAGTAGCATTTAAGGAATGGGAGGAACTTCCACACATGCCCTGGATTGATGAAATGACCATCTATTAGTACTACAAAGATCTCCAGGAAACTAAATTTTGTAAATAATTCAGGAGGAGTAATGATGTATTCCTCATGAGGTTAGTATTTGAGCTCCAAGGACACGAAAGTCATAGGTTATCAGAGCCATCAAGATTTATGGATGTTTTTGTATTTAGTTTCTTAAATTTATGTACCTCAGAGTTGGAGATTTTTTTGGTGAACCTCTAAGGTTGCCATGCTATTTTTTAGACAACATTATCATCTAAGATATGTAGGCAATTTATTTCTATGATAAAGTCTCCTAAAAGCACTAAAAATTCATCTTCTTCCATATTTTTCATTGAAATTGGCCATTATAGATGCTCACACTTCAATCAGGCTATCTTAACAAAAACTACATTATCTCGCTTATGCCTCAAACCCTACTCTCCTACAGAAGATTTTGATTATACAAGTTTTTCTAGGTATAATTTTAAGCATGGATCTTCATTAGCCCATGTTCCACATTTAGAAGATTATTGGGCCAATTGTCCTGATGAATTTGAAGTCAGAAAAAAATTATGGTCTAGGTTGACAGTTAGCTAGATTAACATGTTTAAGGTTAACCTCAACACCCATGGGATAACAGAAGATGAAGTTGAAGAAGTAATTGGACCCATTTTTTGTTGATCAAATTGAATGCATGGCTATCTCTAAAATTGATTGGACTAGAAAGGAAGAGGATGATCTACTTTTCTGTACCTCAAAAGTGTTAAGAAGAACTAAAAAATGGTTGAAGTCAAAGAATATTGAAACAACTATCCCTAGGGCCCCAAAGAATAACTCAAGAGCCAAACATAAAAAGGTACACTCGAAGCCATAGGCCATAACTAACCCACGTGTTGATGATCATGTTGCAAGTTCTCCTGAAGTTGAAGCTGAAGTAACTTCACAACCACTTCAACTTCAAGTTCATAAAGAGGTGTCAGAGTTTAGGAGGGTAACTCACTCGAGTACTAAGAAAGAAATGTCAAGCAAAGGAAAGGACACAGTGATAGTTGATCTGGATCCCATCGAAGCAAAGTCAAATCTAGAGCAATCTCCTAGTTCTCCCATGGCCAATAATACACCAAATCCTCAAAAGTTACTTGAAAGCATTGGTAGTCAACCATGTACCTTCACCTTAACTAAGAGTTCTCCCATGATAAGCAAAGACCTTGCCATGCATAAGTGGCTGGAAACCTCCATTGAGAAGAAAAGAAGCTTGGTGCCCCTGTCAATGCCTATCGATGATTTGGTTAGCAAGTGCTTGGGAAAGTCTTCAAAAACCAAGAAAGCTAGAATGGAATCCAAGATAAAGTTTGATAAAAGTTTAGGACATTGGTCAGTCAAGATAGCCAAACCAATAGAAGGAAATTTGCATGAGGACCTCACTCCTTAAGATTATCAGGTATCAAGGATTGATCTTGGAAAAGTGATTTGTGAGATGGATATGAAAATTTTTGAAGATTCAAACAAGAAGATTGCAAATAGGGTTCGGAAGGATTCTCAAGATAACCTAGATATGAAAGAAGCAATGAGGAGTATGGTGCAATACATCAACGCTAAATTCTATATCCAAAACCCAAACCTTTGAATGAGATATCGACAATTGTGAATGTATCTCCTTTGGCCAACTAGCAATTTCTAGATAATTTGCAAAAATGTAAAGATGTTGCAAAAATGTCTAAAGAATGGTTGCAATTTGTCCTAAGAAAAACTGTGAAGCAGATAAGCCTTTTTGAAAAGGCTTTGAAAGAAATTGCTACCATTATCAAGAAGGTAGAGTCCAATAATGAAGGCCTTGACAAAGAAAGAAACAATTGGGTAAAAGTGGTGCTCTGGATAGAGGAAATTCAAGGATTTGGATTACAAAAGTTCCAAGTTGAATACCTTGTGACCAACCTGGATGATAAAAATTTGTATGTGATTAAAGATTGTATTGAATGGAGGAATGAGGCACTAGTCTAGCTAGTAAGTAAAATCAAAGAAATCTTGGATTGTCTTAAGCTTGTGGATGAAGTAATCCAAGGTGATCTAAAGTGGTTCAAAAAGCATTGTGCAAATAAGGAAAGTGACTCTGCAGCCCCTGTAGAAGAATTGATAAATGAAGTCCAAAAGAAATTCCAAGAGATTTAGGAGAAGAAAGTGCCATGTAGACAAGATTTTTCAAATGTTGCTCATACTGAAGCCATGTTGATAATAAACCTGAAACATTTGGAGATGCATGAAGAAAAGGTAGCAGAACTGAAGAGGGAAAAGGAAGTCTAGAAATAGGGAATTGCATACATTGGACTACCTCATTAGTCAATTATCTTTGCATTTATCACTGCATACGAAACATGGAAGGCTACAAAACTGTGACTAGTGCCAATGGGTCTTCCTGACATGGGACATGTTCATTAGGCAGTTGCATTTTTATTTCCTCCTGTTTTATTTCTTTTATGCATTTCAGTTAACACGATTGTGTTAACTAAGAGACGATTTACTCCTAGAGGGGTAATTTTGGATAACTATTCAGCCCTATGCCATATAAATATATTTAATAGATAATGTCTAATAGGGTTGATCTCTTTGTGGACAAAAATAGAAATACTTTTGTTTTGATACTCAGTACTTTGAATTTTGAATAGAATATTTTTTGGATTACTAGCAATTAAAGTAAAACTCTATAGTTTTACTTGTTGAAGCTTCCTAAAGTAGATACTATTGTCTGCATTATGATGATTTGCATTCTTGAGGGTGTATGATTATGTGGGAGTGAAGTTATATTTGTTGTGTATTCTAGAATTATCTATTTTAAATCTTGAAGGTCATGGGAGGTGGAATCTATATTCCTGCACTAGTCATCCTTTATTTTAACATTCAATCATGTGGTTGATACTGATTGTTAAAATCAAATGGTTTTTCAGTTCTCACATTTATCTTGTATTCATGAGATAAAGCTTTTTAGTATTTTCAATAAAATACTCATTGGGAAGATTTTCCCTCAATAGAGGATTTAATGATTATCTTTTCATAAAAAGATTAGTTGCACTTTGTATAGCATAAAGCAAATCTCAAGAAGGGAATTCCTTATCTGAAATTAGGAATTCAATTTGTTAGTATGCAAGTATCTTTCTTTTAAAATTTGTAAAAATCTCGGGAAAAACTATTTACTAACAGTATGTATGTATGTATGTATAAATGTATATTGTGGCAATACTTCTAAGTTTAGATGTGTGGATTTATTACACTAGTTTGTACTTCACAGGTTACTAGTTTCATGAATCAATTTAAATAGGATTGTCAAGTAGTATGATTTCAATTGATTTGAAGTAATGCTAGGAAATATTTTTTGATAATTATAATATTGAGTTGATGAACTTCTCGTACCTAATGTATTATTATTTAATTAACTTGGAATACATAAATGTTGCTAGTGGTCATGGTTGCTATTACAAAAACTATAAAGCCATTTGACATGACAACTAGGAAAAGAATAAAAAAAATAAAACCATTTTGATCTCTTGAAGATAAATAATCTCTAAAGAAAATCTATGTTAATACTCAAGCATAATGTAATTTAGAAGTATGTCTACCGGACTCTCAACAATCTATGAATATTTGTTGTTCATGAAGATAAAGAGTCAAGGAGATATCCCAAGAGTCAACCATGGATATTAGTTCATAAAGATTTAGCATCTAAGAACATATTTAAAAAATAATATTTCTATGATTGAATTTCACAAAACAAAAGATACAAAATATCCTCATTTAACTTAAATTACACAAGAAAATAAGAACAAAATTTAAGAAAATGTTAGATCTCTTCCCTAATGAAAGACCTTCAAATAAACTTCTTAAAATTTGCATATCTCATCGCACAAAACTCACATCAATCTTCTTCAACATCAACTACTAAACCAAACTATTTCAAAAAGTTAAAACTCTCTAAAAATACAAAAACAACACAATGAAAAACAAAAAACACCACCATCAAACCAACCCCTCTCTCACTCTCTATTTGTGCCAACCAAAAAGAAGGGGATCTCATTATTACTATCACATATTCACAAATTTGAATGAAGTCTTGAGGTCAAAATTGTTTGCGGGATGATCTTGTATCCCCTGACCTTTTTTTGTGAATTGTAGTCTTAGTAAATTTTATTAATTGAAAAGAACTATTCATCAAAAAAATTGTAAACATTTTAAAGCTTAACCTTCCACATAATATAATTGTCTCAATAAAATGATACGTCAAGAATAAGTCATCAGCTGACGTCCAAGATTAAAGCAACACATAAAAGTGCCATAACATCATAAATCAGCATTTCAACCCAAATACAATGCATTTCGTTGCAAGCGTGTGTTCCTGTTTCAATCATTCAACAGTAAAACACAAACAGCTGAAAATGACAGAACCCAAATGCAATGTATTTCAGCTGAAAATGATAGAATCCAAATGCAATGTATTTAACAATTTCCTTATTTTCTTCCTCAAAGTCATTTCAGTCACATACATTTCACTTTATCATATTTTTGTTAAGCTTTTTCAGATTTCAAGCCTCTCTTTATCTCAGATCATTCGTGCCCATCAATTCATAACTTTAGAAGAGAATTAGATTTCTCAATTTTAATGATAAAAGATGAAACTCTCTTTAGTGTTTGTGATCTCAAATTTATGAAGAAGTGAGGTAAGCATTTGACAATAAATCAGTGAGATAAACATTTAGCAACAGGTGTCACGTAGTATTTGTTTTATAATTAGATATAATTTTAATGTTTAATCTAATTTATTTAACTGTAAAAGATAAATATATAAGAACAATTTTATAAATTGATAATAAAAATAAAGATAATTAGTTATATATTTATAAAGTTATTGTATTTTATGAAATATAATTTTTATTTTTTAATTTATATATTTATAGTTATATTGTACTTTTTGAGGATAATAAAATTCTAGCAATTGGACCTAAAAGAGGTGGAAGCTAATGGAAAAATATATTTAGTATTATATTATTTTACCAATGAAAAGTTAGATAACAAGTCGAAACGTGCACTTGTTTCTTTCTTTGCCTCTCTCTAAGTGAAGGATATATGAACACGGGTGAATCCAATCACTTGATGAAGTATTTGATTTGAACTTGCATTCTTCACTTTATCGCCAAGGAAAATTTCTCAATTGGCCTTCATCGTTTTATCTTAGATTCAGCCCTTGGGATTTATGGATTGTTATACCCCATGCCATGGTAAGCGATATTTAACTTTGACTACCTATTGACATAGGAATTATTGATACGGGCTTGGAATATTTCCCATTCCATGGTGGACCTTGGCAATTATTGATCCTCGTTGCAATGTCTTTTGGAGCACCCGATGGTGATCCATCTTTCCCTTTTCTCTTGCAACTTTTCACTTTCATTCAAATGATGGATCACAACATATGATCTAAATGTTGGTGTGAAAAATTACATACCATTGAAAGTTTTCTCACCAAGCCACCCTTATAAAATTAAGTACACAATAAACACCTCAAATGAGTCGTGTTTGATCAACTCAATATTGCTTGTAGAAATTATATATATATATATATACTAAAAATAATTTCTTTGCTAAGAATAATTATTGTTATTTATCAAGTTCAAGTATACCCTTATCCAAGACCTCTTAAATGAGAGGTTTACAATTTACCATTGTGTTATAAGCCTTTGTTTTGTTTGATTTTTGTAATTTATAAATGTTAATTTTATCTATTGTAACATAATTGTATTTGAACTTTGAACTTCCATGGCCCTAGAGGGCCCATGCATGCTTCATGCCTTGGTGTGCCCGGATCTACACATGGTGCTAGATTTCTACAAAGAAGATTCCCCCGTATTGTCTTTAGCATTGGATTGGGAAAGCACCTCTAAACCCCCCTTGTCAAGTTATGGAGTTGACTCTACTTGGTTCCCAAGGTCACCCATGGCATTAAAGGGCCATAAATCACTTTCCCTAATAGTGTTGTGGACAATCCTACAACCTCCCTTAAACATTGTAATGTGGGTTGGTTTAAATCTCATTTAGGCCTTCGATTGAGATGACGAGGAAATGGGTCGTTCAGAAATGGAAGGTGAAGGGTAGTGTTAGTGTTTTGGCCATGCCTAGTGGTCTTTTTTGCTTTTGTTTCACATTCATTGAGGACCTAATAGTCATCGTTTCTAAGATCTAGTATTATGGTAAACATTGCCTCACCCTAGCAAAATGGCACCCTGGCTTTGATATCACTCAGAAGCTTCGAAGCTTGGCCCCGGCTTGGGTCCACTTGCTAGGACTATTGCTGGAGTTCTAGGATGAAAAGATCCCAAGATACATTGGAAACACTTTTGGATATTTTGTCACTGCTAACCAGGTGACTCTACTTAAATCTAGACTTGTTTTTGCTAGATTTCGTGTGAATGCCACCATTAATCGGACTCTCTTGACTATGGTCATATTCTCCACTAAATGAGGGAAAAGGCTCCAGCTGATAGAATATGAGAATGTAGGCTTGTATTGCCAAAATTAGGGATGCTTCGGTCATGTGTTGTCAACTTTCTCTTCTATTTCTATGAAGGACAAATGGAAGGTGGGCTCACCAGGAATTGTTGAGGACTCCATCTTAGTCGGGGAGCTTTTTCATCTCCTAAGAGAGTTGAACTTGAAAATATGGAAGACTGCCCTGGTGGTAAGAAACCAGAGGAGGACAAGAGGGAAGATAAGGTGGAAGATATTGTTAAGACATTGGAGTTGACGAGGGTGGAAGCTAAGAAAGGAATAGAGATGGAGGAATACCCATTCAGAAAAGAGATAGATGACCTTTTGAAATCTCCAGTGGTGGGAGAAATTAATGCTAACTAGGCACTAGAGGAGGGTGAAATTAGTCCCCCAAAGGAGGCTACTTTGGAAGTGATAGTTTCAGGTAATGCTCCTTTAGCAGGCCAAGTGATTTCAGTAATGAAACCATTGATGTCCTTGAGCTCAAATGCTAGGAAGAAAACCATGGTGTTGGTAACACCTGAAAAGAACCCACTACCATATATGGAGGTGGGGGGGAGTTCTATTATTGAGAAACCTGATAAGTTAGTTCAATGGGGGGTGTTTATCCCAAAAAGGCTAAAATTGGTATCTCTAGAGAAGGTTGTGACCAAGGTCATGAGAAGCTTTGAGGAGGCTGGGGGAAGATTGGCCCTCTCAGCCCCATGCTCCCCTCAAATGAGTGTTATGAGAGAGTGGGAGTACCCTAAGAGGCTAGGGAGGAAAGAAACTAGCTTTGAGGGTGGCTACTATTATGGGTCATTCCAATAGTAGAACAACTAGGACTAAATAGCTAGCAAGGGAAGTGGCTAGTGGAAGATAGCTTACACTAGAAACAATCAAGGTAAAAATTGAAATTTCTCTCATGGAATGTTAGGGGGTTGAACAATGCCTAGAAACAGTACGCTCTTAGATAATGTATCCTTGTGGAAAGGATTGATTGTATCCTCATTCAAGAAACTAATATGAAAGACCAAAATTTTATTAAGGTGGCTAAGAAGTTCTAGCCTAGAGTGGATTTCTTCCATTCAAAAGCTGATAGGGCCTCAAGGGGCCTTGCAATCATGTGGAACCCCACTGTCTTGATGGGTAGGGTAGTCCATAAAGCGAAGAACTTTATGGTTACTGAGTTTAGTAATGACAGAATGGTGTGGAATCTGGTGAACATTTACACCCAAAATACCAGGGCTAGAAGAAGTGAACTCTAGGACAAGATTGCAAGAGAGATGGGATTTTTGAAGAAAAAAAGTCTCATGTGTATGGGAGACTTCAACACCCCCCTATACCCCTCGAAAAAGCTTGGGGGGATTATTAACTTCTCAAAAAGTATGTAGGACCTCTTGGAGTTCATTAACACTAATGACCTCCTGGATGTGGACCTATAGGGAAATCCCTTTACATGGTCCAACAATAGGAAGGGGTAGGACTTGATTTAGGTCAGGTTGGACTATCTCTTGGTCTTGGGAGACTAGCCTCACATCATCCCTTCTTCCTTGGTTAGTCTCTCAAGGACTATTTCAGACCACTCCTTGATCTTGTTCAATTGGGTGAATGATCTGGTGAGTGGACCTAAACCCTTTAGGTATGAAATTATGTGGCAATCTCACTTGGACTTCAAGAATAAAGTAGAAGAATGGTGGAATATAAGAGTGTATGGGATGGCTATGTTTAGCTTGATGCAAAAATTGGCTAATGTAAGAAAGAATGCTAGGGAATGGGCTAAGAGATCCTTTGGGGATGTGTTTAAAATTAAGCGGGATGTCAAGGAGGAGCTCAAAAGGCTGCAAACTGCCATGGCAACGAGGGATGACATAGAGGTTACCACATTGGAGGAGGAGGAGATCTACAAGAAGAAGTAGAAGGAAACTAATATCAAGGAGGATATTTTCTGGGAGCAAAGGTCTCGCATTGATTGGCTGACTAAAGGCAACAAAAACATCTGTTTCTTCCATAGATCTACTTCAATACATAATAAAACATAACACCATCAGTATTAGGATTAAACCATGGATAGAAATAACAATTACATGCAAATATAAACAATATTAGAAAATAATAGAACACGTAGAAAAGATCACAAGACACCAAGATTTAATGTGGTTCACCTAATCCCTGGGCTACGTCGACCAAAAAGAAAGTTTGATATTATTATGATCCAATGATTACAACTTGATTACAATTTGTAATCCTTTATACCTCAATACTACCACAAGAACCAATTTTCACATCACCTACCAATGAAACAATCCCTAACCCTAAGCCCTTTTATAGAAGTATTTTTACCACTTTAGGGTTACAACATGTTAGCCATATGTCAGCCACAATGTCAACCAAGGCCCAAACATTACTTCCCTTATCAGTCACCACAACCTAGCAATTACCTCCCTCAATGAGGATGGCAAAAGGACCTTGTCAAAGCAGAAGGAAATGGGTAGGCATGTTGTGGACTTTTGCATAAATGCTTATAAAATAGAGGATGGAAGGAGCATCAACATAATAAGGAGAAGTATGATTGATAACATCCCAACTATGTTGAGGATGGAGTAAAATGATAAGTTAAAGGAGAAAGCATTGGAAAAGGAAGTGAAGAATGTTGTTTTCTCTATGAATGCCTTCAAGGCCCCAGGCCTGGATGGCTTTTTGCTAGCCTTCTTCCAACATTTTTGGGAAGTGATTAAAAATGAACTAATCTAGGCCACCAGAGACATCATTAGAACTAGGAAATTTCTAAGAAGGGTCAATAAAACCTTTTTAGTACTTGTGCCTAAAATTCAATCCCCCAAAACTGTAAGTGATTTTAGGCCGATCAGCCTATGCAATACCATTTATAAAGTGTTTTCTAAGGAGTTGGTCAACAAGATTAAACCCTTCCTAGATATGGTTATAGGGAGCCCTCAAAAGGGGTTTGTCCTAGGCTGACAAATTTTGGATGTTGTGATTTCAACCCATGAGATCATCCACTCCATGGAGAAATGTAGAAATCTGGATATGGCTCTCAAACTTGATATATCTAAAGCATATGACAAAGTCAATTGGACTATCTTTTATGACATCTTGGAACAAGTTGGATTCAAGAGGGACATTGTGAATCTAATAAAAACTATGGTGGAAACTAATGAGGCATATTAATATCTCAATTTTGATACAATTTTTATAGTTTGGAATTACTCTTTGTGCTTTGTCAAAAACATTTCCAAAACATTTGCGTAAATATCTTGTGAACTTATGCCAGAGAGAGTTAGAACTTACTAAACCTATGGGTGGTGTGTATGACATACTTTTCTTAATATTATACATAGAATGCAGTATTTCATATAAAAACCTTAAGCTATGTTCTAATATTTGAATAAGAGTAAGAGTGTTATTTGCATATATGTTCCAGATGTTTCTAATTTTCAAGAAAATGAAGAGCAAGACAAAGGGTGGTGACTACTACATTAAAGGAAGAGGATGATGGAGACTGATCATGGAAAGGTAAAGCATAGTTTAATTCCTATGGATTACCTATGTTTGTAGAGGAGTTACTATTCCAAAAAATTCAGGAGACACAACTTGCTATATTTCCTACAAGTTATTCTATTGATTAGTAATAAATGTATTATGTCATGGTTGATCTTCTGCCTTCTTTTCTGGCAATGTTTGCTCAAGAATTTTATGTCATGTTTTTAACAAGTATCCAATCCTCTATATAATGGATTCAGATCATCTTAGTTAAATAATGAGGAGAATATAGACATATTGGTTTAAGATTCAAAAGTTACTCTTTTTTGTTCTTCATGAATTATTTAGTTGATGTAATCAAAGAAGGATTTTAATAAAAGAGTGATTTTGGAATACTTCTTGTGTTCATATTTATTTGAAACCAACCAAGGGGGCTCACTTGGAAGGTGGAATAAATTTGGGTAGAGTAGATTCATTCTTTGTAATTTCCTATTTTCAAGATAGATTTACTATATTAGTCCTGCAACATCGTTACTGTGAAAGTTCTTGTAGCACTTGCAGAAAATGATCATGGTGGATGTTTTGAGTTGTTAACTAGTTTAGGTTCATTTTTCAAAACTTTCTATAGTTATTTTTTGTTATCCCAAAGGTGTATATTATTTTTTAATAGTAGTATAGATTCCTTTCATGCATTTTACCTTCATGTAGCATAGGTGTTAAGAATCTTAAAGGAAGTTAGTACACATACTATGCTGAGCTATTTCAAATCCTACATCCCTGGGTTGACAATTCAAGCATATTTCATAATGGAATAGGTAGTCTTTAGAATAGATATAGTATCCTTGAGAGACAATGGTGTGATTATCTTCATCTATTATGAAACTATACATTTTTGGTATCATTGTTGGGATGGTGTCAAACCAGGAACCTTCATGAGTCCTTTATTTTTAGATTAGTTTGTTAGCTAAAAATTGCAAAGTTGTAGGCTTGATTAACAAGTTACCAATTCAATTGCATGCATCGAATAGGAAGACAATGAGATGAATATGGCAGATTTCTTCCACGGGAGTTTGTTAATTTGAACAAAGAAATTGAAGAAGTTGAGTTTCTTTTTGAGGACGCAAGCCCTAATTTTCCTATAGGATCTTCCTCTAGAGTAGAACCCTTGGACACAAGCAATTTTCAGCCTTTTGCTGAAATTTTGGCTAGCTTTCTTAATAGTTTTGGTCCAAATCTGCCTGTTGTTAACAATCCTATAGCCAAAGCTCCTTTTCAACAACAACCCCATGATCAAATACCTCCAGTAATAGCACAACCTACTTTTCCATTTCCTCTCTCAAGCCTCATAACCAATGCTAATCTCAAAAATATACATGTAGCTACTCTTCCAAAGTTGTATGGCCTTGTAAATGAGGATCATGATACTTTCTTGTTTAAGTTTGACATGCTTTGTTATAGCTTTGACTATAACAACGATGCCCATAAGCTCAAGTTGTTTCTAGCAACACTAAAAGAATTAGCCTTACAATGGTTCATGGGCTTAGGAGCTAATGCAGTAGGTGCTTGGGATGAAATGCAAACTCTATTTCTAGAGAAATAAAAAGAATATTGCAAGGGAAATGATCCAAGAGGAGATGATATCTTAATAATATCACAACAGGAGGATGAAATATTGGAAGACTACATTAAACTTTTCTTGTATACACTATAGAAGAACCCCTAGCATGTATTGGTAGAGGATTCATAGAAACTAGTCTTATTAAGAGGGGTAAACAATAATTATCTGGAAGCACTAGACCTAATGGCTAGTGGTGGTGTATATCAATCTTCTTGGGATGACCTCGAGAAAATTTGTATTAACCACTCAAGGTAAACTATGAAGAAAGGTAGAGGACACCGGTCCACAGTCATTAAAGGGATTAGTCAAGGTATTTCCAAGCTTGAGATATCAAATCTACTCTTAGATTTCAAGAGAGACATCATAAATGATGTCGCTACACATCTCAACATAATGAATACAAAGAAGAAGCATGTAGAGGATAAGGTGCAATTAGATGAGTATTGTCCACACTTTTGGAAGTAGAAGGAAGATTGTCAATGCAAATTGGTTGCTAGTATGGAGAAACAACATCTTCCAACTGAGTACCTCAAGATAGAAGGAGAGGATGAGCAAGTATTCTTCATTACTCAACACTAGCCATGGCCCCATGTCAAGGTATGCCTCAAGATCCTTTACAAAATTCAAATCCATATGGTAATCAATGACAAAATCATAGTGTCCAAGGTCCTCCACAATATAGTCAACCTAATTGGAATAGTGCTTGGCAAAATAATCAACAACAACCTCAATGGCCTCAGTACTCCCAACATTCTTGGCCAAACTAGCAAAATAACTAGTGGCCTAACCAAAAAAATTAGTAGAACCAATGGCAACCACCCCAAGGGAATTGGTAGTCTACAAACCAATGGAGAGGACCTCAGTAATGGCCTAACCAAAATCCTAGTAACCCACAACTACCACCTCCAATCCAACAACCTGCACTAATGCCACCACCTGCAAGTTTTAGACCTCAAAAGAAGACTCAATCTCCTGCATAACCTTAGTCAAATCCAAATAACCAACAACCACAAAAACCCATGTATTCTATTGATTTTGAGCAATATCCTGCTTATGCTCTAAATGTTGCAGATATACATTTGAGATTTGGTACAAACCTACGAGCCCCTAAACTGCCTCTCACACTACTACATTTGACCCCATTTTTAGACCAAAATTTTTGACCATCTATCAAAATATTTTAGATTGGTTAGAATATGGAAGGAAAAATATGCTTTTTTTTAAAATTCATGACCATGTTGATCAAAATTTCAACCAACATGAGCTTAACATGTCAAAATTAAAAAGAGTTTTGAATATTTCATTGTTTTGTTTAACACACATGTGTGAGAGCTCTTCTAAAGAAATATGAGAGGCTATAGAGACCAATAGACTTGGTATTTTGATATTGGGTACATATTGACTCATCGATTTGGAGGTGGGTGTTGGGTGCAAGAATTTTTTCTTGAGGGTTATTGCAAGATTCAGAGCACCGCAATGTCTTCTCCAAGCAAGAGGCAAGAGATGGATGTTATGAAACTGTAAGTAATTATTATTATTTTTCTTGATGTTAGTTTTATGATCTTAATGTTGTTCCAATGGGTATTTTATTGAGTTAGGTGTGTTTGTGTCTATTAAATAAAATCTCTGGATTGAATAGGATGATGGGGGACTACAAGGTGGAGATGATAAATGATGGAATGCACAATTTCTATGTGGAATTCAATTGTCCTCCCAATAGTAAGTTTTTTTAATTAATTTTTCTTAGAAATGTGATGTTTTGTATCCACTTTAGTGAATATGAATGTTTCAGGAAAATAAAACTTTATGAGAATTTTGGCATCAATGTTTCAGACCGCATTCCATTTTATAGGATGAGTAAACTAATTATTATTATTATTTGTGTTCTTCAGTGTTGTTGATTATGTAGGATTTTATAATTTCCTACTTATTTTATTTTTGGGCTTGTTCTTGGCTCTTTGTATTGGTGGTGAACAAGTTTTGGGTGCTCTTGGCCATTGTTTTGAATCTCAAGGTACCAGTGAAGATTAGGTTATTAAAAATTTGAAACGTAGGATATATGTTGTTAATTTTTCCTCTTTTCTTGCTTCAGAGATTGCAGAAAATAGGGATGTAATATTAGGAGCATGTCCATGTGCTTTTAGTTGGCAAGATATTAAGGTAGTGTTCATTGGGGTAGGGGAAACCTTCTTGGGAATTAAGAAGTGAAACTTTAGGGCCTCGAGGTTTACAAGGCTGTGATGATTCTCTCCAATTGGATTTATTCCATGGCTCACTAGAACTAGTAGGACAGTTCTAATTGGGATGTATCCTCTGTTGGAGAAATTTGATGTGTTTGAGATTCAATATTTGATCTCCTAAAAGTAGGGGGAACATTTGATTCTTGAGCTTTAGCAGTCCATAAGAAATGTTTCCTTATGCCAAAATACTCATGAACCAAACATTGGTTATATCCTCATAGAGGTTCTGATGTTTTGAAAAGAGCATAAATTACCTAAGATTTAGATCCCATATTTGTTGATGAATATATATTTGGGTATCTCATTGAGTTAGTGACCAGTTTTGTAAGGAAAGCCCACTTATTGGTGTTATACAAAGGTGATAGTATTGATACTTTATTGCTTGGATGGTAGGGTTGAACTTGCAATAAGTTGGAACCTCATAATTTTAAGGTGATGCTGCTATAGGCTACATTTTTCATGTTATTGGGTTGCCTTCCATTATCAATATGTGCATATCCCCCAATGAATGATTTTATCTATGTCTGATCTTTGAAGTTGGTTTTTTGAACATGAATAATATAGTCGGTGCTTGGCAGCAAAACACCAAGTATTTGCAGCTCAAAACAAATTAAAAAAATATGTTTAGTTGTATCTATGCAAATTGAGAGTTCTAAAATGTTTAAGCTAGGAAAATTTACCAAATCTATATTTGTGGACTTGACTTTTCGGGATAAAAATTCACTCAGCAATTTCAATAGTCATTACGAAATGTTTCATATATTTTAAAATTTCTATAAATAATTCCCAACCTGATGGTATTTGTTCTTTTTAGAAATGCATTATGTTTCACAAGTGGTGGACATTTTCTTGAAAGAAGCAGTTGTCACAAGTTCATATTCAAGTGCATTTATGATTGTACTTATTCTTTAGGAACAATATTTTTCGCACCTAGTTAACAATTTCCCAATTTTACATTTTTGATCCCTGCTTCTCTTAATAACTAATCAAATACATTTTGATGATTGATCATGATTTTATTGGATATATTTGCAAAGTATTTTATGATTTGGTAAAGAGTGGATATGGTAATTGAGCTTTAGTACATGTGTGTCAATTATGATCTTAGTTTGTGCTAAACTAGATAGATTGGTTTACTTTAGACAATTGGATCCAACTTTTGGAAAAGTGATTCATATTGAGATGAATTTAATTTCTATCTGAAAGCACTATATCCTTTTCTATAGTGTTGTTTACCCAACTTTCACTCATTATTTCTAATGATGGAATGATTCTAAGGTACAAGGTGAAGAAATCTGGTCCTTGCGATTGTTAAAAAATTCCTAAATTCCTAAATTATATTATCCTAGATACATGATTCACATTGGTGGAATGCCATTCTTTCCTATTTTCAATTCTTTTACCCCAAAAAGGAATATTTGTGCTTGCTCTATAGTGGATATTTTCCTAGCATTACTATATTATGCTCAACAATTTATGAAGAAAGAGATTTAGGATTTTTCTGATACCAATTATTCTAGATATATGATGTATATTTTGATCTTTATTTTTGGAATGTCATAATTTCTCACAGTTATTACTTTATTAATTAGCAAGGATTAGTGCCATATTCGCTCTGTAGTGGACACATGCTACTCTATACAACTTGGTATGCCTATATTAGGGTTAATGTCATACAAATGATAGTGATAGAAAAAGAGATTCAAAGATTTACTTATTAGTGTACTGATAAATTTGACAAACATTAATCATTCCTTTGTGATATTTCTTAATTACCATGTAACATGGTTGAAACATTTTCAATTGATGACCATTAAATTTAATTTGCAATTAGAATAATATATCTAATGCAGTCAAGGATATTTGTTTTTGTGAGCCTAGCCTTAGTTGGTGACCACTGACAATTGTAAAGTATTGTCCAAGATTTGTTAGGCTAATTTTGTCTGAACAGTGGGATTTATATAAAAGGTTGTAACTCTTAGTTCTTTGTTAGTGTTTCCTTAATACATTTAGCCTTAATGCCATGATATGGTCATGAAGAACTCTCCTACAAGTCAGTTCATCACCACTTAGAATTTTGTGCACTTTTATACCAAACTTGTTATGTAAATTTTTACATTATGTAGAATTAGAATTATTCCATCTTAAGGGATGCATCATTTAGGTAATCATGTTTATTGTTCTATGCCTATTGAATTATTTTCCATTAATAGAGGTCTCTTTTGTCAATGGTCACTAAGCATCTTTTTATATATGTGGTTTAAATGTCTTAGCATTATTTTTAGTTCATGAAAATAGATAGAGAAGGTTATATTATAGGAGTATCAATAAACATTGTAAGTATGTAAGCTTAAAAGCTATCACGGAAGACCAGGTATCCTAGACCAAACACAATCATGGACAAAACTGTAATAATTATTATCTACTAAACAGTGTCATGACTGCCATGAGGACTAGCAAGACCCTAAAAAACTATGTCTATCTTAAGAGTAACATACACATCCAAATATTAATAGGCTTAGAATGTCCTTTAGTTATTGACTAAAGCAGATTAAATTTTAACAATAGCATGACTTAGAAATATCAACATATAATATCAAAATCTGGTACATCCATCAACTACAATCATTTCTGATTATCATAATCGCAAGTGGAAAATGCTTGCATTGATATTAAAAATAACCTTGACGTACATATTTATAGGCACAACATTAGCAAGTATTTATCCATAGGAAAATTCCACTTATATTGAGGAAAATTTCAAAACATATTAAAAAACAAAGGACTTTGAATTCATGTGACACATCATCAAATAGTACTGCTGATTGTCAAAATCGGACCTATTAATTTTGAATCTTTGACACTTTTAAATGCATTTCTCTTTGATACATTGAGAGGCCATTCGTGCTTTATGTATAAATTTGTTGGGATTTTCCTTTAAAACTTGGGGCTTGGAGAGATAAAATAATTCTTTGGATGACATTGGATTAGTATAGTATGGAACTATAAATGAACGAAGATAAGAGAAACATTCAACAAGTTCTAATTCTTTAACATTTCAAGGCATACAAAGATTAATATTTGCACCGATATTTAACAATTCAAGGTTTATGAAAACTGATATTTGCACCAAAATTCTGCTACAAAGATAGGTAGTTAAAAAGTAGATTCCATCCATGTTACCTCTAGAATATCCACAAGGTATGAAATTAATGCTATTGTAGTTTGAACTAAAGTGGACTCATATTTTGCTATTATGTATGACACTAGTAAATAGAGTGGAAATTGATAGTATCTTACAAGATGGATCAAAAATGTTTGAAAGGTTTGGTAGAATATGGAGACCATAAGGAAACTTCTTTGTAACTTACTATAGTTTTGTTTCCAATTTAAATCTATATGTAGTTAATATTATCCGTGAAACAACATCATTTTTGTTGGATGTTTTGAAACCTAATTTGCCAAAACATGGGCATCTTCAAACTAAGGCAAGTTGTTAATATGATCATGAATCAACTAGCTTTTAAACCTAGTTTAAAAGTATTCTAATGTGCAAAGTATGAAAAGAGTGAAAATGTAACTATCTATACATTGTTGATTGTAGAAATTATTGTGGTTTTGTCTTTTCTAATTTTATTTTCCTTGCAGGTTCTTGGGATTAATTTAGTCACTTTCCCTAATGTTGCTAATGTTATCTTGGCAAATGGAATTTTCAGTCACTATGACCATCCTCATATAGCACAGTTGTGTGAGAAAGATGGTTTATATATGTGTACACTTCAGGTAGGTGATTTGTTGGGAGTACACTTGAGCTTTAATATAGATTGAATATTTTGTATGAAATATTGTCTATATGAATTTTTGTGGAAATCTTTTTTAGGTTTACTCCATTTTTCCTTATGTCAAATGGTTTCTTAGGAAATATTTATGCATCACTAATATTGTAAGTTTGGTTACAACACTATATAGAGTTGCCTAATATCAAATGTGTCATTGTCAATGCCCATTCTATTGAGACATAGGCCTGTGAAACATCCTGTGCTCTTGAATTTGAATAGAAACTATCAATTCCCTTGCTGATTCTAGACCTTTTCAAGCCCTTGTCAAGTTCTTTGGGACCCTTTCTAGAGAGTGGGCATTGGAGTGCATGAGTGATCTCCTCCCTGGTAAAGTGGTGGATAGTGGCCCCAATGACCACATTTTCATCTATTACTCTAACCATGGAGGACTTGGAGTACTTGGTGAGAAACTATATTTGTTTAAAATTATAATTGTTATCTTTAATTGTCTCTAGTGGAATTTCCAAATTGCCAATGAATACTCAAACTGAAGAGAATCTAAAAGCTGAACATTTTTGCATTATTTTTCAGAATAGATTTCCTGACTGCTCTAGTTTTATAACCCTCCATATACTAAATTGGATTTTTGTTTAAAGAATTTTTGATTAACATTGTCCCATTTATGATAGAGACATATCCCATTATTTCTAAAATTGTCATAGTAGTGAATTTTAACCTCACTTTTTACAAATTCTCTACTGGACGATCAGATTTATTGGGCTTGTTTCCAAAAAAATAGTATTCCTACCCTAAAAGAATCTATGCATATTCTTGACAGTACTCTAATATGTTCCTCCATATTCTTTTGCAGTCATTTGGAATAGCTTAAAACTCATGCAAGAATGAAATCAGGCTTGAGTCATTCCATGTCACTTGTTTAGTAGACTTAATATGGTCGATCATTCATTTATTGTCTTTTCCAGAATAAGATGCATTTTCAACCATCTTAGATAGGGAAAACTATGCATATTCCTCCCAATGCCCTAATGTGTTCTCCCGTATGCATTTTCAAATATTTGCAACATGTTAGTCATAAAAGAATGGAATTGGTCTTAAGCCATTCCATGTCACATCCTTTGTCAACTTAATATCTGTAATCATTTAGGCTTTGATTTGTGGTCCATTAGACTAATTATTCTCATGGATGTCATTAAAAATCTTCATTCATATATTCATTTATCATTTTTTGTCTACAGCTATAGCTTGGAGAATCACTAGATGAGGTAGCTTTTGTTGTGGCTGCTACGATACTAGGTTTTTTTCTTTACAAATGGCCAGCATCTTAACTATTTATTCAATTTTATCAATCAATTGGGAGGTACCATGAGTTTGAATATGAGGTGCTGAACACAATTGATTTTAGTAGTACAAGGTAACATGGTTCATTGATATAAATTACATATCATAGTTCATTTGTTTACAATATACAGGTAATAGGTTTTGAGTGAAATTTACTCAAAAATTAATAGCATATACTTATTTTTCTCAATTGGGTTTCATGAAGCATATGTATGTGATTGTCCATGATCCACATGGTGAGATTTTACTTTTATGAAAAGGTGTTGATAATGTCATTTTTGAGAGACTTTCTTCAGAAGTAGAGGAGTGGAGATACAAAACACTGGAGCATTTGAAGGAGTATGGAGAAGCAAGCCTTAGAATGCTGGCTTTGGTATATTCAAAACTTAATGAAGAATCCTACTTGGATTGGGAGGCAAGTGCATTTAAGTGTAGGTCTTATTGTCTGTTGGCATATTCTTGCACATTGAATTCAAGTAATAGAGATGAAAACATGAATTCATTCATTGAGACCTATTTCTATTTCATTTAATCATAATCATGTACAGAAGAGATGGATCAAAGCAAAATAGGATATTATTAATTTTGATGAATAGAGTCAAAGTCTAGAATAGTTAGCTGAAGAAATTGAAAAAAAAAAAGACTCTTATTGGAGCCACTACCATTGAGGACAAGCTATAGGTGCAAAACATTGAGAAATTTTGAGTTTTCAATAAATTAGAAACTTTTACAAATTACAGTTAGGGAGTTTTCATTTACTCATTATAGAATGATTCCTTTGAATTATTGTTGCAAGTTTAACAGAGATAAGTAAGGATTATTGAGTCAATGAGTTTGACTTAAAAAATACACTTTTGAATCCTGATAGCAATATCACAATTTAGCAGAGATGTGCATGTTTTATTTTGCTAAGATTTCCAACACCATAAGTCTCACAAATTCTTCTTAAATAGTTTTTTCTCCTTGTATTCAAGTCTTAAATAGTGTTATGTGTAAATCGAAGGATCAAATATCTCTTTATTAAATTGAAACTAGAGCAGACCCTTATCGATGCATATTCAGGCAAGGGCTAGAAAGGCCGGAGGTTCGTTCATTTAATGGACTCTATTCTTAGAAAGATTTTGAGTCATGACCTTCAAATTATTCTTTTTTAAAATTTGTATGGACTCATTAATTTTGTAATGTACATGTGAATAATTTCTTACTTATGTGAAAAAATCAAATATATCACCTCAAATGCAAACATTTTTGTAGATAGAACCTTTTCTTGGTAGTACACAACTTTTTCACACACCTCTTGCTAGAGGAATGTTGGAAATCTACTCGAATGACACACTATCAATTTTTTTGTATATCTTTTAGTTATTATAATTGTTAGGTAAAAAGTCTATTGCCACATATTAAATTTTGAGGCTACGAGCTTGCTTTTTTGTACCAGTCTTAGTTATTATAACTAGGTAATATTCACCATCTCTCTCTCTCTGATTTTAGGTTGATAAGTACTCTTGCTAAGACAAAATCCACTCCCACTTCAACACTTCATTAATTTGGGTCTTTTAAGTTCCTATGCTTGAAAATTTGTTGATCTCTTAGCAAAGCCTTTAGAAGAGAGATGAACTACATAGTTTTGGAATAAAAGGGGGTCATAGCTGAAAATTTTGAACTTTTTTGTGTATGTTCCATTTGGACATGTCCCTAGCTTTCAAACCTCTATATCTATCCGCAATGGCATTGTGGGTACAGTGGGGTAGCAATGGATAGTTTGTTCATCCCTAAGAGTCATTACTGTTTGAGATGTCCCTCGGTTGTTTTGGAGATAGTGAAATATCCTTAACAACAAAGTGAGTTGTTTATAATGTTTTAAAAAAATTATTTATAATATCAATTTTTTTTTTTGAATATATCATTGCAACATTATAAGAGCAGTATAACATGATCCAATTGTAACAATAGTATAAAAGGATAGCATAATTTATCACAGCAGCAATAGATAGGAGTGATAGAAATAGTAGTACTTGTAGTTTAGCAACACTAAATATATCATCATTCAAATATCACTTCATCCTGGAGATGGCCAGTGATGTCTAAGATCTCCCTTGATTGTCCTAGGGATGGATCAATGTCCTTAATGTCTGGAAAGAAAAATGTTCATTAACATCAAAAAAATATTTTTAAATATATCATTGTAGCATCATAAGAGCAGTATAACATGATAGCACAATAATAGTAGCATAAAATGATAACATCATAGCATCAATGATAAATATATTATGGTAGCAATAGAATAACAACTAAATTAGTCATGATGGCAATGGTAGCAACAATAATTATAGTAGTATAACTGCACTAAATCTATCAATTTCATATAATAGTTTGTTCATCCCTGAGATAGCCGATGATGTCTGAGATGTCCCTTGATTGTCTGAAGGACTTGCAAGATGTCCTTATCATATTTCAGAGAAGAATTTGACCATTTAAGAGAACTTTCAGCAAGCCAAGCTCAAGATTTGGCAAAAAATAAGTTACGTGTTAAAGAACTTGAAGAGAAGGAAATTGTAGTAACAGGAAATGTAATAACACTTTTGGATATTCTGTGTATTCATATGTTGATTTTAAAAGAAATGAAAAAATATCAATGTTTTCATTTTAATCTTCAATTTATATGGTGGTAATTGGTAGATGTTTATTTATGAAGTTTGTAGGGATAGGTTTCGTTAGGAACAAATGATTAATTGATCCACTCTGTCATCTTGAAAGGTTGAAGGTCTCATGAAGGATATTACAGTGGCAGAAGAAGATATAACTAGATGGAGGAAGGCTTGTGAGCTAAAAGAAAAAGCTAGAAAAGCTATCATGGAGGAGTGCCAACAAGAGGTATTCAATTTTTCTTATATTGTTGTGCTTGTCAGAGTTCATAGTGGACATATGTTTTCTTTCCTTACATTTCACCTTGTAGATCCCTAGGCAATTATTTGGATTGTCAATATGTGCAAACATGCATTCATAAGAATGGGATGAACACCGAATGTTTTAAAATGACATTTGTAGACCACCTTGCACTCTATGAGTTCTACGAGTGATAAAGTTCACTACTAATCAGTATTGTATCAATGTTTCAAACTGATTACATATTGAATTAAGCTTGATAAACAACAGGCTGATGCGAAAACAAAAAATTGAAACAAAATCAGAAATCTTAATCAAGGTCCTTAGATATGATACTCTCCTATGAGTACTTGGTACTTGGGGTACTTGTACCTAGTACTTGTGTATGGATACTTGGGTACTTGCACTCTACAACTTCTACAAGTGGTAGATTTTTCTATTAATCAGTATTGTATCAAAGTTTCAAACTGATTACCTAATTTTATTTAAAAATGAAATTGCTTGAAACTATAAAAAATCTGTGCAAAAACACCATCAATTACACCTTAAGAACACTGTAACCCTTGTCGCATTTGAGAAGCACAATTTGTGGCACCAATCTTTTTGGTATTGACTTCCTGTCAGCACTAAGTTGTAGCACAATTACAACCCCCTGCCCCAACTGTACAACATTCCCATGGCATTCATATATTCATTTGGTATATCTACTAACATTGATTATTGTTTTTGTTTTTCTAGTTTGTGAGGTTTTGATGTATAAATCTAGGTGGGATTTGATGAGAAATAGTTGGGATTTTTCCAAGCTGGGTAAGAATATAAAGTCATGAATGACCAAGCATTAAATAGTGCAATATGTTGTTGTACATGGATTTGATATGCTATTTTGACTGCAGGCCCTTCTATCTCTCCTTTTTTCATACACACAAATCAATGATAAAGAGAAACTAGGGGGCTACATAATGGAAGCTTTTGTTGAGTTGAGGGAATGGATTGGGAATTAAAAGTCATTAAATTTTGATTGATTGTGTTATAACTTATTTCACCACCTAGTTTTTCCCTTCATTCATTCATTTATGATTCAAGAGTGGATATATATTTTGTCTTTTGTTATGCCCTTGTGATCTATGTTTCTACAGTGATATTTTTTAGTAGAGAAGGAAGAAAGGGAAAAAGAAAAGGAAGGGTCTTGTATACACTATAAAGTAGAAGTTGTGGCTTACATACAATACTTTAGTTGCGAGCAGGAGCAGTAGGAGGCTAGGTCAGTCAATAGTAGTGGTAGTAGTGGTAACAGTACTAACTATACCATGCTATACTGTGCAGAGGCAGACTATGATTCCACATTTTGCATGCATGTCTACCAAGCTAATGGCAACAACATCCAACAATAGTTCTCTATCATTTATGCTTTGAGAGATGTCTATAACCCATTTCAAAGGTTCCATTTTGGCACAGATGAGAGATGTTGGCAAAGCACATATATTTAACTCATTTTCTTTGATATAAATATACACACACATATGTGCATACATGTGTGCATGTATGTGTGCAGATATATTCAACAAATCAATATGCACAGCCTACAATATTGGCTTTCCATTAGACGACATTTCATGGAGGCAGTCAATAAAATAGTTCAAACACATTTCTTATGATTTGACATTTTGCATGCATGTCTACCAGGGAAATTGCAACTTAAACAAATATATTATCTAAATATATCTTTTTGTGCATATCTAGCAACCATGGCTTTTGATGACCACATTACGTTTAGGCATCCTATCAAATAGTTCACATGACTTATCTATGCTTCCATTTTGCAAGCATGTCTCCCAAGGAAAATGCTACTACTTCATCTACACCATCTAACAAAATCCTTTAGGCTTTGATGGATGCCTATAGCTTATCCCAAAGCTCTCATTTAGTAGTTATGAGATGATAAATCAAGAGGAAATAGTTGAGAGCTTAGAGTGACATAATTTTTAGATGATCATATGAAATAAAATAGGCACGCGAGTAGAAAGATGGAGCTGGCATGTATAAAGATTTTAGAACCCTTGCCAGCATCCTCCTTGTTTGTGCCAAAACAAGAGTTTTGGAATAGGGCATGAACATCTCTCAAAACATACACAAGGCATGTGATCTTTTTGATTTGATGGCTAAAAGAAATTCTATCTCAGGGCTTACAATGATTTTAAAATATAATATATTTAACAAAAGGCCTCTAGACACATTCAAAGATAAATTCTACAACCTTTAGCAGTATATTGGATGCCTGTGTTGAAGGGGGGGCATTAGAATAGATTATAGACATATCCATTAAAATACAAAGTATAAGTGAATTTTTTGATGTAGTTTCAACTTCTCTCGTAGATAGTAATGCTAGCTTTGGAAGCATGGACAAGGCATGTGAATAATTTACAGGCTCACATACGACCAGTTTGGGGTTTGGGTTCAGATTTACATTGCATTTTTCCTCATTCATCATTTCACATATCAATAAGGCTGGTGATGACAAGGAGTGCGAACATTGTAACAATGCAAAATGTGAGTAGTATATTTTTGAATCATTTTTTTGTGTGTTTCATTGTGCACTATTTTAAGATAAGCCCTTTCTTGTTAAATAGTTGTTAACAACCATAATTCAAACATACGGCTAGCACAATGCTCCTGAGTCAAGTAAGGATTTTTTTTGTGAATCCTTACTTAGGCCATGAAGTTTGACAATATCTAAAAAAATTCATTTCCTTTCCTATTCATAATTCACATGATGCATTTATTCTATTTATTTTGATTTTCCCAATATAGTTTATGACTATAATTAGAGTGAATTCTATATATAGTTTATGATTTTTTTTTTGAGGCATTCCATAAAAAAATTCATATGCCTTGCAAAATGTCAAATCATAGGGAAGGCATGTGAAATATTTTATGGAATGCCTCAAAAAAATTTTGACCAATGCTTGGCAGTTTTCTACCAGCATTGGTCAAAATTTTGACCAATGCTTGGCATAAATTGTGCCAACAATTTTGAAAGTTTTTGACCCACATATTGGTCAAAATTTTGACCAACCAGTGAGTTGGTCAAAATTTTGATGAGAAAATTTTTGACCAATTGGTTGGTCCAAATTTTGACCAACTTGGGTCAAAATTTCAACCAATAATGGTCAAAAAATGAGCCCAAATGTACTAGTGTCATAATTGAAATACTAGATATTTCTGCAGAATCAAAACCAGTGTTACCCTCTCCTAATAAACTTGTTGAGCCTATTTTAGAGGGTAATATACCTAGCTCTTCCAGAGAAAAAGGAAAGCATAAGGTTGGTAAAGAAAGCCCTAATCTTGAAAAGGAAGCCCAAAACCCTTCTATTAAAGTGACAAAGAGAAAAAGGTCTATTCCTGCACCAACCACTCCTATAGTGTCTACCCTAATACCACCTAAACCAAAGTGGACCCACAAAACAATAGAAGTTAAAGAGGTTCATGTGCATTGAAGCCCTTGCATGTGAGGTCAAGTAACCCCAGTTTCTAGTGAAAAACTAGATTCTTGAATTTCAAAATCTCATATAGAATTAGTAGTTGAGAGTATTCTAGATGACTCTCCTATATGGTTAGAACCCCAAAATGTGGAAACAAATGAAAATGATCCTATTAATGAAATGCCACATGGAAATTAGAAAATGTGTGAGTCAAACCCTTCTATTGTCTTAGAAAAAGCCTCTAAAAATGATCAACCTACTTTGCCACCAGTCCCTGCATATTCTAATGTTTTTATCATACCTTATAGATCCTCCTAGTATACCCATTACTTCCAACAAGTTGCTAAGGAAAAAAAAGAAGAAATCTATGGCTCGAGAATTCCCTTCATGTACAATTTAGTCTATATTATTTGGTCTATACAATCACTTCATTTTTAAAAAGGCCTTGTGGAAGTAAGAAAGAGAATAAATGCAAAAAGTAATATTTGACAAAGATGAGGAAATTGAGCCATTGAAAGAGCAACTTGAGAAATAGAAACAATGAATGAATAAGGCTTTAAAGTTAGCTGACTAGGTAATGGCCTATAGGCCACCACCTAGGGTGTATTCCCTTAGTCTGAAGGAGTAGTTTTTGCTAGTTCAACTAATGATGACAATAAGGGATGTTGATTGTGAATTTAAAAATGCTCAAGATTTCTACAAATTGTATCTGACTTTGCCTTCATGGTAGAAGAATTTGTTGTGTGAACTTTATTTACATAATTTTATAATTCTACATGAGATGGAGTGGAACCCTCTACTTTACATAGGGGATGTTCACCTAAGAGCTTTAATGTCGTAGATGTACAATGAGACAAACTATGATAGGCAATTAAATGCCTATAGAGATCTTGAGAAATCTAAACCATTACCACTATGGGCTGAATTATGCAAGCTTGATGACCTTCTAAAAGACTAGTTCAGACTAACCTATGGAAGACAAAAAATAGAGATCATGGAAAAAGCATTTGTAGAAAGAGAAAAGGTTTATAGAGATTACCAGACACTTCCAAGATTTACAAAGCAAAGAGCTATTGCTGGGCTTAGGAACTAATGGAACCGACAGCCAAAATCTTTTAAAAAGGTAGAGCCACATAGGCCTATCAACTATGAGGTAGTTGTTAATAGGGTGGCCAAGTAAATATAGCTAGGAAGAAAAATTAGAAAGGAACAATGGATTCATTGGCTTTTCAGATTCCTATCCTTCTTTGGCCTCTTTGTGGTAATGATGCTACCAAAGAAGATCCATTGATTGAGGAACACATAGGTGAACATTGGAAGTGCACTAGAGGATTCTTCTACACTTTCAGAAGTGGGAAGGAAGGGAAAACCATAGTGGGGGACTTCAAAGCTATGGAAAGAAAGTATAATGCTTGAGGAAAAGCATTTGAATACTGGGGGGCAAATGATGAGGCATATTAATGTCTCAATTTTGATATAGTTTTTATAGTTTGGACTTACTCTTTGTGCTTTGTCAAAAACATTTCCAAAACATTTGTTTAAATATCTTTTGAACTTATGCCAGAGATAGTTAGAACTTACTAAACCTATGGGTAGTGTATATGAAATACTTTTCTTAATATTATACATAAAATGCAGTATTTCATAGAAAAAACTTAAGCTATGTTCTAATACCTGAATAATAGTAGGAGTGTTATTTGCATATATGTTTTGGATGTTTCTAACTTTTAGGAAAATGAAGAGTGATGCAAAGGGTGGTGATTACTGCATTAAAGGAAGAGGATGATGGAGACTGATCATGGCAAGGTAAAGCAAAATTCAATTCCTATGAATCAACTATGCCTATAGAGGAGTTATTGTTCTAGAAAATCTAGGAAACACAACTTGCTATATTTCTTGTAAGTTGTTATTTTTTTTCTTAGTAATAAATATACCATGTCATGGTTGATCTTCCACCATCTTTTCTAGCAATGTTTTTTCAAGACTTTTATGTCATGTTTTTAATAAGTATCCAATCCTCTATATAATGGATTTGGATTGTCTTAGTTAAATAATAAGGAAAATATAGACAATGTTGGTTTAAGATTCAAAAGTTACACTTTTCTGTTGTTCATGAATTATTCAGTTGATGTAATAAAAGAAGGATTTTAATGAAAGAGTGATTTTGGAATACTTGTTGTGTTCATATTTATTTGAAACCAACAAAGGGGGCCCACTTGAGAGGTGGAATAGATTTAGGTAGAGTAGATTCATTCCTTGCAATTTCCTATTTTCAAGATAGATTTACTATATTAGTCCTATAGTATTGTTATTGTGAAAGTTCCTACAACACTTGTAAAAAATGATCATGGTGGATGTTTTGAGTTGTTAACTAGTTTAGGTTCATTTTTCAAAGCTTTCTATGATTATATAGTTTTAGCCCAAGTGTGTTTACTATTTTGTAGTAGTAGTATAGATTACTTTCATGCATTTTACCTTCCTGCAATATAGGTGTTAAGACTCTTAAAGGAACTTAGTACAGATACTGTGTTGACCCATTTCAAGTCCTACATCCCTTAGTTGACAATTCAATTGTATTTCATGATGGAATAGGTAGTCTTCAGAATAGATATAGTATCCTTGAGAGACAATGGTGTGATTATCTTCATCTATTATAAAACCATATAGAAACCACCCAGTTTGAGGTACTACTCAATGGGAACCCCTAGGGAAACTTTGAGTTGGGTAGGGGTTTAAGACAAGTGGACCCTCTTTCCCCTTACCTCTTTATCATGGTGGTTGAAGTGTTAGAGAGAGAGGTTTGCAGATTGGCCATGTTAGGTGACTTAAAAGGTATTCAACCTACTACCACTTTGATGCCTAAGGTTAGCCAAAAATTCATGGATGATACCTTCCTCTTCGATGAGTCCTCCATATAGGAAGCTAGAGCTTGAAGGAACCTCCTCTCCAATTACAAGAATTACTTAGGTCTAAAAATTAACCTAGATAAAAATAAGATATATTTTTTAACATCCTTGAGGTTTTTTAGGTTAAGGTCAAAAATATCCTTGGTTTTCAATTAGAGAACCTCTTGGACACATACCTTAGGTTTCCTCTAACCCTGAAGGAGGTCTCTACCAACTATTGGAAAACTGTCCTAGATAGAATGCATAAAAAGCTTGCTAGGTGGAAGGGCAAGTTGATTAGCAATGTAGGAAAATTGTAACTCCTAGGTACGACACTCCAAGGAATTCTCATCTACTTCCTCTCAATTTTAGGATCAACCAACACATGGTAGGAAAACTTGAAAGAGTGCAAAGGAACTTTCTTTGGTCTGGCACAGAGGAGAAAAATAAATGGAGTCTTGTGAATTGGGAGAGTGTGTGTAAAGCCAAGGATAAAGGGGGACTGGGTATAAGAAGAATTGTTGATATGAATAAAGCTCTACTCACAAAAATGGGGTAGAGATTGGTGGAAAATGAGAGTAGCTAGGGAATAATCATGAGGGCTAAGTACCTTGTCAACACTCACTTTAGATATAACCTCCTTGATAATGATCTACCTAGTGGGTCTAAGATCTGGAATAACATTCTCAAAAATAGGTCCCTTATGAGGAAAGGCATGATATGACCAGTTGGGAAAGGGAAAAGAATCAGATTCTAGGAGGACAACTAGATAGGGGAAAACCTCTTAGTTAAAAAAAATTCAATGGCCTTTAGGAGCCTCTAAAAAGAATGATGGGGACAAAGGTGGTGGACTATATTGATGATTGTGGGAAATGGAAAGGCTTATCTAGTTTGTATATACCAAATAGTGAGGACTCCTTAATCAAAGAGTTGGAGGATCTAATCAGCCACCATGTACTTCATATGCATGCCCATTCAGTTGAAGTGGTGTGGGATAGGTAGACAAATGGTTGATTCTCGGTCAAGTCTTCCTACCAACTCATCTTCAAAAATGATCAAAACTTGATAAGATGGAGAAAGATATGGATTAGTCAGTTATTGCCAAAAGTGAACTTCTATTGGTGCACGGTGATGCATGAAAAAATCCTCACTACTAATAACCTTCAAAGGCATGACTTACCATTACCAATAGATGTTATCTATGTAATGAGGTAGGGGAATTCATTGCCCACCTCTTTTTGGAATGCCCCTATACCCTAAAGGTCTGGTCCTACATTTGGAAAAAATTCTTGATGGATTGGGTCATGAACAATAGAATGAAGCAATTTGTGGAGAACTGGAGTTGCCCATTCTACCACCCCCACCTTGGAATCCTTTGGAATCTCCTCCCCCCATATGTTTGCAAGGGAATTTGGAAGGAGAGAAACAATCAGGTCTTTTGTGAGGAGGAAAGGGGTGAGGAGGTTGTGGGAGAGATTCTGGGAAAGCTCATTATTGGGAATGTTATGGTAGAAAAATTTAGATTGCCACAAAAACCCCAAAATAGGAAGGAGAGGATATTGCTGAGAGATGGAATTTCCCTAATTTCCATAATTTTGACAACTCAAAAGTGGCTGCCAAAAAAAATATGTGTTGGATTCTCCCCACTTGTCCTACTATAAAACTAAATTGTGATGGGGCTATGCATTAGGGGCTTGTGGTAGCTGGTGGTGTGCTACATGAAAAAAAGGGTAATGTGTTGGTTTCCTACTTAGGAAATTTTGGCCATGGAACCAACAATGCGGTGAAAGCCACCGCCTTACTTTGGGGGCTAAAAATTGTGGTGGAGATGAAGGTTGGAAGACTTATCATTGATTCAATTCAAGGTCGGGCTCAAGCTGGTTGGGCCTTGAGGCACATCCTTGGGGACATATGACATTATCTTATGAAACTGGATTATTATGATTTACAACACACTTATAGGAACGGAAATGTAGTGGCAGACGCCTTGGCTAGGTGTGGTTTTGATTTTGTGAACATAAAAAGTTGGAAGAGTGTGGAAACGCTACCCAAGAATGTAAAATCCCTCATTTGTAGGGAAAAGACCCCACTAAATTAGGTTTTATGACCTTCCAACTTTGAAAAATAGACATTTTTGGTGGGCTTTCATTATTGTGATAGCTAAGGTCACCATAATGTTGACAATGTGTCTCACAAAGGGAAAATATATGGATTGCATCATGAAAGGGCACGAAAAAGGTGAATTAATAAACAACATTGGCTTTAAAATTAATGCCATTATTGTTTGGTGTTATTGCATGATTACAAGAAAAGTTCTCATTAATACCAAGGTGAGATCATTATGGTACTACGTGCAAAATCCTCACACTCCTTGTAATGATATTGCAAACTGGCATGTACATTCTTGTATTCACAAGCTTGTGAAGACTTTAAAATGAAAGTTTTTAACTGTCGATTGCTCTATTTTTAGGCCTACCTTGGCAATTTTTTGGGTGCAAATGATGATTACTAAGATTGTGGAAGGTGATTTTGTCGAGGAGAAAGTTTCCATGGGTAGGGAACTTAATAGATTGGAGCCCACAAAGATGAAGGATTTCTCCAAAAGGTAGGCCACATGGATAATGCTAAAGGAAGGAGGATTTGTCCCCTACATGCAAGCCATGGCTAGGTACTAGAAAAATTGTTCACAATAGTTCATCACTACCTAGAAGGATAGGCATGTGACTATCAATGACATCTCTTTTTAGGTGAATGAAGAGTCTATTGCTATGGAAATAGGCTTGGATATGAAGGGTAGGAAATGGAAAAAAATCATGAAGGTGGCAGATGAGGTGAGTGTGTCCAATTTCTTCAAAGAGAATGAGGCTCCTAAGTGATATCATGGTGGCTTTAGGAGAGACAAGCTTTCAGAGCCCTGGGATGATGTGTGTTTGATGATAATGAAGTATCTGATGCTAGAGGGTAGACATGGTGTGTATTACTTTTATCATTTCTCTCTACTTAACCATTTTCACAATAGGGAATTTGTTAGTATTCCTTTCTTTCTGATGCATACCCTTGAAGACACTATGATAAATGTTAGAGAGAAGAAGAAAAAAGGGGCTAATGTCACCATTATCCACCAAGGGCTCATGTTCCACCTCTTCCAATTTCACCTAGCCCTCTGCCCTCCTCATGTGATAGCCATTGATAACATCCTACCCTTTGGAGCCCCCTTGCATTTGGAATTTACTAGTGGTAGCTATGGCCCCACACCTCAACCCTCACCTAGCCAAACCCTTGTTAAGAATAGGAAAAACAAAACTCTAACCCTCGAGCCCAAGCCCAACAAAAAAATTAAAATGGACAAGAGAGTGGAGGTTGAAACTGGGGACTCGGATGAGGAAATTTGTGGGAATAGAAGGGGGTCAGGAAGAATTGCTAAGACCCAAGGTCGATACAAATAAACAATCAGTTGTTCTCAAGAAGAGGAGGAGAAAGATGCCAACTCTGAGGAGAGTGACAAGAATTTGGGAGAAGGTATGGATAAGGGAAAAGAAGAGATGGATAAAGATGTGGAGAAATGGGATGACATGCTTGATGGCACTTGGGACTTTAATGCAGACAACACTACCAAGGACCCCTCCCCCGACCCCACACGTCTCTACCACTATCACCATGCCTTTTGTTGTCAACTAGGAGTACCCCATTATGACTAATGTCTCCCTTGACACCATTTCCTCTCTAGTTAGTAAAGAGGGCTAAGATAACTTGAAAGGCCAAGCTAACAATCTTGATGTGTAGGATAAGTAGAACTCCCTAGTGAATTGTAGTAGGACCCTAAAGCTAGAAACCAAGGAGAATGAACCTATTACTCACAAGGAAAACCATGAATTGATGGACAAGTGCATGGTGGTGGAGGAGGGATTCAACCTCTTCTCCAAGTTCAATCTCAAAATGACACACATAGTGGCCACTAGTCTTCAGTTGTTGGCCAATAACTCAAAGGAGTAGAACCTTGGAAAAGAGGACACAAAGTTTCTTTATAGCTTCCTTGCTAATGACTGGGCCAAGAATCGCATGGCTGCAAAGAGAAAGAAAAAGGATGCTAGTTAGTGGCTCACTAGTTTTTGTTGTTTTTTTGGTACTTTATTGGTCTTTCTCCCCTTTTATTGTTGATGGTTTTTTCTTTTTAAGCTAAACTTATTTATGGGTTGTAGGTGGTATGATGTGATGACCACCTACATGCAATTTGTTAGCTTGTGAAACTTTACTAGTTTTAAAAGTTGGTATACTAGTAACCTTATATATTGTAATACTATTTATTATGTTTTTTATATGAACCGTTAGGGGGACTATTTGGATGTTTGTTCATTGCTAGCTAGTTTTGTATTGGTTGTTAGTAGGTTTTGTGTTGATTGTTCCACCATCGTTGTAAGGGTCAACCCCCTAGTTTTTTGGTTGCTTTTTTTTTTATCAAAAACATAATTGTATTAACCCTTCCAATTATCTTTTCTAACTTTGAATAAGTTAATATAAAGTGAGATAAACTATATTAAATTTTACCTTAAATAATATATAGAATATAGAATAATAATTATAATTGTCATGTTAATTATAAGAAATTAAATCTATAGTTAAGTATAGTAAATATGATTATATAAATGACAATGATTCATTTTTTCTTCCAGAATATATAAATATAATTTTGATACCATTTTGAAAATAAATTTGGTTAATTTATAATTACAATATACATAGGATTAAAATAATTATAAACAAAAATGTTTAATTACTATACTCATAAATACAATTATAGAATTATTTGAATATTATTTTCATTTTATTAAATGTAATATATAATACCATTTAATTTTCTAAACTATATAATTATTAGTTCTAAAATTAATTTATTTTTAAAAGTTAGAAATAATTTTGTAATTGCAATAATTTTGTAAATAATAATTAATAAATTTTTTTAAATTTTATAATTTCTAGTGTTGAGTGAACATACAGTATTGATATTGAGCTAGAAATTCTATAGCGACCGAGCAATTTAGTGATGACCAAGTGTTAGAACTTAGTAATGGTTGAGTGACAGTATTTTAAATTGCATATGAGAAATCATAATTTCTAGCCAACTTAGTTGATTTTTTGGGATATGGAAAGAAAATAGTATGAAAATCTTGAAAATATTATATTCTAATAGTATCTTCCTAAATATTCATTAATTTTTTTTGAAAAAATAAAAAGATTAGAAATAAAATTCAAAAAAAAAAAGACAATTTTTTAATTATCTTCGAAACTCCAAAAAATAACCTATCCACTAAATTAGAATTTCTCACAAATAATTTAAATTTATAATATAAATTTTAAAATAAGTTAACAAAAAATTGCTCCCATATACATCAAAATAAAAATAAATAATTTTTTTAACTTATAATACAAATTTAAAAATTATTTAAAAAATGTTCGCATCTATATCAATGAATAATTATTTAAATATTTCACAATATAATAATATAAATAAATACATGAACATCTAAATATAAGAACATTAGCATCAATAAATAGATAATTAAAAATACAAATCTATTTTTACTTCTTCTTTGATTTAGTTTATCTTTTTTAAAGCTTTTTAAAGGAAACAAAAAAAAGTGTTAAAAGAAAGTATCAAAAGAATAATATTTTTGTTTTAGAAATAATCAAAAAATTAAAAAATTGACAAGTCTTAAAATTTTTTCTTCGGAAATATAATTAAGTCTATCACCTCAGTTAACCATGACATAAAACTTTACACTATCCATAATTACATGTAAACCATATTCACTACCTTATCCCAAAATCTTTACCATAACCTAAATATAAAATCCTAGTTCTTTAAACAAGATATTAATTTCAATTCTAAACCCAAACCTAACTTTACCAAGCTAACCCTAAACTCTTATCCTAATTCTAACTCTAAATTTTAACCCTAATAAAAATCTCAACCTTAATCATAATTAAGACCATGATATAAACCTTACAATTTTTACAATTATGATAGCAATAATGTGATTTACATTTTAAAAAAAAATCTTAGTTATTTGTAACATTTATAATAAAAGTTTATACTAAATGGTTTTTATAAATAAATTTGTATCAATTTTTACATTAATTATGATAATAAATATTTTATATATAAATAGTAGAGATTAAGTATAATTAAATCAATTGAAATGTTTATGTAATATTTTTTATTTAATTCAAAATTATAAATTAGAACTTTTCAATAGAAAAAAAAAAAAAAAAATTAGTGAAAATCAATTTATTAAATAGCACAAATGAATCAAACATAAAGCACTCTAGAACTAGAACTAGAACTTATGGTAGTTGCCTTCTTGTCAATTCCAAAGATAAAACAACCTAGACCTTATAACATTTGTCTTCTTGTCAACCAATTAATTGTAGAGAAAAATAACAAAAACCATATGAACCTTAATTTCTGAATTTTTATTTCCATATTTACACTATAATTTTTCAATTATAACAATTTCAATTGCTAAACTTTTAATACCATGTAAAATTTAAATAGAAGTTTAATAAAGTTCTTATTAAGAAATAATCAAAGGCAAAAACATTTTTTAAAAATATTTAAAATATAATATAATAGCTTTCTTTCAAACTCATAATTTTATTTTAAAAAATTAACCATTTCAAATAAAAAAATAAAAAATAAAAAATTTCAAACTATCATCTATATATAATTAAAAGATGAAGTTTCAAACAAGTATTTATCATTAAATGCAAAGATAAAGGACAAGAGCTCTTGACAACTATTTCAAATGAAAATGTTTGTTTTTGGACTATAAGATATTTAAATAAATTTATTTTACATAGATTATGTATAATCTTTTCTTCTTCTTTTTTCTCTTTGAACTACAAGATATTTCAACAAAATTACCTTTCAAATTAATAATTTCAAATCTAAAATCTAAATTTCCTATTGTGTAAGATGCAAACTATAAGAAATTTCAAAAAAATTATATCACAAATATAAAAGATAATCATTGATATCAATGGAAAATGGGTGCAAAATCTCACCTTTTATAAGATGCACAATATTTGTTGGAAATAATTAACAAAACATGTCAGAAATACAATAGGAAAATAACTCGACGGTTGAATCAACTCTTAAATCTTCTAACCTCTAAAACTATTCACCACACATCCATCTCCAAGTCTATGCATATAAAATGAAATACCAAATTAAGAATATACATTCATAGCATGAAAGTAAATATTCAACACATGTATGACACAAGATATTTGGTTGCCTAGAAACCTTCCAAGGAGAAGGTAAAACTGGGGTGGGGATGACACCCACAAATCTTCACTACTATAATAATAAAGTGTATCTAGTGAAGGTTACAATGTTTGACCATGAAACATGATCTAACCATTGAAAGATCTACCCTATTAAAGGCTTACAAGATTGTTAGATCTTACCCTATTAAAGGATTTAAACACCCTGCTAAAAGTGTGCCTAGTAAGAGGACTTTAACTTACAATGAAGTAAGCACCCTATTAAAGGATTTACAACAACCTATTGGGACTATTCTATTAAGAGATTTAACTGATTTACCTATTAAAATGTCTCATCAATGATCCTTCAGTTAGCACTCTATTGCTTGATGTTAGATCACCTCTATACTAATGTGTACTTGATCCTTTATGATCAGATGTACCTCTATTGCCCTATGTTTTCTTTCCTTTTTTCTCCTTCTAACTGATTTTGCAATGTAACTCAATTCATAACACCTTAATCACCATGAATGCTCTGCTTGTGTATGCAAACTCTCTTCATTTCTCCTTGGCATTCCTCAGAGAGTTTAGGGTTTATCTTCCTTAAGAAGACCTAGGTGATTTAGGGTTAGGTATGAAACAACGATAGTGATTCACCCATATTGCCATATAAACCTTCCCTTTTTATGATTGGATGCATGTAATGCATAAGGATTCACAATTAAGATTCATCCTTATCAACAAAGATCACAAAACAATACTTAAGCTGGCTAAAAAATGACTTACATAGTAGTTTGTGCCAATATAAACAACTATGTCAAAATTGTATTACTTGGCATCTAAAGTCCCTAGCACTCGACACACTGTAACTTCAATGTTTTCACTTGGCATCTGAATGACTCGGCATGCACTACTTGCTTGACACTTGAATTACTCAGCACATACTATATGCTTGTCATCTAAGTGACTCAGCACTTGAGTGGCTCGACACTCACTGTCTACTCAGCATGAACTATCTTATATATTATGCTCGACATATGTTACTTGTTTGGTATGAACTAAGTAAATGATTTAACTGTATAGACACTCGTTTGTCAAAACTAATCTAAGATCAACAATCTCTCCCTTTGACATGAGTGTCAAAAACACTTGGTCATGCATTAATGATCTTATCCTTACGAGTGTTGGTTTGATTTTCACTTAAAATTTATCCTAATGCATCTCTAGGTGAATGTTCCAATACTTTTTGTGAAAATTATGGTTTTGTGTTTTTAATTTTCTACCCCTAGAAGAACCCTAATTTTGGTTTCACTAAGTGCTGCCCTAAAATCCATTGTATTATGTTTACATAGCATGCCCTTTCAAAAAAAATGCATAGGAAAAATATCTTGAGTACCCCTTTTATTTCTTTCAGGGTACCTTTTAAAAAGTTGTTCACATTATCTAACATTTTCCTATCTCCAAAATTTTTTTAACCCAAGCTTTCACTTTAATATTTTTTGGGTTTATGTTTCTATTTGAAAAATCGATTAAGTAACAATAACCCTTGATCTTCCTTAAGATCAAGGGTTGTTGCTTTTTTGCCAAAAGAAATTACAAGGTATTTACTCATGGTGACATAGAGACCAGGAAATACATATCCACAAGAACTAATCAAAATGAAAAAAGTTTCAAGAAAAAGGCCCACACCATTAGATCTTCTCACGATCGACAGTGGTCACTTTGTCACCAGAGGAAAGTGCATAGTTTTTATCCTTGGTGACATAGCAATAGCCCACCATGTAGATATGTGGTGGGAGCTACCCTTGTAGAAAGTTTTGCAAGTTTCCATGTCATCAACAAGTTGTTAGGTTGCCAAGATGTTAGACTTTCAAGTGCAACAAAGGATTTATTTTGAAGGAGATAAGACATTGGTCCGCACCATCAAATCTTCTCATGATTGACGGTGGTCACTTTGTCACCAAAGGAAGTTGCAAGATCTTTACCCTTGGAGACATAGCAACAAGAAGGAAGTGTTGTGTGCCCGCATTATTTTAATATAATTATCATGTGTTCTACCATCTGATGCAAGGTTGATTGACGGTGGTCACTTTGTCACCAACAAAAGTTTCTTGACTTTTACCCATGGTGACATAGCCACAACTTGATATGTGTCTCGAGGCATAAATGGGTCCTATGTAAGATTCCAACAATGAAAGAAATGGTTCATGTCGAAGGATTCAATTGGATTGAATTCCAACTAGGAAGGTTGAAGCTGAGTCATAAAATGTTTTATTCTTTAATTTTCCAATTTTTCAAAAATCAATGGCCTATTTTCAAATTTAAAGGGTAATGCCACTCTATTTCTCTACAATCCATTTATGAGAATTAAAGCTCCTCATGCAAAATAAAATAAGGAATATAGTGCAGAAAGTCAAATAATTTCTTCATGCACATGTATTTCTAATTTTCTAGAGCCAGAATCTACTAAAGAGCCTATTTTCCTACTCGGTTGAATCATGAAAAATTTCTATATAAATGATTCATTGTTGCATTCAGAGAAGAAACAAGAAAGCCAAGAAAGTATCTTAGTCCACATTTATTTCAAAGAATTCTAACTTCTATTCATTATTGTCTAATATGCCTCCAAAAAAGGGTTTCTTTGGGAAGGTAGAATATGCTAGTAGAAATATCCATGATGATTTTCTAGAACAATTGAGTGAATCTACAAATGAATCAGCCCAAATAAAGAAAATAGTTCCTATAAACCCTAGATTTCAAATTATAGATGGTTTTTTTGATAAGGAAAATTGGACTAGGGATGCCATAACTTCTAAAATAAGGCTCCAATTGTTTAAGAAATGGTTCTTAGAGTGGAAATTGTTTTCTCTTGATGGAAATATCTTGAATTTTGACTTAGGTAAGTTAGTAGTTCCTGGGGTTTTTATGGATTCAGACCTACTCATAGATATAGCCCAAAACTATGACCTAGTAGCTAGGATGGTAATGAGAATAGATGGGGAATTTTTAATGAAAATCACTACAGAAGAAATTCAAGAAGTTTTTTGAATGGAGCTAACCACACATTATCATGAGGTCATTGATTTTTAGGGATTAGAAAATGAGTATTTTTCTTGCAAAGATCAAATCATGTAAGGGGCACTAAGACGACACTTGGCCATAATTGGTAATTTGACTTTTGTTACAACATCAACTAAACAGCCTTTCAAGGAGCTATTTTTCAATTCTAGGGCCATAGACATCTACATGACTTTGTCCAAGGTCTTTGGTGAAGATCAATAAGAGTTTATGCCAATAAATTTCATGTATATGATGATATAAATCTCTTACTTTGTTGTGGATATTATTTCTTATTTTGCATCCTATCTAGCAGAAGAAATTCACATAGGTCTAGTTGGAATTTCAAAGGGAAAAATTGAGAAAATCTTTGGCTACTATTCTTTATTGATGCATATGTTTTTGTATAAAGGAGTTTCTTTGAAAAGGAAATGATATTTAGCAACAAATATGAGGGAGAATCTCTACCAGTTCAATTATGGAGTGTAGATATGACTTGGGATGCAAAGGAGGCCATTTTTGTGAGATTTGATAGATACTTTGCATCTAGGTTGAGGAGACTATTATTAAAGGATAATCCCAGGATACCTAAGGCATTTTTAGACTTTATCGGGCTTATAGATAACCCTAGTGGTCTAAAGGTTTCCCATAATTGGGTAGATATCATACCATACCCTATGTCAACAATATTTAGAGTATGTGGATTCCAAGGAACTCCACATGTACTTCCCTTCCAAGTACCTCTTAAGGTGATAATAGCTAAGATGTTATGGCAAATAGATGGTTTGGGGGAAGCACAACTGATTGGTCAGTCTAGGGACTCTATTTTCCCATCTTGTATAGTTTCCCATTAGTTCATATATCATAAAAGGTGGTTGGTTGTTTCTATATAAATTCTTAGACCCATACAAAATGGTTGTCTCTCATGATCATTTCAATGATAATGAAGGATTTTTTGAAATATTTAGACAGAGGGCTAAGATTGGTGCTAAAAAACATCAACCCTACTTCCTTGAAGATGTAATAGGAAATGAATTTTCTCTCCAGGAAAAAGAGATCAAAAAGGAGAAATGGAGATTTTATTGTAAGGTTTTAGAGTTTATTAATTGTTTTGACAAAGATTATAATCCTTTGAAAGATGTAAAGACAGAAGCAGATAAGTTGAATAAGTTAATGATCACCTTTCTAGAGATTATGGAGACATTGAATGAAAAGAAGACATTCTTTATCAATTCTTATCCTGACAAGGCCTAAGAAATAATGAAAAAATTATCTTTTACTCCTACAGTAGGATTAGAGCAATTGGTTATTGAGAGGAGGTTTGGCTCTAATATTATTAAGAATAAAGAGCCCATATTTAACAAGGGTAAACAAATAGTTGGGTCAACTAGTACTATTTTGGAAGAGAGACTTGAAAAGCCAAAGCCCAAGAGGGAAAAGATAGAAGAAAAAAAAAGTATCCCAAATAGAAGAATACACACCCACTCAATCCCTATTGCATGTAGGAGATAAATAGCTCATTAAGGAGAAAATGGAGCAATTAGGACCCAAGGGGGAGTTTTTATTATTGTTTGAGAATTAGAAAAGGAAATCCTCAAGGGCTTCCCATGCCTAGCCTTGAGCTAATTGTTGTTGATTACAAAGGAGGGAATTGGACCCTATAGTAGAACAAGCTAGTCATGAATTTCTTTTTGATGACAATTTTGTTAAATGAAGAGCTTTTTATTAGTTTGCATGGAGAAAAAATATTGAACTATTTGAAGAAAGGTGTAGTAAGAGGAAGACAAAGTATCCTAAAATGGAAGAGGCATCCATACAAGATCAAATCAAGGATGTGATGATGCAATAGTTTTAAAGTTTGACCCCTAAAGAAGGAAGAAGAATGACAAAATCATTTGGGGTTTTTCTTTTACCAAATTGGGACATTGTAGATGCTATGGTCTTTAACATTGTTACCAAGTAGTTAAGTGTAGATGAAAAGGTGAAAAAGGAGCTAAGAGGTGATAAGTTTAGTGAAGATCATGCTGCCTTAGTGATTTGTTCTATGAGAGGAGGATCTAGAGCTAGTTCATCTCAGCCTAATGATACTAACATGATGGGAAACTTAATTGTAAAAATGGTAGAGGATACTCCAAATGAGGAAGTGGTAGAGCTAAATGTTGGAATAGCCAACCTCACCCTAGCCACAACCTTGAGGGAGAAAGGGAAAAATTAGAATTACAAGAAAAATATGAACAAGTTCTGGGAGCTTATAATAAAGAAGTAAAAAGAGAATAGAGCTTGAGAATTTGGTGATAGGGCATCAAGGATAGTCTACTAGACCTATAATTACGTATCCTTGTCCTCTAGTTGATCCTTTTAAATCAAATGCACTTATAGAAATTCCAGACACCCCACAGAGACCTCAATATTATACAACAAATGATTTCGAAGAGACAAAGAGAAAACTCTAGGCATTGCATGTGGAACTAGATATCTAGTATGAAGACAAGTTGAGGGAAACAATTATGTATTTGGTAGATAAAATTGGTTGGCCTACATTCTAAGAAAAATTGGCAAAAGTAACAAACATATGGAATGAGCTAAAAGGAAATGAGGATGCTCTAAAGCCAATTGTCATTAAATGGAACAGTAGGGACAAAGATGTCACTCTTTTATGTTTTTTAGTTATTAGTTTGTCTTGTGAGCAAATAGAAAAGACTTTTGACTTGACTAATGATCTCTCTGAGTTTGATAATAAAAGAATTGCATTATAGAGGAGAATCATAAATTATCTTTCAAAATATAGGAGTAGAAACTTTGAACTTTTCCCCCATGCCCTAAATAAAAAGGATAAATTAAAAGATAAAGAGGAATGGGCCAAAGAATTGGATGATCTGTTATGCCTTAGGATGAATAGGGTCATAAATGAAAAGGGACATGCATGCTTGGCAAATACAACCAAAGAAGTTGTTAAAGTTCAAATATTCTATGATTCTTTAAGAGAAGAGTTTATTGAAATAGATAAACTAGGAGAATATGTTTTGAAGAAACATCATGAGATTTTGAGTTTTAACTAGCCAGATGACACACTTTCTGACAAGTTGATGGCAAATTTTGTACATGCAAAGTAGTTAGAACTTGGTGAAATTGATGAAGACAAAATGGGACAATATGAGTTACAAGCAACTGATGCCTCGGTAAAAATAGAGGAGGAAAAGGATAAACAATCAACTATAGAAACAAATATAGAGGCTCAAATTAATGAATTGGTAGCAAGAGAATCAATGTAACTATCAGTTTGTTGGTACAAGATGACCTATATGGAGAACCACAAGTGAAACTCAATTTTTAAATATCAGAACAGGGTCCATCACAAGAAAGTCCATTGGTTACACACTTCTAGGAATGATAAACTATGACAAAGCCAATCATAAACTCCTCAACAACAAAGAAAGGCATTAGAAGTAGTCCCCACAAAAGGAATGTTCATAATACAAATAATTCTATTACACAAATTTTTGTCTTTTATGAAAATAGCTTTTGTAAATTTTTTTTTATCTTAAGGACAACTATAAGTACTCTCTAGGCCTGAAGCTTGTTGCATTTCACACTATATAAGTGAGATTCCAAGGCTAGAGAAAGCGTTTGAACTATTTTGCAATTTTTTTCTAGTTCTATTTGGTATGATTTCCTTGATGCAAATTTTGTGGTGTATTTTCTCTACAAGTCTAAGAATACACTCACATTCAAAGATTATGTTGTCTTGTCTTGAGTTGTTTTGAGTATTATTCCAAATGTTGTTTTAAGTCTAGTCTCCTTTCTTTTTGACTGGTTATTTTGAGCTTGTATGAGAAAAGCTTGTTCAATTTAATGCAACTAGAATAGGTTGTATATTAATTTACTATTTCTTTTAATTCAATGAATTAAGTAAATGCTTCAGTGGTATGATGGGATTTCTAGGTAGTAAGAAGGATATGCATAAGAATGAGTTTTAGGAAAGATTATTGATAATATTGATTATGATGCAATCAATTAGGTCAAAATAGTTGGATAGACTCTGATTCCCAATGGATGAGGCTCTGATCAATTATTTCAATTTTCATATGAAGAGATCATGGATAAGCATCAAGAAAAAAATCTTTAAATCAAAATCAATTTTACTTTAAATGTATGAAGACTATCATAGCTAGTCAATAATTGTTTGCATTTAATCTTTGTGTTTTAGTTAGCTGTTGTACCTAGAATTACCTATAAATCTGAGAAGAATTATGACCAAACAAATGTTATAGGGGATGAGCATTGTTGATCTCAAATTGGTTTTGACAAGTGAGTGTCAACACACTTAAGCTATTTACTTAGTTCATGGTAAACTAGTAATACAAGCCAAGCACAACATGTAAATATTAGACCATGTTGAGTTGTAATAAGTGTCGAGCCACTCATATGCTGACTCACTCAAGAGCTAAGTAGATAGACCATGTTAATTGATTCAGGAGTTGAGTAAATAGTGGATGCTAAGTAATGCAAGTGTTGAGTCATAGCATAAATAATAGAGCATGCGAAGCATCACAGACTTCATATGCTGAGTGACATAGTTTTGACATTTTTTTTGTAATGGCACAAATAACTATGTAAACCATTTTTGAGCTAGCTCAAGATTATATTTTGATATTATGGAGATAAGGATGAATCTATATTTGGATTCCCTATACAATTACATGTAGCCAATTAGAAAATGGGAAGGATTAAGCGACAAAATGGATGAATCTCAGCCATAGATTCATACCTAACCCTAAGCCACCAAAGTATTCTTAAGGATGAAAAAGCCCTAAACTCTTTATGGACATCTAATCAATGAAGGAGAGTAAAAGGTGTGAAAAAGATAGTTTTCATTTAGATCATTCAAGGTCACTTAAAAGTTATGAAGAAAGAGTGAATTGCATAATCAATTAGAGAATAATAGAGGATAAAGAAAAGGATACAACATTGAGACATCTGATCATGAAGGATTTATAAGACATTGTTTAGAGGTGATTTGTTGTCAAGCAAGTAAGTGCCAATTACAAAATCTATGCTGAGACATTTTAACAAGTGATTTCAGTTAAATCTCTTAACAGAGTAGTCCTAACAAGTTGTATGAAATCCTTTAACAAGGTGCTTACTTAGTTGTAAGTTGAAGTCCTCTAACAAGGCACACTTCTAATAGGGTGTTGAAATCCTCTAACAAGGTGAGACCTAACAATTTTTGTAAGCCTTTAACAGGGCAGACCTTTCATAGGGTAGATCATGTTTCATGGTGAAAACATTGTAACCTTCATGGGATACACTTTATTACTTCAGTAGTGAAAATTTGTGGGTGTCATCCTCACCTCAGTTTTACCTTCTCACTTGGAGGGTTTTTGGGTAATCATATCTGGTGTTATATGTGTGAATTCATATATGGTTATATAATTTAGATGCATATGCTTTACATGATATTTCAGCTTACTTATTGAATGCATGTGATTAATGTATGGTGAAAGTTTTATGGGTCCAAATTTAAACTACTGATTCACCCCCTCTTAGAAGTTTACCTTTCCTCTAGTAATTCCAACAATTGGTATCAAAGCCGTATTCTCTAAAGGAAAGCTTTGAATCTTTGAGGAAAGATCCTAAAATGGAAGTCTACAAGTTGGGAAAGACTATTGAAAACTAGGATATTAAAATACATCTCATACTACATCAACCAAATGAGGTAAGAGAGGAACTAAAGAAATCCTTGAAGAAAAGGAAGGAGATTTCTATTGTAGAGAATGACACATTATACAAAGAGATAGACACTACCAAGCTATTTACAAATGGTGACTCCAATGAATTTGATGCAGCAGTTGTAGATCTAATGGAAAAGAGTATAGTCCAAGCTGAGGAAATCATAAATTTCAAGATAGAACAAGAATCACAAGCTATACTTCTATGTGAGGTGACTGAGCAAAAGAAGAAAGCTATGGAAGACAAGGCCATGATTGAAGAAGATAAAAGAATTCTGGCCAACAAATTGGAAGAGAAGTCCATAGAGCTAACCAAGATTTTCAACATGCAATTGGATACCCTAAGTCAAATGATGGCCACCAACTATGAACTAAATGTCAAGGACATTGAGATAACTACATTGAAGTTGCAACGAACAATTGCAGAGTGACCTAAAGAGAGAAAAGGAATTTCCTAAAAGTTTCAACAAGCCAAATGAAGCTATCAAATACTTTGAACAACTTTTGAGATCCCCTAGATCCAACAATGATACATCAGGATTGGGCTACACAAACACTAAAGGAGAATCATCCAAAGTTGCAGAAGAAAGGAACATCAAAGGTAATAACTCCAAACCTACTTGTCATAATTGTGGTAAGAAAGGACATACTAATGATGTGTGTAGGAGAAAAACTACAAATCAAAATGTCAAGCCTATGAACATGACTTATTGTCATAAGTGCAACAAGAAAGGTCATCAGGCACATGAATGCAAAACCAAGACCGTACATAAATAAAGATTTGAAGGATAATGTTACAATTGTCAAAAGTAAGGACACAAAGCTTTTGAATGCAAATCCAAATCCACATGGTCATCAAACAAGCCAACAAAGGTAAGAATCAATAGGAAGTCTTACAATTGGGATTATAATACATGATATAGCTATCATTATTGTCAAGAATATGGACATATTCTTGAAAATTATATTAGGACACACTTCAGTGGCAAATACAAAAGATGGTTAAGTCAAACTAAATGCTTTAGCTATTTGAAGACTGGTCATTAGTAAATATTGTCCAACCAAGTCAAAGACACCAAGTTCTGAATTTGATAAAGGGAAAGGCAAGGCAGATGTTGAACACATCAGAGGTCAAATGAACAAGACATGGAAAAAGAAAGATGTTTGTAACACATTAAATGGAGAAGGGATCACTTTACCCAATGGGTTAGGTGATCACACCTCATAAAACTAGGCAAACAAGAGGTATGTGGGACTGATATTTAAAGGTTAAAGCATGTATCAGTTCCAAAAAGGAGATAGTACTAAAAAGAATACATTAGCATGAATGAAGATGCAAGATGTTATTAGAAATTCAAGATAAATCTCTAAGTTTTTCATGTTGTTGTTTAGTATGAAAATTTTCCTTTATGTGCTGAGTGGAATGCTAGTTGATGCTAAGTTGTCAGACTAGGTAGTTGATGTCAAGCTCATAGTAGTTGTCGAGTGATGGAAATGTCAATGGATGCTAAATGAACCTAAAATTGGTTATTGTTGAGCTTACAGTTGTGTAAGCACATAGCATTAAATGCAAGGTTTTCAAAGGGTATATGATCAATTTGAGCTCATTTTTTATCATTTCAAAATTGAGAAAGAGTGAGAGGAGCTAGAAGTGACCTAAAATTCATTAGAAATGATTGCAAATGATTTGTGCAATAATTCATTGCCAGTCATCAAATTTTCTAAGGTATTTATCAGAAGCCGAGCTACATAGTTTAAATTTTCATAAACCCTAGCTCGTCACAATGGCATCAAGTTCAAAAAATGTTGAAGGCAAAGAAGTTTTAAATGTTCAACTAGTCAGTAATGAAGTTAAGCAGCCTATATTTAAAGCCATTCTTGACATTGCCTATAAAAAACACCCTTCTAGTGCATTGTCAATGATCCCACCAAATGTGATAATGGTGCAAGATATGAGGAAATGCTACAATTGCAAGATAGGAAGCATTGGTGACATGAAATAAGAGGTGCGTACAATGGATTGTGTTAAAATGGTGTTTTGAAGGAAGAATACAAAATTGTTGAGAAAAAGGGTTTAACACAAGCCCTAATTTTTTGAATCTATTTAAAACTGAGCGGATACAAATTGTGCTAAGCCAAATTCATGATGGTTCCTTGTGGTTGGAAGGAGGACCAATCAAAATAACTAAGAGAATAATGCATAGGCTCACTGCCTACCCAACCGTAGATAAGTCCAAGACACTTAAAAGTGATTCCAAGGAAGTGATTGAGAAAAATATTGGAGTAGTCTAGAATAAGAGAGGTATGACAATAAATACAACCTCAGATCCTCTTATCAATTTTTTTGTAAGGTTAATCTTACATAAATTCAATCAATCTAGTAGATTGAAGAGTGTACCTGACACAACTATGGATGTTGGTTATAAAATTGTTAAGAAAGATCATACATATGATCTAGTAGAACTTCAACTACAACAACTTATGGAGAACCTTGGAGCAGTAAGGAAAACCAAGAGTGCACAATGCAAGTTTGGTTCTATACTAGTTTGTATATTCTTTTATATACAGAACACATTTCCCTCGTTCAGAAAATTAGGATGGAAGACTAATAGATCAGTTGCAACATAGATTGGAGAGTACATTGAACAACTAGGAGAAAACTTTGAATCCATAATGACTAGTTACTTTGAATATTTTAAGAAGTCAAGGAAGAAAAGACTCAGGAATAGAGTTTCCTTAATTGAGAAACATTATAATGATGTATGTTTTCTTGTTGATGCTATCTACACATTGTATATACTAATATATTAGCAAGAAACACTAATCTATTTAAAGAAACAAAGCATTAACTAACAAGACTAATATAACCTTTAAGAGAGACAAAGATGAAACAAACTCAAATGAGAATGTGAGCCATTGAGAGGCTCTCTCAATGAGATTGTTCTCTTGATTTGGGGATGAGTCTAATTTGGATATGGATTTAGGATGTATGCTCAAGATACTCAAACTATGCTTCAATGGAGATGGAAAATGGAAAATTGGTAGCTTTGTGAGCTCTCAATTTGGCATTATAAGGGTATGGTTAAGGGCTTTGGCTTCTCAAACTAGCATTATAACTTTAACTCAAGAATTGTGATGAAATGGCTTGGGAGGGGATCCAATTTATAGGCTAAGGGCTTGAGGATTTGAGGGCTAAGATGAAAGGATGGGGAAAAGCTCATGGAGGGCTTAGAGTGAATTAGAGGAGAGCACATGGATTTTGCTTCCTTACAGTCAATCAAGGAGTGACACATGTCATAGGGTGAGTGGATAGAGGAAAGGGCAAGGATGAGTCAACAAAGGAGGTTCAAGGGATAATATCTTCATAAAGACCCTTCATAATGGCTTGTAAGAGCAATGAATGGTCTTGTAAGAGTCTTTATGACTTTTTTAAGAGCATTCATGGTTGGGTGGTTAGGATATTTTGGAGGGAGTTGAGATTGTTGACTTTGCTTGGCTTAGGAAAGTCTTAAGCTTGCTTGGGGAATGTGAAAAGGTTAGGGGGGGGATTAGAGGTGATTTAGGATTAGACTAAGCTTGTTAGAGATATGCAAGTGGATGGCATTCAATGAGGGTGGGTGAGTTAGTAGCTAATCTTGGTTAGTATGGGTGGATGGAGTGGATTAAGCTAAAAAGGGAGTTTAGAGATAGGCTTAGGAAGAGGATAAAGTCCTTCTAGAAGAGTCTAGAACTTCATAAGGTTTTGAGGATAAATAAAGTTTATTTATCTCAAGGGTTTGGGTTGAGGAAATATTTATTAAAACATTTTTAATAAACATGAGAATTAATATTTAACCTTAGTTAAATATTTTGAGTTGGGATTAGGGGTAGAAAATAATGGGATTAGCCTTTAATCGAAATTAAAGAAGGATTAGAAGATTTTGGAAGAGGTTAGTGGTCTTAAGGAAATTGGCCAAGTTTTGGGCAAAAAATAAATTAAATATTTATTTTGGGATTTTTGGTCAATTTATTAATTAAATAATTAATAAATAAGGAAAATAACGTTTAAATAAGATTTAAACATTTTTGAGAGGGATTCCTTAATTAAATATTTTTAATTAAGACAAGGGAATTTAATGGCATAAAAATAAATAAATTAATAAAATAATTAATTAATTAATAAATGATGATTTCATCAGGGACTTTTTTCACAAAATAAAAATATTTTATTTTCTAAAGGATTTTTAGGTGTCTACACACATTTGTGCAAGCTACCACACCAAGGGTAAGATGGTTAAGACCCTTAGGTTATGAGGTAAATGTTAATGAAGCCTCAACAACCATAACAACCCTACTTGCAGAGGAAGTAGATAAGACTACTAAAGTTTTTGAAAATTATGAGATGGTGAAATCAAAGATTGCCATGGAATTGACGACTGCCTCCACAATCAAGAAAAAGGATAAGTTGGTAAAGAAGTTAAAAGAAATTTTTTGAGAAAGTATCATAGAGGAAGAGGAAGAAGATGAAGAAGATAAAGAGGACGAAAAAACAGAAGCTCATGAACCTCTAGCTTTAACTCAAGGATTGGGAGAAGACAAAGAAGAGGAGGTGACTAAAGGTGCCAAGGGAGAAGAAGCCAAGGAAGCACCTATTCTTACCGAGTCATAGAAGAGGAAGGCTAAGGCACAACCCATAGGAAGGGAAAAAAAAATTATAAAACCAAGTTAGCCAAAGCCTACTATACCTACTACAAGGGCCACTACATGTGCAACAACCCAAAAAGCCAAGGAAAAGTTCAAACAAACAAAGCAAGGTGGACAACAACATAAAAGATAGAGAAGGAAGTATGTTGCTCAACTAGATTCTAATGAAGAGAAGATAGAATCATATGATAATAGTCAATTCAAGGTGGTAAGTCACAATCCTCTCTTTGATCTTGAGAACTTATGTGAAAATGTCAAGAGTAATGTTGATTTATCTAGTTTTATCATATTGATTTTGATAAACTAGGAAAACAAGAGAAAAAACAAGTGGAAGAGGCATTATATGACATGATGTCAAAGTTCAAGAACACTCCACTAGAATTTTCCAACTAAATACCTAAAAGCCTATATGACATTGTTGAGCACAAATGGCATTATTGTTTGAATTTGGAAAGACAAATTAGGGAAACAAAATTAGCAAAAGTAATGCTAAAGTTGACAAAGGGACAAATTGCTAAGGTTGTTAAGAAATATGTAGTTAGGTTTACACCTAAATATAAAGCCTTCAACATTCTCCAAAATAATATTGAAGATGTTGTTAAGAAATCAACACAAATTTGGAAACTCATTTATGGGTTAACCACTATCAAGAAAGGAGAAGTTGAACCTTCATATGAAAAAGATGATGATAAGAAAGAGGATGAAAAAGATAACATAGTTGGAGGAGAGACAAAAAAAGCAAGATGATGATAAGGCAACAACTGAGTAGCAACAAAAAGAATAGAGTGTGCATGACACACAATTTTTGAGTTTCAGTCCTCCTCATAACACAACCAAAACCACTAAAACTATAATTCTTAAAGTTGTATTTGATCCATCAGTTAAGAGCATTAATCCTCTTACTACAAAAGATTTTAGATCAATCTACTTTGCAAGCAAAACTATGTGGTAATCCTATTTTGGTTAGTGTAGAAGAATTGAAAAAGGCAATAACTGATGTCACAAGAGAAAAGGTGAATCCACAAGAACCACCTTCCATCATCCCCTCAGTTACTCTTGTACAACCTTTGATCCAAATGATAGTAGATTCATCTACTAAGGTTGGTACAATTGAAAAGAAAATAGAAGAGAAAGACACAATTGTAGGACAACAAAAGGAAACATGACAGATAGATTCATCTGTACCTACAACATAGGAACAAGGTGCAAGCCAAGTCATAATAATAGACTAGGGCAAGCTTGAAGAGATAGAACCAAAGGTGAAGGAACAAGTGGCCATCCAAGCATTGGTAGTCTTACTAGCATCTAGCACTCCTTCTACACAAACTCTTCAGAGGTCGAGCATAGATGCTACTCCATTGTAGATCTCAATGCCAAGCCCAAGCTCATCAAAGGTTGAAAAGGTAATACATTATGGAGACATAAGCCTTGATGAATAAATTTTTATTCCAAAGTATGATTATGATACTATGATATTGGAGAAAATAGGCATTTTACAACAAGCCTTAGAAAGGAAAAAGCATCAAGAAATGCTTAGAAGAGAACATAGGTAGAAGCAAGCACTTCAAGATATAAAGGACATCTGTCTAGATGCATTTAGCCTGCTAACTCTTAAAGAGACCAAGCCACTAATAGAACAACTGGTAGATATAGTGGAGAACATCAACAATGAAGACCTTGATACAAATGCAAAACTATTAGAATAATCTAAAAAGAAGTTTCAAGGCAAAGTAAATGAGAAAATATCTAGTGAGATAGCACTACAACAAGTTGCATTGGAAACCAAGGTTGAGGATGTGAAGAAGATACTTGATAATATATTCTCACTATACACAAAACTATGCAATCCTACACTCTTCACCCAAGAGACTAGAAGTCACATTCTAATCCTAGAAAGCCAAATATCTGCATCAGGTGCAAGACTACCTACAAATCCTGCTTAGAGTGAGAAGCATTTTAGAAAATTGCTTCAAACACAAAGTTAGTTAGCCATCTTAATAGAAAATGAGGCTAATAGTAGAGCCAACTAACAAGTATTCAGGCTACCCTCACTCCACATATGGATATAATTCACAAGGAACTAGGCTATGTTGAAACCCTATTGAAGAAAGATCCCAATCTTTCTACTCTAGATGGTCTAGTACACCTTGCTACCAAACTTCCAATCCAAATTAAGTCATTGGATGTTGCATGTGATGACTGGGATGCAGCTCTAAGGATAATAATGGATGTCCATAAATATTCTTTTGGACAAACACACCATAAATGTATAACCCATTTGACATAAGTGTCAAAAAGGGAGAGAAATAAGAAAGGGGGATAAATAAGAAAGGGGTAGTATGAACAAAAGTAATCAAAATAAGAAAGGGGGAGCATAACAATAGTGAGAACACAATAGAGCAGAGATAAATTTTTGAAGCAGTAAAGAGAGAGCATATCAAATGAAAGTGCATCAATATCACAATGCACTGAAGTCAAAGTGTATCAGTAGAGACACATTTACTCAAAAATGAGCACAAATTTTGGATACAAAATAGACACATTAATGCAAGGGGAGTTATAAAATTTTGAGGTATACAAGTTAGTGCAATTTTTTTTTGAAATTTGTATATAAGATGAGTCATGGATATGTTATGCTCAAGAGATTAAAGATCATATTGTATATTCAAGTGTTTTTGACACTCATGTCAAAGGGGGAGATTGTTTATCTCATATTGGTTTTGACAAGTGAGTGTCAACACACTTAAGCTATTTACTCAATTCATGCTAAACTAGTAATACATGTTGAGCACAACATGTAAATATTAGACCATGTCAAGTTGCAATAAGTGTTGAATCACTCATATGCCAAGTCAATCAAGTGTCGAGTAGATAGACCATGCCAAGTGATTCAAGAGCCAAGTAAATAGTGGATGTCAAGTAATGTAGGTGTTGAGTCATAGTATAAATAACAAAGGATGTCGAGCATCAGAGACTTCATATGCCGAGTGACACAACTTTGATATATTTGTTTGTAATGGCATAAACAAGTATGTAAACCATTTTTGAGCCGACTTAAGATTATATTTTGATATTATGGAGATAAGGGTGAATCTATTTTTGGATTCCCTATGAAATTAGATGCAACCAATAAAAAATGGGAAGGATTAAGAAAAAAAATGGATGAATCTTAGCCATAGATTCATACCTAACCCTAAGCCACCAAAGTCTTCTTAAGGAGGATGAATCCCCAAACTCTTTATGGACATCTGATCAATGAAAGAGAGTAAAAGATGCAAAAAAGATAGTTTGCATGTAGAGCATTCAAGATGACTTAGAAGTTATGAAGAAAGAGTGAATTGTAGAATCAGTTAGAGAAGAATAGAGGATGAAGAAAAGGATACAACATTGAGACAACTGATCCTGAAGGATCTATAAGACATTTTTTAGAGGTGATTTTTTATCAGGCAAGCAAGTGCCAATTGCAGGATCTATGCTAAGACATTTTAATAGGTGATTTCAATTAAATATCTTAACAGAGTAGTCCTAATAGGCTGTATGAAATCCTTTAACAGGGTGCTTACATAGTTGTTTGTTGAAGTCCTCTAACAAGGCACACTTCTAACAAGGTGTTGAAACCCTCTAACAAGGTGAGACCTAATAGTCTTTGTAAGCCTTTAACAAGGAAAACATTTCACAGGGTAGATCATGTTTTATGGTCAAAACATGGTAACCTTCATTGGATACACTTTATTATTGTAGTAGTGAAGATTTGTGGCTGCCATCCCCACCCTAGTTTTACCTTCTCACTTGGAGGGTTTTTGGGTAATCATATCTAGTGTTATGTGTGTGAATTCTTACATGGTTATATGATTTAGATGCATATGCTTTACATGATATTTCAGCTTACTTATTGAATGTATGGTGAAATTTTTATGGGTCCAAGTTTAAACTATTGATTCACCCCTCCCCTCCTCCCACCAAAAAAGGTTTACCTTTCTTCTTCTAATTCCAACAGAGCACTGCAATAGGATATCATTGAATGAATGAAGTGTAAAGATAATATTAAAGTTTTGAATATTTTTATCCCTCAATTGCACCCACCTTGGCTTTGTAGAGCCTCGAGAGTAGAAAATCTTTCTGATTTTGTTGAAGTTGGGGCCAAATCTAAAGACTTCTTAGTTGAGAGTAGGAAATAGCTAATCCTTAGACTAAATTGTTCTTCACTATCTTGGTATCAATTTTTTTGCTACTTGTTAGTTTAAAACACCAACAACAAGCATAACATAGATATCTAGTATCTATTCGGCTTCTATACAAAAATTTGAAAATATCAAAATTTTGCAACACATGACTTATCAGTCATACTATAAAATTTCATAACTCCCTTTGAGTTGATTGTTCTGTGCTATATTGTGTATCTCATAGAAAAAATTTCTCCTACTGAGTAGATTATTTGTCTATTTAACTCTATCTCTATCTCCACCATTCTCTTTCTCATTATTACTCCCCCTTTTTTCTTACTCCCCCTTTTTCCTTGCCCCTCCTTTTTGACAGTTATGTCAATGGGTTATACACTAATAGTGTGTTTGTCCAAAAATGATTTGTAGATCTCAAGAATAATCTTTAGAGTTGCATCCCAATCATCACAAGGTACCTCCAATGACTTGATTTGGATGGCCAGCTTGGTAGCAAGGTGAACTAAGCCTTCATGTGTAGAAAGATGAGAATCTTTCTTCATGAGAGTTTTAGTGTAGGCTAGTTCCTTGTGTATAATCTCTATGTGTGGAGTCAACATAGATTGGATGCATGCTAGTTTAGCCCTGATGTTGGCTTCATCTACATGTAATGTTGCTAACTAACTTTGGTATTGTAAGAAGGTGCTGAAGTGTTTCTCACTTTGGGCTGGAGACTTTGGTAGAGTTATGGTAGATGTTTGCATAATTCTCTCCAAATTTAGGATACGACTCCTAACTTCTCTTGTGAAGAGTGTAGTAATATTCAATTTGGTATACAAAGAGAAAATATTCTCTACTATCTTCTTCACACTCTCTATTTTGGTTCCTAATTCAACCTATATCAGTGAAATAGCACTTGATATCTTTCAATCAACCTTATGTTGGAACTTTCTCTCAAACCATTCAAGTAGTTTGACATTAGAATCTAGGTTTGTGTCATTCAGCTTCTCCACTAAGTTGTTGACTATTCTATGATTGTCTTGTTTTCCTCTAAAGCTGGCAAATTGAATACATCAATAAAAATGTCTTTGATATCAATCAAAGCTTTCTTCTAGCTATGCTCTTGTCTGAGAAATTCTTGATGCTTCTTCTTTGCTAGAGCTTCCTAGATATGCCCATCTACTCAATAGTGATAGTTTCATAATCAAATTTGGGCAACTCAATTACTTCATCCAAATTTACATTAAGAAATGATGTAACTTCAAATCCCTTGGATGTACTTGGACTTGGCCTTGAGGATTGTAATGTTGTAGCTTCTATGCTCAGCCTTTGAAGAGCCTAACTAGGAGGAGTGGTAGATTTTGGTAATGTTACTAATGTTTGTATTGTTAATTGCTCATCTTGCTTTGTTATCAAACTTGACTCTTCAGTTGTGTCTTTCTCTTCCCCTATATTATTAGTAACAACTTGATTATGTGTTTTAAGTTTAGGAGTATCTACCTAACCTATTTGAACCTAAGTTTCTTCATTCTTTTCTATCTCATCTTTCTACTCTCCATCTCTCATCCTTGTTATGTATACTTTCCTCTATAGTGACTGAGACTGGAGTACTTGTTGCCAATGTACTGATGGTAGAATTAGTTGTCTCCTTCCTTTGATATACCACAAGGGGTAATCTTGGTTATATCATTGTGAATTGAGGAAGGGTTGAAGGTATAAATTTTTTTTGTGCTTCCTCCCCTATAGATACCTTATCTGCCTTCTCAATCTCATCAATACTCACTAGTATAGGATTCTCACAAAGTTAACCTGGGTGGTGAATTCCACCAGTATCTTCTTCAAGTCATCCTCTATGAGGGGATTGATATTTGGAGTGACAATATCAGAAACATCCTTTATCTTTACAGTATCATCTTCTTTGCTCATGTCATATGGAGGACTAATACTTGGCACTAGTGTATCAGGTACACTTTATTTAATTGGTTGTTCATCCTTAGTTGGTCCCTCTACGTCTATGTTCATGTGTGTGCCTCCCTCAACTATATCTTTTTTAGTGCCATCTTCTTTTTCTCATTGTTTTGCTTCACCTACCTCAATAGGTGCTTGCAATATTGCCTAGGATGTTTTCAAATCATATAGTGATTTCCAAATTAAAGTAGTCTTTTGTACAACATCTTCAATTTTATTCTATAATATAATGAATGCGCTATATTTTGGTACAAATTTTCTAGTATGTTTCTCAATGGCTTTTTCCATTACACCCTTACTTAGTTCTGGCATTACCTAGGCAAGTGTTGTTTCTCTTATTTTTTTTTCAATATTCAAACAATAGTGCCACTTCTGCTCAACTCTCTTGTATAAAATTTTTTGTACAAAGTTAGCAAGTTCAAGAGGAGCCTTTTTAAATATTTCCATCGTGGCATATACTACCTCTTCAACTTGATTCTTTTCAATCTTCACAAGATTTTCAAACTCAATGTGATAGAATCTAGATGAATTGGCATGATTTATAATATTCTCACATAGATTATCTAAATGTAAAGAACTATGACTTACCACTTGAAACTATCTATTGTCATTAGATTCAATCTTCTCTTCATCAGATTTAGATGGAGCAACATATTTTCTCCTTTATCTTTTATGAGATTCTTCACCCTTGCTAGCTTGACTAGATCTCTTATTCTTTGGGTTGGTTACTTCCTTATCCTTTTGTGTAATGGCCCATGTGCTAGCCCTAGTTGTAGGTACTATAGGTTGATTAGGTTTTACAACCTTCTTTGGTTTAGGTGCTTTAGATTTTCTTTTCTTCTATTATGTAAACATAGGTGCTTCACTGATTTCTTCTCCCTCGAAACCTTCTACAATTTCTAATTCCTCCTCTTGTTGGTCCTCTCCTTAACCTTGGGTGATGGAAAGTGGTGCTTCAATAGGTGCATTCTATTCTTCTTCATCATCATCATATTTTTCTTCTTCTTCTCCTTTTGCCTCTTCACCAAATTTTTCTTTTACTTTCTTTACCATCTTATTCTTCTTTCTAATGACTAAGGTAGTCTTCAAGTCCATTGTGATTTTTGACTTGGCCATATCATTGTTCCCAAAAGTTGTAGCCTCATTGTCCACTTCTTCTACAAGAAATGTTGTTATTATTGTAGAGACTTCATCAATGTTGATTTCATATCCCAATGGTCTTAACCATCTAACTCTAGGAATTGTTGCCTGGACATATGTATAGTCGGTGTCAACTAGGAATCAAACATCATCAAAATGTTTCTCCACTAGTGAAACTGGTATCTTGGTCTTTTCTTCATTATCTTCTTGAAGTCCTCAAAGTAGCTTGTCATGACTGACTCAAAATTATCATCTAGTTGCTCAATGAATTCACCTATTTGCACTGCAATAGGTCTGTTTACCTTCCATGCAAATTTACCAAAAGTAGGAAATGTATTCTATACATAAAATAATTTACATACAAGAATAGATCCAAATTTTAATTATGCACTTTTGGTTTTTCTTATGGCTCCCAAATTTTCAATCAATTGTTGCAACTGCAACTTAGCAAGATCATAAATATGATCTTTCTTCACTATCTTGTATTCCACATCCAATGCAATACATGGAATACCATTAAGACTTCTAGATTGATAGAACTTATGTGCTATAATCCTCACTACAAAAGCAATTAAGGGATCTATGATTGTATCTATTGTCATCCCTCATTTATTCCATATAGCCCATGTATTCCTTTCAATTACCTCTTTTTCTTCACTTCTCAATGTCTTTGGCTGATCTAGGGTTGGATACATTGTAACTCTATGTAAAATTTTCTTGGTTATTTTCACTAGTCCATTCTCTAAACATATAGAGTTGTCATGTATCCTACTCATAACTATCTTTATCCATTCTATCTTGAAGATGTTGTGGAAATCTAGGGTATGGGTCAACCCTTTCTTCTCAACAAGTTTGAATTCCTCCTTCAACACTCCATTTTTGCACAATTTCCCATATGTCTCCCTAATTTCCACGTCTCTTATGCTTCCAACCTTACATGTATAGCAACATCTAACATCTTGAATCATTAAGACTCATGGTGGTATCATTGACAAAACACTGGATGGATCTTGTTTAAAAGCTATGTTTGGAATAGCTCTAAAATTAGGTTGTTTAATCTCATTAGTTATCAATTTTGCATTCACAACTTCCTTTTCCTCTATAATCTTGGTTGCTAAAGAATTACTTGAAATTTCATAAAACTAGGTTTTGCAAAAATTCAAACTATGTAGCTTAACATTCAATAAATACCTTTACAAATTTGCAATGATGGTGTCGAGTGACTATTGAATCCATTTGCAAAAGCTCAGAACAATTTCTCTAGTTCATATTTAGCTCTTTGCACTCTCCTTCAAACTCAAATAATGCCAAATGAGTAGAAATTGATCATATAGACCTCAAAACCTTGCAATTAATACTTAGTGCTTACACAATTGTAAGCTCAACTTCAATAAAGATTTCAACTCACTCGGATTCCATAAAATTTCCTTTCCACTTGGCAACCACTACGAGCTTGGTCAATACTAACAATTGTGATAGCTCAAGATCAGCTAATATTTCACTCAGCAACCATAGTGAAACTTTTCATGCTCAGCAACAACATGAAAATTTAACAAAACTTAAATATTTCTTCTTGATTTGTAAGAACACTTTACATCTTTCTTCGTGCATATGTAATCTTTTCAAAACTAAATCCTTGGAACTGATGTATAGTATATCCTTTTAGATATTAGTCCCAATTACCTCTTGATTTATTAATTAGAGGAGGTGTGATCACCTGACCCATTGGGTGAAGTGATCTCTTCTACACTTGATGTCTTTTCTTGTTCATTTCATCTCTAATATTTTCAACATCTGGTTTTTCTTTTCCTTTGGTGAACTCATTATTTGGTGCCTTTGACCTTGTTGGACAATTTATGCTTATGTGACTAGTCTTCAAATAGCTAAAACATGTGGTTTGACTCAACCATCTATTGTAGTCACTTCTAAAATGTGTTCTTATCCAATTTTCAGCAACATGTCCATACACTTGATAGTAGTGACAACTATACCTTTTATTATAATCCCAGTTATAAGAGTTTCCATTGTGTATTACCTTTGTCTACTTGTTTGATGACCATTTAGGCTTGGATCTACACTCATACACTCTATGTCCATACTTCTGACAATTATAGTAGTATCCTTCAAATCTTTGTGAGCTTATGGTCTTGGTTTTGCATTCATGTGCCTAATGTCCTTGTTTGTTACATGTATTGAAATGACCCATGAACTTCTACTTAGGATTTTTGTTTGTAATCTTGCTATGCAAACATTAGCAGTATGACCTATCTTACCACAATTATGACAAGTAGGTTTGGAGTTCTTACCTTTGTTACTTCTTTCTTTGCCACTTTTGGATGATTCTCCTTCTTTAGTACTAGGGGATCTCATCAATTGTTCAAAGTACTTGATGACTTCACTAAGTTTGTTGAAACTAGCATCAAACTCCTTTTTCTCTTTTTAGATCATTTCTCAATTATTCATTTTGCAACTTCAGTGTTGTGATCTCAACATCCTTTGCATTTAGTTCATAATTTACAATCATCATTTGACTTAGGGTTTCCAGTTTCATGTTGGCAATCCTAGTTATCTCTGATGTTTTCTATTCTAGTCTATTGGTCAAAATCCTTTTATCATCTTCAATCATGACTTTATCCTCTTCAGCTTTCTTTTTCTGCTTAGTCACTTCACATAGCAATGCTGATTGGAACTCTTATTCTCTCTTTAGATTTCTGACCTCTTTAGTTAGGGTTCTATTCTTTTCCATCAAATCTATAATTACTACACCAAATTCATTAGAGGCTCCATTTGAAAATAATTTAGTAGTGTCAATCTCTTGGTATTGTGTGTCATTCTCTTGAATAGAAATTTCCTTCCTTCTCTTTAATGATCTCTTTAACTCATCTCTTGCTTCATTCATCTAATGTAGGGCAAGTTGTATTTCAATTTTTGGTTCTCAATAGTCTTTTCCAATTTGTAGACTTCCATCTCCAAGATCTTTCCTCAAAGCTAAAATGCTTTTCTTTTAGAGAATTGGGCTCTAATACCAATTTTTGTAAATAAAATAAGAAAATAAACTCTAAAAGGGGGGGTGGGGGTGAATCAACACTTAAAAATTTTAACCTCTAAAACTATTCACATTCACCCTCAAGTATATGCATATAAACTAAAATACCAAATTATGCATATACATTCATAGCATGAAAGTTAATATTCAACACATGTATGACACAAGATATTTGATTACCTAGAAACCCTCTAAGGAGAAAGTAAAACTAGGCTAGGGGTGACACCCACAAATTTTCACTACTATAGTAATAAAGTGTATCCAATGAAGGTTACAATTTTTGACCATGAAACATGATCTACCCTGTGAAAGTCCTTCCTTGTTAAAAGCTTAAAATATTGTTAGATCTTACCCTATTAAAGGATTTAAACAACCTGCTAAAAGTGTTCCTGGGAAGAGGACTTTAACTTATAATGAAGTAAGCACCCTATTAAAGGATTTACAATAGCCTATTAGGACTACTTTGTTAAGAGATTTAACTGATTCACCTGTTAAAATGTCTCAAAAATGATCCTTCGATTAGCACTTTGTTGCTTGATGTTAGATCACCTCTATATTATGTGTACTTGATCCTTTTTGATTAGATGTACCTGTGATGTCCTCTATTTCCTTTCCTCTATTCTCCTTCTAACTGACTCTATAATGTAACTCAATAACACCTTAATCACAATAAATTCTTTGTTTGCACATGCAAATTCTCTTCAATTCTCATTAGCATTTCTTAGAGAGTTTAGGGTTTATCTTTCTTAAGAAGACCTAGGTGATTTAGGGTTAGGTATGAATCAATGGTAGTGATTCACCCATATTACCTCTTAAACCTTCTCTTTTTTTGATTGGATGCATGTATTTCATAGGGATTCACAATTAAGATTTTTCCTTATCAAAAAAGATCATAAAACAATACTTAAGTTAGCTCAAAAATGATTTACATAGTAATTTGTGCCAATAAAAACAACTATATCAAAATTGTATTACTTGCCATCTGAAGTCCCTAATTCTCAATGCTAATTGTAATTTCAATGATGTCACTCGACATCTGAATGACTCAGCATGCACTTCTTTTTCAACACTTGAATCACTCAACACATACTATCTACTAAGGCACTTGAGTATCTCGACACTTACTATTTACTCAACATGCACTATCTTATATGTTATGCTCAACATATGTTACTCGTTTGGTATGAAATAAGTAAATAACTTAAGTGTATAGACACTCATTTGTCAAAACTAATCTAAGATTAACAAACATACCTAAATGAGTTCCTTGAGGAGTACATGAAAATAGTTGAAGCAATGAAGAGCTATTAGAACTCTTTTTTTTAAAGTAATTCAAATGGACTTGAGCAGAGCATTTCTAGAAAGCAAAGGCATGCACAAGAATATTTGGAATTTACCAATTGTGCACTACCAATAGATCTCTTCAGCTCTACTAGAAGTGATTACTTATGGAAACAACCACATTTGGGGATTTTATAGTAGAGTAAGATAGTGGATGTCTTCTTAACCATAAGGAGATAATTTCATAGGTGGTGCTGATAAATCTAAACATCCATAGAGTTAGCCAAATGGAAGACTCCTAGCTACTCTGTTTGATGGGGAAGAAGTTATGTCCAATGCAACATAACCAACAAAAACACTGAAAAAGGATTGAAAAATTGGGGTTTCATTTGTAAAGCATGGCAACAAAATTTAGACTTCAAAATAGCTAATAGAAAACATGAAAAGCTCTTAACATAAATTGGCCATGCAGAGAGATGGTGCCTTTTCAAAGCTCCTAAAACAATGTCACACAAAGAGTGTGGTGTTAACCAAAAAATCAATAACCTTAACAAAACGAGTAAAAGAGATCGGATAGTGGATAACATTTCAATCTTCTTGCATTGCTTTTCAGTAAATGTACACCATCAATGTAATTTTGAAGTCTGAAAACTTTAGTATAGCTACACCTTATGCCCATGAAATTTGCTACATAAGACATCACAACTTTATATCAAGATGTTCCCGCATAACTAGCCTATCGAAAAATTAAAAGATCAAAATTTAAAATTACACAGTTATACATATTATTTTAAATATAATATAGTTGAATTATTAAATTAATTGAATTATTAAGGTTTAAAAAAAAAATGTTGTTAGAATTGAAAGTACCTTTAATATATTTTAAATTTTTATAAAAAATACATTAAATAGTATATCATATAAATTTTGCATATTTTCTATATGTACAAAAGATCTTTATAATTTTTATAATAAAGTAAAAAATCAAAAATGATATAATATATTTTATTTTTATTTTTAATCTTAACTTTATACATACACACACACACACACACACACACACACACACACACACACACACATAAATAAAAGATGAAAACAAGTATTTGTCATTAAATGCAAAGATAAAAAGACAAGAGCTCCCGACAACTATTTCAAATGTTAGTGTTTGCTTTTGGATTACAAGATATGTAAATAAATTTATTTTACATAGATTATGTATAAACTTTCTTTTACTGTTTTCTCTTTGAACTGTAAGATACTTCAACAAAATTACTTTTCAAGTTAATAATTTCAAATCTAAAATCTAAATTTCCTATTGTGTAAGATATGTGAACTGTAAGAAATTTCAAAATTTATATAAAAGCTAATCACTAATATCAATGGAAAATGAGTGCAAAATCTCACCTCTTCAAACTAAGATACCTAAAATTTTCTGGAGATAATTCACAAAACATACCTAAATGAGTTCCTTGAGGACTACTGAAAACAACTGAAGCGATGAAGCTCTATCGAAACTTTTTATTTTAGAGTAATTTAGATGGACTTGAGCAGGGCATTTCTAGAAAGCAAAGGCATGCACAAGAATGTTGAGAATTTACCGATTGTGCACTACCAATAGATCTATTTAGTTATACCAGAAGTGATTCCTTATGGAAATGACCACATTTGGGGATTTTATAGCCGAATAAGATGGTGGATGTCTTCTTAACCATAAGGCAATAATTCCACAAGTAGTTCCAATAAATTTTAATATCAATCCAGTTAGCTGAAATGAAAGACTCTTGGTGCTCCATCTAATGGGGAAGAAGCTTTGTCCAGTGCAAAATAACCAACAAAAACACTAAAAAGGGATTGAAAAATTAGGGTTTCATTTATAAAGCACAACAGTAGAAGCTAGACTTCAAATAGGCTAACAGAACACATGGAGAGCTCCTAACATAAATTGGCCACATAGAGAGACTATGCTTTTTCAAAGCTCCTAACACAATGTCACACAAAGGGTGTGGTGTTAACCAAAAAATCAATAACCTTAACAAAATGAGTAAAATGGATCGAACAGTGGATAACATTTCAATCATCTTGCATTGCTTTTTAGTAAATGCACATTGTCAATGTAATTTTGACATGTAAAAACTTTAGTATAGCTATGCCTTTGGTGTAATTATGCTGATGAAATTTGTTGCATGAGACATTGCAAACTTTCTATCCAGATGTTCCTGAATAACTAGCCTAACAACAAATTAAAAGATCAATATTTAAAATTACATAGTTATACATATTATTTTAAATATAATATAGTTGAATTACTAAATTAATTGAATTATTAACGTTAAAAGAAAAATTATTGTTAGAATTGAAAGTACTTTTAATATAATTTAAATTTTTATAAAAAAATACATTAAATATTAGATAATATAAATTTTATATATTTTATATATGTACAAAAGATCTTTATAATTTTTATAATAAAGTAAAAAATCAAAAATGATATAATATATTTTATTTTTTATTTTTTATCTCAACTTTATCTATATATATAACTAAAAGATGAAGTTTCAAACAAGTATTTATCATTAAATGCAAATATAAAAGACAAGAGCTCCCGACAACTATTTCAAATGAAAGTTTTTGCTTTTGGACTACAAGATATTTAAATAAATTTATTTTACATAGATTATGTATAAACTTTTTTGATTGTTTTCTCTTTGAACTATAAGGTATTTCAACAAAATTACCTTTCAAATTAATAATTTCAAATCTGAAATCTATATTTCCCATGTGCAAGATGTGTGAACTGAAAGAAATTTCAAAAAAATTATATCACAAATATAAAAGCTAATCACCAATATCAATGGAAAATGAGTGCAAAATCTCACCTCTTCCAACTAAGATGCCCAAAATTTGCTAGAGATAATTCACAAAATATACCTAAATGAGTTCCTTGAGGAGTACATGAAAATAACTAATGTGATGAAGAGCTATCAAAACTCTCTATTTAAGAGTAATTTAGATGGACTTGAGCAAGGCACTTCTAGAAATCAAAGGCATGCACAAGAATGTTGGGAATTTACCAGTTGCACACTACCAATAGATGTTTTCAGCTCTACCAAAAGTGATTCCTTATGGAAACAACCACATTTGGGGATTTTATAGTAGAGTAAGATGGTGGATATCTCCTTAACCGTAAGACAATAATTCCACAAGTGGTGCCAATAAATTTGAACATCCATACAGTTAGCCAAACGGAAGACTCTTGGTTGCTCCATCTGATGGGGAAGAAGCTCTGTCCAGTGAAAAATAACCAACAAAAACACTAAAAAGGATTGAAAAATTAGGGTTTCATTTGTTAAGCATAGCAACAAAAGCTAGATTTCAAATAGGCTAACAAAACACATGGAAAGCTCCTAAAATAAATTGGCCACATGGACAGATGGTTCTTTTTCAAAGCTCTTAACACAATGTCGCACAAAATGTGTGGTATTAACCAAAAAATCAATAACCTTAACAAAACAAGTAAAATGGATTGGACAATGGATAACATTTCAATTGTCTTGCATTGCTTTTTAGTAAGTGTACATCATCGATGTAATTTTGAAGTCTAAAAACTTTAGTATAGCTAGGCCTTCAGCATAATTATGCCCATGAAATTTGTTGCATGAGACATAACAACTTTCTATCAAGATGTTCTCGCATAACTAGCCTATCAACAAATTAAAAGATCAAAATTTAAAATTACATAATTATACATATTATTTTAAACATAATATAGTTGAATTATTAAATTAATTCATTTATTAAGGTTAAAAGAAAAATTGTTGTTAGAATTGAAAGTATTTTTAATATAATTTATTTTTTTATTTAAAAAATACATTAAATATTATATAATATAAATTTTGTGTATTTTCTATATGTACAAAAGATCTTTATAATTTTATAATAAAGTAAAAAATAAAAAATAATATAATATATTTTATTTTTATTTTTAATCTTAACTTTATATATATATATATATATATATATATATATATATATATATATATATATATGTATGTATGTATGTGTGTGTGTGTGTGTGTGTGTGTGTGTGTGTGTGTGTGTGTGTGTGTGTGTGTGTGTGTGTGCAATTAAAAGATGAAGTAACAAACAAGTATTTATCATTAAATGCAAAGATAAAAGACAAGAGCTCCCAACAACTATTTCAAATGTAAGTGTTTGCTTTTGGACTACAAGATATTTAAATAAATTTATTTTACATAGATTATATATTTAAAAAATTGATTGTTTTCTCTTTGAACAGTAAGATATTTCAACAAAATTACCTTTCAAATTAATAATTTCAAATCTAAAATCTAAATTTCCTATTGTGTAAGATCTATGAACCAAAAGAAATTTCAAAAATTCTGTATCACAAATATAAAAACTAATTGCTAATATCAATGGAAAATGAGTGCAAAATCTCACCTTTTCCAACTAGGACACTAGAAATTTGTTGGAGATAATTCACAAAACATACCCAAATGAGTACCTTGAGGTGTACATGAAAACAATTGAAGTGATGAAGAGCTATCAAAACTCTCTATTTCAAAGTGATTTAGATGGACTTGAGCATGACATTTCTAGAAAGCAAAGGCATGCATAAGAATGTTGGGAATTTACTAGTTGCACACTACCAATAGATTTTTTCAACTCTACCAGAAGTGATTCCTTATGGAAACAACCACATTTGGGGATTTTATAGCAGAGTAAGATGATGGATGTCTTCCTAAATTGTAAGGCAATAATTCCACAAGCAGTGCCAATAAAGCTAAACATCCATACAATCATTCAAATGGAAGACTCTCAGTGGCTCCATCTGATGGGGAAGAAGCTCTATCCAGTGCAACATAACCAACAAAAAAACTAACAAGGGATTGAAAATTAGGGTTTCATTTGTAAAGCATGGTAGTAGAAGCTAGACTTCAAATAGGTTAACAGAACACATGGAAAGCTCCTAACATAAATTGGCCACATAGAGAGACAATGCTTTTTCAAAGCTCCTAACACAATGTCGCACAAAGGGTGTGGTGTTAACCAAAAAATCAATAACCTTAACAAAATGAGTAAAATGGATTGGACAATGGATAACATTTCAATCGTCTTTCATTTCTTTTCAGTAAATGCACACCATCGATGTAATTTTGAAGTCTAAAAACTTTAGTATAGGTACGCCTTCGACATAATTATGTTGATGAAATTTGTTGCATGAGACATGACAACCTTTTATCAAGATGTTCCCAGATAACTAGCCTATCGACAAATTAAAAGATCAAATTTTAAAATTACATAGTTATACATATTATTTTAAATATAATATAGTTGAATTATTAAATTAATTGAATTATTAAGGTTAAAAGAGAATTTGTTGTTAGAACTTAAAGTACTTTTAATATAATTTAATTTTTTATTAAAAAAACACTTTAAATATTATATAATATAATTTTTGTATATTTCTATATGTACAAATGAATTTATATTTTTTATAATAAAGTTAAAAATAAAAAAATGATATATATATATATATATATATATATATATATATATATATATATATATATATATTCCAAAATGCCTTCATCATGAAGCTTAGACTCACTACAATATTACTACAAAAGTTTCAAAAGGCTTGACATGCCAAGCCACTCAATTAGGATTTACCTTCACAACCAACCATAGAATATGAACATATACCCCCATAATTGATTATACAAAGACACACAACACAATTAACAACTAATTCAGAAAACATCGATAAAATTTTGAAGTAGAGAAGAAACCATAGAACAATAAAGTAGAAACAACCATAACCCATTATTAAACTCATCAAAAAAGCAAAGTCAATCACCCAACTATTCCTCCATCATATAAAAATATTTTTAAAAAAATTATATTATTATGTAATTTAACATAGAGTAATATATATTTTACATAATAATTTAAAAATAAATATTTTTAAAATTTCAAATATTCAATAGAATGAATTTTAATTTTAAATATTAAATAAGGTGAAAAAATAATAGTATGTAAAATATGGTTGATAAAATATATTAATTTTTTTAAAAATACATAAATATATTGTATAAATAGTTATGTGGTTTTACCTTTTTCAAATTCATTTATAAGACCTTAAATCTATTAGCTAATTACTGTGTTTTTTTAACAAAAGGCAATATAAGCTTATATATTTATTAATATAAGAAGGAATATACATAAATATATCACTTTAAATTTTTAGGCACAAAGCCCAAAGATCTCTACTATATGACCTCTATGCATGCTTAAACTAAAATTGACCACGTGTATTGAACAACTAATACCATTGACTTACAAATCATTGTAACTCTTGACCTCCCTTATATCCTATAATAGACTAGATAGTGATCAAACCATAATTTGTAGCTGAAATTACAAACTAACTAGCATGAACATCACAACTAGCTACACAAAACTGATTGGATTATGACATGTCAAATGAAACTATTAACATCCTGAGCCCTTTCCCTAATAGCCACTGCTGAGACATACAAAAAATGCAACATTTGACCCAAAAAATGGCACCTCCACCATTCAAGTTAGACATCAACATCTACAAATTCAAGAACCAGTTCCTTTAGTTGAAAAAAAAATGTATACTAGCAACCAAAGATGTGTTAAATACAACCAAAAAAAACTAGTACAACTCACATCCATCAATCTTCAAGCATGTTTATGTATTGATCTAGTGACTGATTTAGCTCTGGGATCCCATGGAGCAATGGCTCAAATTCTTCAGCACTGTCAATCTTTTACTTGAAAATTAATGTCTTTTAACATTTCATTTACCACTAAGTCAAACAATGTAGGATAAAGTTGTTTGCACTCTTCATTTAGATGAATTGTCATCGAACCTTTATTTACTACTAGATTTGCCAACCAATCACTTATTGAATTACCTTCATAGTATGCGTGAGAAGTCAAATAATTGTTGAATTTCAATATTAACACCCTAATCTTTTGGAGGATGTAATTCAATTTCTAGTTTTGACATTCCCTCTCTTGTATAGCCTAAATGATTAGCATAGAGTCACCTTCGATATGAATGTCTGTTACCTCATGAGAAATTGCCAGCAATAGTCCATGATATAAAACCATGGATTCTGCCATATTATTATAACCATCAAGTAATATTATCTCTTTGGCCATAATAAGCTCCCCCTTGTGATTCCTAATGTATATACATGCCCCAGATTTACCTAGGTTTTCACGAGACACGTCATCGAAGTTCAACTTGTGATATGGTGCAGTTAGTTTCCTCCATCATACCTCCTTCCTGTTGATTTTAGTCTTGAGGTTATCTACTTGTTGAATTGGTAGGCATAGGGATGGCCATTCTTTTAACATTTCATTGTCCCAAGATGAGAAATTATAGCATGTTGAGTTGCATTGAGATGTGATGACATTCATTTTTTCACAAACATTGGCTACAATTATTTTCTACACACTCTCAATTGGTGATTGAGTTTTGTCTAAATATTCATTTATTACATTTCTTCCATAGGGATGATATTATTATAGTAGGAATAAGAATCCATAAGTTAGCAAATAGAGATTCTAAGTATAGAATTGGCCAAGATTGGATGAGGTCCCAAACTATTGTAGGTAATGGGAGGGAACAATGTAGTTTGGCTAGCAAATATTTCCAACTTTCACAAGCATATGGACATAATAAAAATAAATGGTTCTTCATCACATAGGACACACTTAAAAGGATATTTAATCTACAAATTTGGCTAGCCTACTACTCATTAGCACCCTATTTTTTTAGCACAAGCCAACTGAAGCTCCCCATTCTTGGTTGAACACATTCATTTCAATAGAAATTAAAGGCTCTATTTGAGGTGTGTTGGTACTCTGAAGCCTTAATAGTCAAAGATATGCATTTAATCAAGTATATAATAGAAGGTGATGGGAGCCAAATAATTGTATCCTTTTGTTTTCATAGGAATATAATTTTGATATCCAACACTACCTTGAATTGTATCTATAGTGTTTGGCTAATGGGGAGCAAGTAGGGGTCCTTCCATGTCACCTATCATTTAGTAATTTCCACCAAGTCCACATAATGAATTAGTGTAGTGCCCCATAGGTTTGTTGTAGCAACTTATATCTACATAGCCATAGCCACATAGCCATTCCAAGAGTCAAGCCAAAACATCACTTCCTCCCCACTATGGACTTCCCAAGAAATATAGTTGGTCATCAAATCATTAGAATATGTAATGAAATTCCACATTTCTAACCCTCTAGGTGGATTAGATGCAGAGAAGATTTGAGTGTCATTTGTTGAGTCTAGATATTTTTCCCCCAGTAGTTTACACCATGGAAGATCTGGTTTTGAATATAGCTACCAAATTAGTTTGGCACCAAATGCAATTTTTTGCTGCCTTAAATCATGTAGGCCTTACCCCCTCCCATATTTTTTCTCCCCTAACATACCATGTAAGGATATTAATGGAATTTTTTCTCTCCCATCCATGTTGTTATCCCATAGAAATTTTCTAATGGTTTTTTAAATTTTCTTTATGATTGAATTAGGAGCTTTGAGTATTGTCAGCAAATAGTTGGTAATAGACATAAATACTAATTGGATAATTATTAATTAGCTAGCAAAGACAAGCCATCTAGCTTTCCATTTTACAAACATGGCATTCAACCTAGAAATTATTCCAGACTAGAATATTTTTTATTTGTACCTTGGAATAAAGGGATTCCTAGGTAAGAACTAGGAAGTTGGGCTTCTATAATGTCCAGTATACATAAAGTACACTCTTTTACTTGTTGATTTGAATTGAAGATGAATGCTGAGGACTTTTGATGGTTAATTTTCTGATTTGAGACATTCTAGTATAAGCCTAATACATCTTTCACCTATCTAATCTATCTTATGTGACACAACACAAGGGAGGAGTCTCCCCAAAGGAGATGTCCTAGCCCCTAGCAAATAACCACACAGTGGGAACACAACATCAAGAAGTAATAACACAAGATCTATTACCAAATTACAACTCTTTATTTATAAAATAACTATTACATGCAATGTGTCAGACTATAAGGCTTTCCCGGTTACAACCAAATACAAAGCAAGTAATAGTTCTAAAAGATCCCTCAAGATCCAACTCAAACCCTAGCTAGTCTAGATCCACACTCTGGTAGAAAACCCCAAGGAAGATCTCAACTTGTGCTCACAAGCCCACCATGCAATCTCCTTTTTTTCCAAGCCATAACAACTAGCTCTTCTCCAAATTTGCTCCTATAGCTCCTCCTCTTCTCCATGATAGATGAATAATGATGAAATACTTCCCTACAACCCCTACTTATACCGATCTAAGCTACAAGTCAGCTCAGAACACAAATTAAATAAAAATACATAAATTAAATGCCACAAGTTGACCTACAACAACAATTAAATGCCCAAAATTGATATCCAAGTAAAATCATGATATCTCCTAGCTCTGAATGAATTAGAACTTGTGCTTCGAATGGAAGTTATTAATCTAGGCCCTCTTCAATCCTTGAAATTTTCATCCTCTAACTCATTATGGAAAACTAGTTACATCCTACAATAGGCACCAAATTCCTATGCAAGGTCAAGCTCCTAGACCATGTCAAGTAACCAAAGACCATGCCGAGTTCCTAGACCATGGCAAGAAACCATAGACCATGCCAAGCAACCAAAGACCATGATGAGTTCCTAGACTATTCCTAGCAACCATAGACCATGTCAAGCTCCACAGAGCATGTCGAGATCCCAAACCATGCCGAGCTCCATAGAAAATGCCAAGCTCTAAGACAATGTTGAGCTCCTAGAGCATGTCGAGCTCTAGTCTTTCTTCAATTGAGTACCATTCCAAACACTCTCCAAAAAAACTACCTAGCCTCCTCCCATAAACTCCAAAGTAGTCACCAAAAAAACCCAAGATGCTCCTACATCAGACTCCCCAAGTAAATAGAGAAGTGTGTCCCACACTTTGATGCCCAAAGAAAGATCAACAATTGTCTTCATCTTCACCAAAGGCTTCCACTCAAATAGGGACAAGAAAACCAATCTACACATCATCCACATCTGTATCATTCTATCAAACACTAGAATCTCAACCAACCAATCAACATGCTCACTCCCAAGAACAAACTAAACATAATGCTTCATCAACAAAAACCCTCATTCACATCAGTAACTAGTGAATCCCTACTAGTAGCAACAAACCCCACATCAATAGAAACATGTAGATCTCCATAAACACATGAAAAACTCACAACACCAACAATATCATTTCTCACAACAAGATGCTTTGTAATACATAACTCACCACCAACAACAACCAAATCATCCATGACCAAGTACTTTGCAATTCCCACATCAGAATTGGCCAATTGATCATGAAAACCAACCTCTATCCCAACATCAACAAGGATAGGAATATCCGTAGCAACAACCTCCAACTATTCTACTAGTTTTGTATTAGGATCCACAAATTAATCAACAAAACAAACCTCTTTCACCTCAACCTTGTTATGTCATCTTCTCTCATGAACAAGTCTCTTAACTGGCCAAACAAATCTCTTCTAGATCAGTAGACTCCAACTCCACAAAGATCCATGAAATGCCTTCATCACCCCATCCTTAACTCAATCAGCCAAGCTAGCTTCAAATTGAGTAGATGTCTTAGAAAAACTCCTCTCCACCATGTCATGGAGATTCACAATCATCTCAAGGTCCAATCCTCTTGGAGCCATCTCCAAAGATCTTCGTAAACCCCCTACAATAAATCCTTTCCATGATCCTTGTGACAAAATGAATTGTTTTCATGTCAGATCACAACCTACCACCTTCCATGAACAATTAGGAACCACATCACAAGTCCAAGACCATGGATCTACAATTCAAAAACTCTCTATGATCATGCCTCAACAAGATCAACCTTTCATCTTTGCATCCATCAATCTATCTGAAAGCCCTTTGAAATTGCAAGTTAGAACCATGATCTACTACCTTGCAACCAAGAGATCTAGGACTCTAAAAATAAAATCCACCAAAAAATCAAGATCAACTCAGATCTACTTCTCCCACCCAATTCCTGGTTCAAACTGCCTCAACTTCAGTGATTTGTCTACACACTCAGGAACAACCTTCGCTCTGATACCACCTGATGTAGTGCAACCCAGGAGTATCCCTAAAGGAGATGTCCTAGCCCCCAAAAAATAACCATGTAGTGGAAACACAATAGAAAGAAGAAAGAACACAAGATTTGTTACCAAATTGCAACTCTTCATTTATAAAATAGCTATTACATGCAATGTGTTGGGCTATAAGGCCTTCCTAGTTATGGCCAAATATAAAGCAAGTAATAGTTCTACAAGATCCCTCAATATCAAACTCAAATCCTAGCTAGTCTAGATCCACACTCTAGTAGAAACCCCCAAGGAAGATCTCAACTTGTGCTTGCAAGCCCACCAAGCAATCTCCTTGTTTTCCAAGCCACAACTACTAGCTCTTCTCCAAATTTGCTCCTCTAGATCCTTCTCTTCTCCATCATGGATGAATAATGACTAAAGAATTCCCTACAACCCCTACTTCTACCAATATAAGCCACAAGTTAGCCTAGAACACAAATAAAATACAAATACATAAATTAAATGGCACAAGTTGACCTGTAACAACAATTAAAGGCCCAAAATTGATATATGAGTAAAATTGAAATATCTCCTAGCTCTAAATGAATTAGAACTCATGCTTTGAATAAAAGTTATTAATATAGGCCCTCTTTAATCCTTGAAATTTTCATCCTCTAACTCATTATGAAAATTTAGTTATATGGCTTGCAATATGCACTAAATTCCTAAGCAAGGTCAAGCTCCTCAAAGACCATGTTGAGTAACCAAAGAGCATGTTGAGTTCCCAAACCATGCTGAGCAACCATGGGCCAGATCAAGAAACCAAAGAGAATTATGAGTTCCTAGACCATGCCAAGCAACCATAGACCATGCTGAGCTCCATAGAGCATGTTGAGATCCTAGACCATGACGAGCTCCATAGAACATGCCAAGCTCCAAGACAATGCTGAGCTCCTAGAGCATGTTGAGCTCCTAGAGGCCAAGCTCCAGTCCTTCTTTGACCAAGCACCAGTCCAAGAACCCTCCAAAACAAAAACTAAGCCTCCTCCCATGAACTCCAAAGTTGTCACCAAACAAACCCAAGATGCTCCTAAATCATTATGTTAGCGCGACAAAATAGGAGAGTGTCATCTTCAAATAAAGAATGGGTAGATGTAATATATGTATTTGGAATCTTAACTCCCTTCCATCAACCTACATTATGTAAAGTAGTAATACAATGACTCAAAGCTTCATCCATGACGATGAATAAAAATGGAGATAGCGGGTCTCTTTGCCTCACCCCTTGAGATGCCTTGAAAAGCACACATGGAAACCCATTAAGAATAATTAAGAATGTTCCTCCATTGAGGAAGGAAAGAATCCATTTGCACAATTTCTTGGAGAAACCAAATTTCATCAACACCTTATGTTCAAATTCCCAATTGACCCTATCATATGCTTTCATCATGTCAAATTTTATTACACATGTAGGGATATTATATTGTTTGATATAATGTAGTGCAGGATGCACCACAAGTGCTCCATCTATGGTTTCTTTACCTAGAAAAAATCCCCCTATTGGGGTGAAATGAACTTTTATCCTTTCAGTTTTACATATATCACCTTGGAAAAGATCTTATAAATGACATTACAAAGTGAAATTGGTTTGAAATCAAAAAAATTATTTTGTGAGTTCGCCTTGGGAATTAACACTGTGTGGGTAGCATTGAAATGAGATAGAATAGCCCCAGTATGCCTAGATTCTTCTATGTCTAATAATAAATAAAATCTTATAAAGTCTCAGGCTTTTTGAAAAAAATAGAGCAGTAAAACCATCTAGCCCTAGAGCCTTTCTTTTGGTAATGACAACACCACTACCTTAACTTTGTCAAGTGAAAAAGGAAACAATAGCCATTGATTATCCTCCTGGGATATAATTGAAGGGATAAACCCTAACATATCTTCTTCTTCAAAGTTATTGTGTTGATCCAGTTGTGTTCTAGGGGCTAAAAGGTTTGAGAAGAAATTTACCCCTTCTTGTTCAATTTCCTCCTTAGAACTCAGTGTGGCACCTGATATTGAGTGCTTTATTGCAAAGACTTTTTTCTTGGATTTTTTAATACAAACTAAATTGTGAAAATACTTTGTATTTTGATCACCTTCTCGAAGCCATAGTTCTCTTGAATTTTGATGACAATAAATCTCCTCCCTAGCACAAAGTTCCTCCCATTGTGATTGTAGTTCCTATTTCCTCACATAGGTGTCTTCATCTATCCCACATTGGAAAATATGCTTTTGAAATTGCTTCAAGTCTTCTTCCACAGTTTCTTTTTACTCAAAAATATTTTTAAATACATATTTTTTCTTGTAGCTCAAATCACATTTCAAATACCTTAACTTCATATGAAACTGATACATTCTAGACCCTTCCACAAAGGGGCAATGCATCCACCATTTTCTTAGGATTGGGAAAAAATCTAGGTGTCTGAACCACTTTTTTTAAAACTTAAACTGACATTTATGAAGGGGAATGTCCTGGCTATTGGTAATACTCAATGATATAGAAAAATGATATGAAGTGAACAATGTAAGAATTTCAGACAAAAATAACAACCCCCCAAGGATCTAAGAATGTGATAAGAGAAATTGGTCCAGCCTTACCACTATTTGCATAGAATAATTGTTTTTATTACTTCATGTGAATCTCTCATTGGTAGGAGGTATATCTATCATTGCATTATTTTCCACAAACTTGCCAAAGTCTTCCACTATTTTTGTTGGTGGGCTAATACCTCTGATCTTCTCACTAAGGCACAAAATTTCATTGAAATCTCTAGCTAACATGAATTTCTCTAAGTTGAGTGAGATAATTACATTTGTGAGTGACATCCATAGGGTTGCCTTATTAGTTGTTGATGAGGGGGTATAAACAATAAAAAGTGTGAGTTGTAGATCATAGCAGATCACTAAATCTTGAAGCCAATTTGATTCATTATGCACCTAATTAACCTTATAGGTTTTTTGGTTCCATAAAGTGCAAATTCCTTTTGAAGCACCAATTGATTGAACTTGATATGACTTCCATTTATTTGATTTAGCTATTGAATTGTCATACAATTAGTTAGAAAATTGGGTTTCCTGAAGTAGTATCAAATCCACATTGTTTCGATCAAGTTGCTTCTTGATGCAAGAGCACTTCTCAGGGGATTGAAACTGTCACATTATGATTTTTATTACTTTTGAGGATTGAAACTGTCACTCCTTGTTATTTTGGTGATGGAGATGGATCCACCTAGAATGGTCTATATTCTTACTTCAATCTATTCTTTAATCTTGATAGCATTTGGTTTCTCCCGCTCTTTTTGGGTATCTTTACTTTAGGATCTTCCTATAGTGGGGTTTGATGAATGAAGTAATTTTTTTTATGTCAAACTATGAATCATCAAGCTCTACCGATATTTGATCTTTGGTCTTATTATATGTTGGTGAATCATTTGCTGGATGAAAAATCTGAACATGTCTACTTTTCTTTAATAGATTATAATTGATCTCATCCCCTGAGGTATAATCTTCCTCAATAATTATATCATATTCTAAATCCTTAATATAACCCTTTAGGAAATTTTTTTCTTCACTAACATACTCCATCTAATCTACAATGACACCTCCTATTTGTGATCCCTTTCTTCTTGAGTCAATATATGGCTTCTAGTCTAACCTGAAGTTGGGGAGGAAGTTGAAGTTGAAAGCCCCCAAGAAGAAGTCATTCTCCCTAGTTTGTAATGGTAGATTGATATGATTTTCTATTGTAATGATTGGATGAAGAGCATCATGATCAATAGAGATCAGTACTATTGACTTTGACTTGATCTGAGCTTTTGAATTAAATAAGCTTTCCCCAAAACAATTCTCGAATAGATGGGTAAAAGGTCTAATTGGTGGAATGACAAAGTGAGGTGACTGTAATGTGGGAGTTGAATTCAATGTTCTACCTAATTCTTTTTCCCTAATTTTAACCCATCCACATTCCTTAGCAATGCTTTCATCATAAAAGACCAGTGCTTTATCTTGTGGCTGGAGGAATAAATTATTTCCATCTACACTAGCTTGTAGCTTTTCTATAGTTTTTGACCCATAAATCTCTATAGGAGGTAGATCTTTAGCAAGGGGTTGGCTTTACAAAGACTTTATATGGCATTTAGCTAGTCAATGCCCTAGTAAATGGCATTTAATACACATCTTTGCTGATTCGATAAGGATTGCATGATGCCCCATGCCCAATTTAGAGATCAACTTGACTTCTCTTGGGAGTTGAGTATATATATTTAGCATAACACACACTCTCACTAGAAAATAGGATTATCTATGGTCATCTTATCCAACTGTAAGAAATTCCCAATCTTGTTTTCCATAATTTTAATGATTTTAGGTACTCTAAATTCTAATGCCAATTTAGGGAATTGAACCCAAAATGGAAAGAATTGGTCATTGAACTAAGTTTTCTTAAAATTTGGTTTCCATGACTGCATGCAAATTCCCGACCCCTTGAAAACCCAATGTTTGATGCCATAGGTTCTATCTTGAGCTACGGGGGAGTCAAAAATCACATAGAAAATACCACTCTTTCTATCAATATAAAAGACTTTTCCACACCTTGCCATTGAGACTTGATTACCCTGTGTAGACCTTTAGGGTTTAAATGCAACTTCCAAAATTTATAGAAAATGGATCTAGCTTTTAGATCATATACCTAGTTTTGGAGTTGAACCTTAGACAACACAATATAAATATCCTTCTTCTCTATTTGATCCTTCAATGTATTCAATGTCAAGATAGTTATTCTTGGCACTCTAGATTATATCTATTGTGCTTCAACTTCATGCAGCCCCAGAGTGAGGGGAAAATCCTCATTGCACTTTGATGGGTCATTCGGAATGAAGGGAGATCGATTAAAAAGGGGATCCATTTTTTCATCCTAAGAAATCTTGATGTTGGAAATATAAGAGAAGTAACTAAGAGGGGAGGTGTGAATACCAAAAAAAAAAACCAAGATCCATTAAGATGTCAATACAATACAAAATTGAAACTATTAAAACTAAAATGTTGTTGTAATTCAATTAACATAGGAACACTCAGTTTACACTAAGAATCATTGTCACTCAATAAACACTAAAATAATCATTTATTAAGATTTTTACCATGTTTAATCTTAATTAACTTATTTTCATAAACATAAATCAAATAACATGAACACAAGAGACACCAAGTTTTAACGTGGAAACCCAATTTGGGAAAACCACCAATTGCAACTAGTTACTATTTTTTACTCTTCAAAAATGAGCCCTATTAGGAGCCAACCTTGTTAAAGGTTACAAAACACACTATTAGGTGTGACTATGTTAAAGGATTTAGTTGACCTTGTTAGGAGTGGCCTTGTTAGAGGTCTTCAGACACTTCAATCTAGAAATGTCACCTTGTTAAAAACAACATTTGTGTAACATCAAAAACAACATACAATTAAATAATTGTATCCAACAATTTCCCTCTTTGGAATTGATGGCAACACAACATGTCATGACATAAAGAAATTTTTAGATCATAAATAGAAGTATGGATAATATCCTTAGTTTCATTTTGATTCTCATGCATGAGAACTCCCTCTATTAGTGTGAACTCCCTTAGACATCAATCTCTCTAATTTCTCTGATTGCCATGACTATAATTTCTCCCTTTGACAAAAAACTCTCCTCTTTGACATTTGACTCAAAATTTTTGATTTATGATATGATAAAATCTCCATCTTTACTAATACAAAAATTTCTCTTATATGAAAAACTCTCCCTCTTTGACATCTTATTCCAAAGACAACAATCAATGTGTTTTTCATGTACCTAATGTACTAATTCATATGCAATTTTCTCTATCAATACTACATCAACTTGTTTGATCTTCAAAGTGCTTGGTTGATGCATCATTAAACATTATTTAGTGAGCTTCAAATAGGGAAATGACCCCTAGCTTACCTCTTAGATATAAAAATGCATCCTTGGGTAATTTCTTGGTGAATATGTCTACAATCTATTCTTTTGTATTCAAATGTTTCAATCTCACCTCCTTGTCTTGCACTAATTCTCTCAAGAAATAATATTTTATTGCAATGTGCTTGGTCTTAATATGTATCACTAGATTCTTGGGTATGTTAATTGTACTTGTTTTATCATAGAAGATAACAACTAGGTCCTTGATCTCCTCCTTCATACCTGACAACAGTTGTTTGAACCAAACAATGTTGGTATAATTGACTGCTATTGCAACATATTCTTCTTTTGTTGTAGATTGAGAAATACAATTATTCTTCTTTCTTATCCAAGATACTAGCCTCTTTCCAAGAAAAATGCTCCATCACTAATGCTCTTTCTATCATCAATACTTCCTGCCTAATCAACATCAATGAATGCTTTCAATTCAAAGTTTCCTCGTTTCTTATACCACAAAACATAATTTTTAGTACCTTTCAAATATCTCATGATTCTTTTTATTGCCATCATATGATTTTCTTTAGGATTGTCAAAAAATCTATCCACCATACCAACTCCTAATACAATATCAGGTCTTGTGTGTACTACATACTAAAGTTTACCAATCATTGATCTATATGTAGCCTAATCTACCTCTTTGGAATCATCATTTTTGGAAAGCTTATGTCTAGTAGACATAGGTGTTCCAACTAGTCTAGAATCCTCCATTCCAAATTTCTTCAATATCTTCTTGATGTATTTTGATTGAGTAATGTAGATACCATCCTTCATCTATTAAATTTGCAAGCCAACAAAGAATTTAATCTCACCAAACATTGACATTTATAAATTCTTTACTCATTTCCACAGAAGAAAATTTACACAAGTCATCATTTCTAGTAAATAATGTATCATCCACAAAGATTTATGCCAACACTATCTTCTTATTTGATCCTTCTTTGATGTATAGGCTGTTGTTATCATTAATCTTTTGAAAACCAATCTTTATGAGATAATTATGTAATCTTTCATACCAAACTCCAGGGGCTTGTTTGAGACCATACAAGGCTTTGTGTAATTTGCAAACCATGTCCCTTTTGCTGGGATCAATGAAACCTTCTAGTTGCTCAATGTATACTTTCTCTTCTAAGATTCCATTCAAGAATGTTGATTTCACATCCATCTGATTTACTTTTAATCCTTTGTGTGCTACATAAGCAAGTAAAGTCCTAACACCTTCTAATCTAGCAACGGGAGAAAAAGTCTCGCCATAATCAATACCTTCTTCTTGAGCATAACTCTTGCATACTAACCATTCTTTTTTTCTTGAAATTTCTCCATTCTCATTCAACTTATTTTTAAATACCCATTTTATGCTAATTACATTTTTTTCCTTGGGTCTAGGAACAAGAGTTCAAGTTTTATTCCTTTCAATCTGATCAATCTCTTCATTCACTATGTCATGTCCCAAAAATTTAATCCCAAAAGTTCAACTAAATTTTATTTTTTTTCCTTAAAATTTGTTTAGATCTTCCTATCCATATCTAGGTATTTCACTAATACATATGAAGCTTTACTTCACTTGCTAATACATCTAATACAAGTTATAAGATTTCCTTTAGTAATAAGAGTAGTTCTTATGATACCATGACAAACATGATTTTTTTTCCAACTTCTAGTGGTACATATAAAGATGTTCCTTTTAGCAAAAGAAATTAAGCACATTACAACTAAGTATGTCATTTCAATTTTCACATTCAATTAGAAATATACACCATATCTTATTAGCATCTATATTTATCAATCCAATAGTAAGATTTACCAAGAAAATTAACAAATACATGGCTTATAGAAATAAATCATTGTTTCTTTACAATTTATCAAAATTGATTTCAACCAGTTACATACTTTCCCATTTCCACCCTACCATAATGGAATCATGGGGCCTTTGATCCCTAGCCATACCCCTGGGCAAGAGATCTCTATGTACCTAGAAGATCATGGTGTTTATACAAGAGATTCCCTCATAAAATCAACTTTAAAATAATAAATCTAAATCTAGAATAGAAGGAATAACAAGGGGAAAATGAGAACTTATCTTCTTCATAAGCTCTCCATGAAGTTACTTCCTGCAAATTAGAAGACCCTTCTTTTTCATCTTCCTTTCCTTCTCCTTCTTCCCTTCACCATTTTACTACTTTGGCTGAAAATCATGGCTCACTCCCCTATCTCCAATAATGGTGAATGAGTCAGTCCCTTCCAAGATTTCCCTTCCCTTTTGAAAAATAACCCTCCTTCCCTCCACATCTCTCCTAGATATTCCTCCTAATTTTCCCCATTTTTAAAAAAAAGCACTAGGCATGTCCTCCACTTAGAATGTCACATCTCCTTAAAAGGTGTGGAAAACATGGAGTGTGCCTTCCACTTACTTATTTTTTCCACCCTTGGTAAGTGGCCCTTTTGGAGACCCAAAATGAGGATGGGGACCATGGTTTGGTATGAAATTGACCACTAACCCTAGGTACTACAACATGGGTCTTCAAAGAGGATCCTAAACTAACCTTGGGAGTTACATAGGCTCTCCTAAACCACACTTAAAGTTTGCATATGAATTTTACAACCTTTTTCTTTATTCAAAATCTTTGACCATGAGTTTCTCCTAGGAATCCTACATGGCACTGTCCTGAGCTTAGGTTACAACACACTCACCCTCAATTGTACATGTCATTTTCCACATCAAACTTTACACATGGAATTTTTATGTAATTAGATAATTACAAATACAATGATTCATTTTGAGGAACCTTCAAGTAACTCCATTTTTGCAATTAAGTTCTGCCAAAATAAGGTATAGTAGATTGTTATCCATATGCTTGTCTTGCTTGTCTTCTCTCTAAAGTATGTTGTTTTTCCTGCACATTTCAAATTGATCATTAGTAATTAATAATTCCTATCACATAGATAGTGTAAATAAGTTATGTCACCAACAAGATCATATCTAATGGTCCAACATATCAATTTTCTAAAACATAATGTACATAATTTAGTTTCAAAACCTTCATCACATATCATGGGTTGAATAGAGCTAGAACAAATTCATCAAACCTCATCATTTATTCAACTAAGAAATATATCAAATTAAAGTATCTAATTATTATTACATAATGAAATAGGTTGATGATGCATAAAGTAGATTATGCTAGCCAATTAAGGTATACATAATTACATCAACACATTAAAGTAATCCATCAACCATGAAACATATCATAATTCATTACTGCCATGTAGTATTTAGATGTTTACATTTGATAAGCCAACCATTATGCGATTGAGTATTGTTTCATGAAATCAATATAAATAGAATTTCCTTAATTATGTTATTAACTGTAAAGAAAGGACCAACAATTGGTAACAATGCATAACCACATAATGTTCAATGATCTTACAAAACCTTAATCGAGCAGGACCTTACACATTACTTCAATCTAGCTTTCATTTTATAATGCATCTTTAATAGTTCTAGGTACAAACTTAGTAAGAAAACATTTACCTTTTAATTTGTTTCCTATCATTGTGCCTTCTAACTGATCTCAAATGATTTTCTTAGGTGCATGATGCCTTTTGACATATCCAACAAGTCTAGGCTCCTTTTTGAATTCACTTGGTTCACTATGATCTTTTGAATCATGCTCAAGTCCCACTATCTATGACTCGAGTCCATCAGATGAATCAATTTGCTCTAGCTAAAACTTGGGTCCTTTTGAATGAGATTTGGGTCCTTTTGAGTAAGACTTGGGTCCTTTAGACTGTGACTCAGGTTGTACTAGCTACAACTCAGGTTGAACTGGGGATTTTGGGGACTTGGGTGGTAAAAACTATTGATTTTATTGAACTTTAGGTAAAGTATTAGGTTCATAGTAAACAAAGTTTCTATGGGTTCTTTTCTGCTTTTTTCTTCACACTCTTCTACAAATTCATCAATCTCTACATGTGCACTTTTTATAACTTTGTGAGTGGATAGATTCAAACATTTGTATGCTTTTCTCTTATTGGAGTACCCTAGGAATATGCCTTCATAACTTTTCACATCAAATTTTCCTTTTCTTCCAAATATTTTAAAATAACAAAAATTAGGTCTATATACATATCATAATTCATAAAGAGTTTGATCTAAGTCCTTCTTCAGCTGAACTCAATTCAAGGTAGGAACTCTTGTGTTAATTACTTCCTTCCAATATTTGATAGCAACATTCTTCTCTATCATCAGTGTCCTTGCACAATCAAAAATTGATCTATTCCTTCTCTCTACTATACCATTCTATAGAGGTGTACTAGGTGTAGATGCCTATCTTTTGATTCCTCTTTCATTGTAGAAATCATTGAATTCATTTGAGATGAATTCACCTCCTCTATTTGACCTTAAACATTTTAGTTTCTTTCATTTTTCTTTCTTATCTCTAGTCAGATACCACTTGAACTTTTGAAAAGCTTATGATTTATCATTTAAATACATAATTATCATCATCCTAGAATAATCATCAATAAACAAAATAAAGTACTTATCTCCATAGTAGCTTTGTATGCAAATAGGTCCACAAAGGGTTGTATGAACCAGCTCTAAAACTTCTTCAGAATGATAATTTTTTCTTTTGAAACTCGTCTTTCCCATCTTTTCAATTTGACAAATTTTTCACATACCCATATCAATTTATTTAGGCTTGGAATTCCTCTAGCCCTTTTATTCTTTCTTATTTTGACTAGGTTATTGAAATTCACATGACATGACCTTTTATGCCATAACCATATTTCTTCTACTTGAGCTATGAAACATGAATTTTTGCTTAAATTTATGTAGAATAGATTACCTTTTGTTTGATTGTCAGTCCCAACTAGATTTTCTTTTCCATCCAATAGCTTGGATTTCTTATTCATGAATTCTACCTTGAATCCAATGTTATTCAACTGTACCACACTATGTAGATTATGTTTCAATCCTTCAACCCAATAAGCATTGTCCCATCTAAGTTCATTAATTAGTGCAATAGAACCTTTTCCTTTCACATAACAAGGTTCATCATTTCCAAATCTGACATTCCCACCATCATAGTGTTCCAAGTGCTCAAATTTAGATTTATCACCAATATTGTGGTGAGAACAACCACTATCTATGATCCATGTATCATTCTTACAACATGAGAAATGAGGGTCATCTTATCATTCCCATCATCTAATTCATCCTTAATAGAAATGTAATCCATTTCATCTTCATCACTACTATTAGAATCTTTATCCATATAACAAGATTTCTTACCTTTATCTTTATAGTCTTTGTTGCTTTTGAAATATTTGTTTCCTTTGTACTTGTCATGCTTCTTTTCTTCTTTGCCTTCTTTGTTTGGACACCTTGTAGCAATGTGACCAACCTCTTCACAAGAAAAATAGATCAAAGGAATCTTGCCTTTGTACTTTCCTTTTCCTTTGGGAAATATTATTGAAAGAAATGCTTCAATGACTTCAAGATCATCATCAGAACCAACTTCATCTTCACTATCAGACCCTTTTCTTTTAGATTTTGCAACTTTTTTCTTGAGTGATAGTTTGGCTTGAAATGAAAACTCAAAGTTACTAGAGTTAGGAACATATTTTTTAAAGTTATCTAACTCAAAGGTTGTCAACATTCCCACTAGTGCATCCAAAGTTATATCATTCTTAGGATCACATGTCATTTCTTGAATAGCTGACACTCTAATTGCATAAATAGGAAGAAGATTTTTGCATAACTTTCTGACCACTATTACATCATCAATTTTTCCACATAAGGCTTTTATTGCACTCACACTAGCTTTGACACTTTCATTTTATTGTGTAATGCTCTCATCTTCTTTCATCTTCATTTGATCAAACTAACCTCTAAGACTCTCTTCCTTAGCTCTCCTCATGTTTTCATCACCTCCATAGATATCTTTCATCTTGTTCCACATTTCATGAATAGTAGCAAAATATTTTATCAAATTTAGCATAATTGAGAGTGGAAGCAATGTCAATCATCATTATGTTATGATTCTTCTTTTCCATAGTTTGATCCATAGTCAAAGTTCTAGTTGGTACCACATATTTTTTCTCCAAATATTTAAGAGCTATGTCACCAATGGTTGCCAAATGGAGCTTCATGAGCTCCTACCATGCTTGAAAGTTATCTTTGTTCAGCTTAGGAATCTTCCTTCTATAAGACATCTTGATCTTTAGCTTAGGTCCATGAAACCTTCTCTACAAGCACCAAAAGATATGATATCAATTTTTGGAAATGTAAGAGGATTAATTGAGAGGGGAGGGGTGAATCAATTACCACAAAAACAAATCCAAGATACCTTAAGATGTAAATACAATACAAAACCAAAACTCTATTGAAACTAAAATGCTAATGTAACCCGATTAACACAGAAACACTCAGTTTATGCTAAGAATCACTGTCACTTAGTAAACATTGAAATAATCACTTCTTAAGATGTTTAGTGTTCTTAACTTTAATTAACTTAGTTGCAAAAACATAAATCAAATAACATGAACACATGAGACACCAAGATTCAACATGGAAACCCAATTTGGAAAACCCACCAATTGCAACTACTTACTATTTTTCACTCTTTGAAGTGAACCCTATTAGGAGCCACCCCTGTTAAAGTATTTAGTTCACCCTATTAGGAGTGGCCTTGTTAGAGGTCTTTAGGCACTTCAATCTAGAAATGCAACCTTGTTAGAGGATTTGGAAAATAGTTGTTAGGATAACTCTGTTAAAAGATTTGATTCACTACTACAATTATTAGAGAGTAATAATGACTTGACCTTATTTTTGATGCAATTGTCTTTGCTTATTTCAGATCTTTGTTCTAGCTTGAATAATTTATCCTCCTTCATCAAAATGTTCTTTTCAGCTCAGTCAAATTGGGTACTCTGGTGTCCTTCCAATTTGCTTCCTTGATTTATCTTTTCAATCCCACGCTTCTTACAATTAGATCCTAAACTTGACCTTATATTTATATGATTTACCTTTTCAGGTTAGCTTGAATACACTTTCAAATAAATAAAATTTATCTCATGAGTCAGCTAGAACTAACTAACAAAATAGAAAAATCTAATATGTTGATACATGAAAATCCTTTGTTAGTTGACCCAACTCGGTCAACACTAACTCAGAAAAGAATTGATCGGTTAACACTAGTTCCATGCAAATTTCCTTTGGTAACCAAGTGAACTCAATTAATATTGGTTATCTGTAGACTTTCCTAGAATGCTTGACATACATAGAAAAAATCCTTCAACACTTGAGTGAGCTCAACTGACAATGATTACTTGGTAAAAGACTTGACATGTGTGTAATTTCAAAGACAACGTATAATTAAATGATTGTATCCAACATTTGGGTTCGATGTCCTTAATAGAGTTTTATAATTTTCATGTCCATTCTAGAAACTGATTTCCCTTCCCATGTTCATTGGTGGAATGTTGGGATAGTTTGGTGGAATTCCCTTACATATATTGAAAGAGGCCTAATTCTACAAAAATCCCCTAGTGGTTTTTGTATTCCCATTCCCATTTCTTGATCTTGCTAGCTGAACTATGGGTTGTCCATGAAAGATATTCTTCTGCATTTGTCCTTGTTGCTTCTATACCCAACTTGGCCCTAATCCTTGTGTTTTATGTGCTCAATATTGATGGTTATCTTTTTAAGCATGATTTCTTGACTTAGATAGTTGTACAATGGCTATTTTGTGGAATATGGGTCTTTCTTGTATCAAAACTATGTATGCATGGTTACTTGTTCAAGACTCTATCCATGGATGTTCAAATTTTCTTTGTGCCCAAACCTACTTGCTGAACTTGAAACTCCTCATCTTTGATTAAATTACTTTTAAATGTTATTATATTTATTATTACCAATTAGTGTTAAGATAAATAATTATAATTGTTAATAGTAATATATTTTAATCATGACTTGACAAAAATTGATTGCAACTATATTTAGCCTATCAAAAAATACTAATAATACAAATATTTTTGGTCGAAGAAAATTATGAGTTGATAAATCATTAATGGGGATTTTGAATTCAAAGATAAATATTCAACAAGAAGGTTTGTAACTTGATGAAAATAATATCTCTACAATTTAACTATTGTATTATGTGGAGACTCATAAAGATCTACATTGTTTATTCATAGCTATTTTTATTTTTATTTAGAAAATCATCTTTGACCTTTTAATAACAATGTTCAGTACTTTAGATTATGAGAAGCATACTAGTAAAGTCTATTATAACTAGCATTCCTTCATTGAGAGAGATCATGATGATGCATTAGATTTTGATAAATATTATTGTTGTTCTCTTTGTATGTAACTTAACTGCTTATTGCTATTGTTTTGATTTATGGGTAGTTATGATGCACATTGTGGGATCTATTATACATCTATGGGTTAAAAATGACCATTTAAAGTGTCACTTGATACCTACATAAAGATGTTTATAATACCTATGTACTAGAACCACCTCAAAACTTACCAATATTTATTCATGAATGTCTCACTAGTCATTTAAGAACTACCAATGCTTATGTCAAGCCCCTAATTTGTCTTTAAAAATTCTCACTACTAGGGGTATAAGTGGGTGGATATTGATATCTGATATTTTTATTAATGGGATTTTTAGTTATTATTTGTTTAGATTTTTAAAGTTAGTAAGTAGCAAGTTGGTTAAGGAAGAGGTAAATGATCATTTGAATATGGGTTGTAAGTAGTGCTCTTCCCCTAGATTAAGATTGGGCTTGTATTTATTAACCCTAAGATTCAATGGAAGATATGTGTGTGTGTGTGTGTGTGTGTGTGTGTGTGTGTGTGTGATTTAGATGAGCCCATTGACCCCTAGATCTTAATCATGTGGTTTTATTTTTAATATGTAATTTGGTTTTCAAAAACAATGTTATGTAAAAAAATAAAACCTTATATTAATACATACTCCCTTTTTATATTGGTGTTTATCTTCTTAGGACTTGTTTATTGACTTTATGTCAAACTTTCCTATCCTCCTAATCATCCAATATATCAAAGATTTGTTGATCATGAGGTATTTTTTAGTGTGTTGAGAAATAGTAATAATAACGAGCATGGTTTTAATCAATGGTGCACAATTGGACATAAAAAAAATTTGTTACATACTTTCTCATGAGACTACCAATGTAGCTAGGCTTTTACTTCCACTAAAAAGCAGGAGAGCTCTCTTTACAAGCTAATTATAGGCAAGCCTCTTAGTGTAGATATTCTTCAAGGTATTAATATTAAGTTTAATTCTTCAAGATATTTCCATGGTACATCTTCACCCCTTCCATTTAATCATGTTCTTCAATTGTCACTTCTAATTTTGATGTTTTTGATATTAAAAAAGTCAAAACAAAGGGGTTGGCCCTTAAGAACTAAGCAATAGAAAGCCCATTAACAACAAGCTATTAATGACATGATAACCAAAAAATTCACAACCCTAAAATATATTATCAAAACCCATCCCACAAAAGCTACATAACCAAACAAGAATTATGCTAATTTTGTCCATAACAGTGTCCATCATAAAAATATCAATATAAAGATAAGTCCTAAAAATACTATTAAAGTATTTAAAACCGAATAAGGACATGCGAGGCTAGTTCAAAATTTTTCTAGTTGGGTTTTCTAAGTAGATCACAACACAATAAATAAAATGTAGAAAAAAAGGCCTTTTTTTTCCTTTTACTTTCTTGGCCTTGATAGTAAGATCCTTACCTAATAATGTGCCAAAAATCATAAAGTTTCTTGGAGTCACCACATCCCTGTGTCTCCTCCTCCTTATCTCATAGGATAAATTACAACATAGTTGTTGCTACATGCATCACCTTTATATAAAATAGTATACTAAATCCCTCATCCAAGTGGAAAATTGGACCTTCAAGGCATCGATATTGTAATTGGCCTTCTCTAGGGTAATCTCCAGAACTTGGCAACTCACACATTTTCACTTAGTCAATACAATATCTTAGATATCTAGCTAATTAGGGTTAGATAAAACCTTTTCTTTATATTTTTTATACTATCTACAGAAGTGGTAGTCAATGGGAGGTATCATTTGGAATTTGAGTAGCACCTGGGGCAAGGGAATTGATAGTGAAACTGGTCATCACATGGGTAGAATCAAAGTTCGCCTCTTTCTTCTTCTTAACCAAACCCTCCTTTGAATATGAAGTCTCCTCTTTCACTTCATCTTCCTCTTCCACCTCATCATCTTCAACATATTTTCCCTTAACTTCCTTCTCATTGCTCCTTGGCTTGTTCCCTTCTTCACCCACCCTTGACCCAAACTCCTTGATGAAGGGTGTCCCTCTTAATACCAAAAACACACAACATAAAATAGATAAACAATAACAATTTGTAAGAACAAAATATGATCTTCTTATTATCTCCACAAGTGTGAAATTAAAGAATTCAGAAATATAATTTGTAAACCCACATGGCTATCTTCTTTACAATATACAACAAGATAAAGCTGCAAACCACCAAGAATTACCTTAGAAAACCAATAGGCCTTCCTTATATAGGTATTTTCCATTACCTGAGAAGGTTATAAAAACTTATCCCTAAATCTCTAGGATAATCGATCTCAAATTATTATTATTATTTAGACTTTATTACATAGATTCACTCAAGACAAATTACAAATTACAATTATATTTTTAGATAGCTCAACTTCTAGAGACCATAACTTACAAACCATTAACCTAATTTCCTGTTATAACCCCTTTTCAAAAATGAAAGCTCTTATTATACAATGGTTGATTGCACAAGCATCCATTAGTTGTGATTTAATCATTTTAGAGCTCTTTAGGCCTTCAAAATTGAGCCAAAAAAATTATATCAAAAATCTATAATAACTTTAGGAATATAGATGATATTGCAATGAAACTCTTCTAGAAGGCTGATATTGTTACCATTAATTCCTACGAGAGAGTGGTGTATTCTTTTGGGGAAACTTTAAGGACTATTGGAGAGATGATTGAGTGCTTATGTTTTGTATTTATGACTTGGGTTGTCATTCACGTTAACAAATATGCTTTTATGTTATGTTTGTGTGAGTTGTAAAGAAAGTTTTTTTCAATGACATCAGAGGTCATAGGGTCATGTTGTGTAGGATTATATTAGAATTTAGGAATGTGTTTTGATTTTTTTCTATGTTCACATAATTTTTCATGAAGATTTATATAAGTTATTAAAGATTTTTTGAATATTGTTTTCAAAATAGGTTGCAGGAAACAGAGCACTCCAATATTTGAGTTATATCTTTTTGGAAAGGTTAAATTTTGTTTAGAAAGCTTGGAGTTTGATTTAAAACATGCTAGTGATGCTATGTTCAAGATTTCAAAATATAGTGATTATTTTGTGAAGTTTTGTGAAGGATAACATGTGGGTTATTCCCTAGAAGAAGACTTTTGTTTATATTCTTTTGGAAAGTGTAAAGAATAATGAAATTTTTAATGTAATGTATTATTGTGGTCCTATAATATTGTATTATTGTGGTCCTATAATATTCATTGCACATTTTTAAAGCCTCAACACCAACTCAATTAATTTTTTAGGACTTGGTGTAAAGGAAAGACATTTTCCTTGGTTGTAGTTGTCATGGGTATGACTATGAGTCATATGTGTTGTAATGTATCATTGTTATTGTATGCAAGCTTTGGATACAAATTTGATGAGACCAAAGTAGCAATTTATGTTGATAAAGAGTTAAGGAATTCAAAGGAACTCTATTGGAAAGTTAAGTTGTTGTATCAGCCAATTCCCCCTGGGATATGTTATCCTAAGAATTTTTTGGTGAAGATAGTTTAGAAATAATTTGGATACTTAGTTTAGCTAACTTCCTATCAACTCTTAATAGGGTTGGAATAACTCCTAAGAGGGTTGGAATCTCATGATAGGGATTCAAAGTCTTGTAGTAGGGACTATATGTGTTGATTGTATTCATTTGGCTCCTAATAAGGTCACATCATTTTGCAAGGAACATTTATACTAGTACTATTGGAATAATGATACATTTGTCATTAGTTACAACACTTATTTGATTCTGAATCCTTACCGAGTTCATCACTCAATTTACAGTTCATACTGAGCATTCGTTGGTTACCAAGTATGTTCAACAGTGTTTACCAAGTTAGAAAGGTAAAAAAAGGTTTTAGTGTTTACCGAGTCAGAAAGGTAAACGAAGGTTTTAATGTTTACCAAGTCAGAAAGGTAAATGAAGGATTTATTATTTACCGAGTCAAGAAGGTAAATGAAGGTTTCAGTGATTACCAAGATAGAAAGGTAAAAGAAGTATTCAGTGCTTACCAAGTGAATCGAAGGAGTTAGTTTCTATCGAGTGACACAATGTTTACCGAGTCACCAGTGGTTACCAAGTTCCAAGCTACTCAGAGTGATTAGTATGGACCGAGCCCCTACCTCTACCGAGTGCATGATGATGCCAAGTAATGTAGTGGATGCCGTGTGTCAGAAGGTCACCGAGTGAGTTTGAGAAACCTGAGTTTTCTACTTTTTGGCCGACTCAGTAATGTTTTGTCCACTTGTGTTTGGCCGACCTTGTTGCTGTAAATATTGGAATGGTATATATGTAATGTATTGTGCCATTTATGAATGATGAAGAGAAGTAATAGTATAGTAAGAGTGAATTAAAAGAGAATCAGCAACGAAGTATTCAACAAGGTTATCAAGGAGCAACAAAGATATATCCATCACATCAAGTGATCAGTACATAAGATCTAATCAGCAAACCAGTTGCAACCAGATCCACTGCTTCATCCTAATAGGTGAATCAGTTTTGTAAATCCTTTAACAGGGTAGACTTAACAATCTTTTGTAAATCTCCTAATAGAGTGCATACTTCATTGTATGTTTGTAAATCCTCTAACAAGGTGGATCTAGCAGTCCTACTTGCTCCTAACAGGGCAGATCACCAGAAGTGATCATTGTAAGCCTTAACCGTCCAACTTTATACTACAGTATTAAAGTTTTGTGGGCATCATCCCCACCCCAGTTTTACTTTCAATTTGAAAGGTTTTTGGGTCACCAAATCAGTGTGTTAATCTTTTCATGCATACAGTAAAGTAGATAAATGAATGGTGAATTTGTTATTATGCTGAATTGGTTTAAATTTTAAAGCTTACTGATTCACCCCTCCCCTCTCAGTAACATTGTTAGACCTAAATATTTTCAACAATTGGTATCAGAGATTTGTGGTTCTCAGGACAAAGCTTGACAACTTGAGCAAAGATCAAGGACAATGGAGATATTCAGACTTGACAAAACTATTGAGAATGAGAAGCTAGATTTCGAGATGGCCATGGTTCAACTCAAAGAAGCAAAGGAACATCTTTCTCAATCCCTAAAAAGAAGAAAGGAACTTGCAAGACAAATAAATGACCATTTTTATGTTGAAGAAAGGATTGAAGATTTGTTACCATCAAGTAATTCAGAAGAAGCTGACAAAGCAATCAAAGAACTTTTAGAAAAGAATGGATCTCTGCAAGAAGAGGTAAGAAAGCTTAAAAGAGAGAAAGAAATATAGTCAATCAGGCTATATGAAGTTTTGGAACAAAGAAACAAAGCACAAGAAGAATTGGAAGATAGAAGTCATGAAACTCAAAATCAATCCCTTGAACATGAAGATCTAGCAGATCAACTATCCAATGCAAATGAAGAAATCAGGATTCTCAGAGCACAAAATGAAAGTCTACAAAATGACTTAAGAACTAAGAGACAAACCAATGAAAGCTTGGAAAATGATCTAAAAATTGAAAAAAAAGTCAATGAAAGGATGATGAAATCTCAAGCAGACATGAATCAATTGAATCAACAAAATGAGCAGAATTTTTATAAACAAAAGGGTAAAGCTGGTCTTGGATACAAGGAAGAAGGTGAATCCTCAAAACAAGGTAAACAAAGGAATAAAAGACTCACTTGTAATCACTGTGGCAAGTTAGGTCATACATCAAACAAATGCTGGAGCAATGGGAAAGCAAAATTCAATGACAAATGCTTCAACTGCAATCAGCATGGTCACAAGGCAAATGAGTGTAAAGAAAAACCAAAATTTGAGGGCAATTGTCACAAATGCAAAAAGCATGGTCATAAGGTATTCTAGTGCAAATCCAAATCATTCAATCCAGCTGAACAACTTGTCAAAGCTATATTCGGATGGGACTACAACACCTGGTGCAAATGTCACTATTGTGGAGAATATGGACATACTGGCATAAATTGTGCTAGACATCACCTAAGGAAGAAGGACACTACTGTAAGGTGCTATACATGTACAGAACTTGGTCATATAGCCAAGAATTGCATGAATATAGGAAAGGTTGAAGATGAAAAGAAAACTAGAGCTGATAATATTCGAAAGCAAATGAAACAACAGTGGATTCCTAAGTCTACCAAGCAAGAAAATTCAAATGATGGAAATGTCACTCGAGAAATGGGTGACTCCACCATATCTAATTAAGATTTATCAAGAAGGATAAGGGACTACATCTTCAAGCCATATCCTAGGCAGTTTCAGAAAGAAGAAAAGGAAATGAAAAATCAATATTGCAGATACAAGTCATAATTCACAGTGTTGCATCTACCAAGTAAGGTTGGTTTTCAGACTTTATTGAGCTTGGTCAGGAAAATAAGAAAGGTTTTGTGTGTTCACCAAGTTGCAAGGTTTACCGAGTAAGTCGATGACTATTTATAAAACCCTAATTCTCAGCTACCTACGTACCCGAGCATTAATGACAAGATTTTGATAAAAAAGGCAGAATTTGATCTCATTTTTCACCGCGAATTCAGAGTTCACAGAGCAAATATATTTTCAAGTGCATCCAAGCGAATTCAAGTGATTTGAAGCAATTTTCCAGCAAAGAAATTGTGTTATGAAATCGTTCTCTCACTGAGTAGTAATGGCATCCACAAGCACCAGTGGCAGCAAGGCAAAGAGAGGTTCTGAAATGCTTGTGAAGGGAATCAAATGGGAGGCACCCAATTTCAAAATTGTTCCTGCCATCGCTGAATCACTCGACCCGCATGGAGCTCAATCGCAGATCCCTCCAAAGGTACTTCTTATCAATGATATTCATACTCATTTCAAGTGTACTGTGCAAGAAATAGGGACACTAGATATGGATAGTACCCTAGCCAATTTATGCATGGATGGAACCCTAAAACCTGAGTTCAAACATTTGAAAACCAAAGGCTTAACCCATATCCCACATCTACCAAGGAGTTTCCAAGTGAAATGGGTGAGGTATATCTTAAGCCGTGTGCATAATGGACAATTATGGTTAGAACAACCCATCCTCATAACAAAGAAGATGATCCACAAGATCACGGGCTTACCAATGTTGACCAAAGCCAAAACCACCAAAAGCCTAGGTCGAGATGACCTCCAGAAATTAACCCAAGCTGAATGGGATGGTAGAGGTTTAAAGCTCAACAATGTTTTAGATATAGAACTGAAATTTGGTATTTTTGTTATTGCATACAAACTGTATAGTTCTAGCAGGCTGAATAGTGTACCTTGTGAGGCTATAGATTTGGCATATAAAATTGTAAAGAAAAATATGGAGTTTGACCTAGCTGATGTGCTATTAAAACAATTCAATAAAAATATGGATAGCATAAGGACTGCAAAGACAAACCCTTGTAAATTTGGTTCTTTGCTAGTTTGTTTATTTTTCTATATACAAAAATTCTTTCCATCTAAGGGTGCAGTTGTATGGAGGAAAGATATTCCAATTTTCTATCAAATAAATGAATTCATAGCAGAAATGGGTATGAATTTTCATAAGGTAATGGATAATTATTTTGAAGATTTCAAGGAAAGGATGAACAACAGGTTCAGGATACCTCCAAAACTTGTTGAAGAGTATAAGGATGATGTTTGTTTCATGGTTGACTATGACAGAGTCTACATCCAGGCAGTCAAACCCCGAGTGGCATGGGTAAAAACATTTCCCTATGAGCAATTTATTGATGATGCCAGAGATATCATTGAGGCACTGGTAAATGAACCAGTGGATCCCAAGTTGCCTACATTTGGAACCTATGAAGAGGCTAAGGTTAGAATAGAGCTTGAAATCAAGCTTCCTCAAGCAATCTCTAAAGGTAGGAGAAAGATAGAAAAGCTAAAATCTGATACTGGACCTCTCATGATAACAGACGAGAGAGGAGGAGATGAAGAAAAGGAAGAAGAAAAAGAAGAGCCTCAACGAAAGAAAGGTAAGGTGACTATCACCAAACCTACAAAGCAAACCACTACAGTATTCTCCAGGAGAACAAGATAGGGAAAGAAGGAACCTGTATTTGTTAAGCCTCCACTCACCTTTGAAGCAAGACTAAAGCAATTAGATGAAGGAGGTAGCTTCACAAACTTCAAAACATTAAAGTTCGAAACCAGAATAGAACAAGAGAAAATGTAGATTGAGGATCTAGTACTAAACAAAATGGGTAAATGGAAATACTCCCTAGACCAGATAGCCTCTCAAATCTCTAAAGAGCTATTGGAAAGATTGCAACCAAGACTGTTAAAGTAATTTATGAGCAGACCTTGAGGAATCTCCTGCCAAGTCTCTCTAATGCTGAAGTGAAGAAATCACTGAAAGATCACGAAGGTAATATGATGATTAGATTCCACACTTGTTTGATACTTGTCAAAGACATTGAGCATGTAGTAAATAATGAAACAAACATGTGGAAAAATATCTATCATCTACACAAACCCAGTGAGGATACTGTTGAAATCACGAACAATGATAGCAATGATGATAATGATGATGATGATGAGGGTGATGACATTGAAGATATACCAGAAGACCTGCAATCATTAATGTTAGAAATTGAAGAAGAAGCTAGAAAAGAAATTGAGGAAGAAGAAGCCTCCCTTCCTCACTCTCCACCAAAGACTGTAAAATCTACTATGGAGATAGGATCTTCAAGAAAAATTGTGAGCACAACAGAGACATCCATTGCTCAATTTCCTCCAGTCTCCTCTCAGCTCCAGGTTTCTACAATACAAGTGCCAAGCACTTCATCTACTGAGCTAGCGGTCACTTCTTTAGTTACCGAGCTTCCAAGCACATCATTAGCCACCGAGTCATCCACTGCAGCAGCTACTTCACCAAGTGTATCTCTTCCACCTATAGCTTGTACAGTAAGTCTTCCAAGTTTCATATCAATTTTATCTTCCTCAGCTAGATTGGCCCCAATTTTTACTCCAGTCAGTTCTCCAATTGTAAAAATACTAGTATGTACATCATTTTTGACTAGCACATCATTTTTGGGAAGTATATCAAGTTTTGATACAGCCAACACTTCTCTTAGTTTGCCTTTAGTTGGTCCCATTCCAGTTTTGATAGCCAGTCCAGCATCATCAACTATTGTTTCAATTTCAAAGGGCAAAGGTGTAGTCACTGCAGAAAAACCAAAGAGATACATGTTTTCTAGTAAGGCAGTAGATGAAGAAATAGGTCTGGATAAGGACATTGTCATTCCTAAGATAGATCTAGATACTGCATCAGTTGATGAAATGAGAATGATCAGTTAGCTATTAGAGCAAAAGGCACGGAAAAAATAGCTCAGGCATGAAAGAGACCAGGAATATAGCATTATTGAAAGCGCTAAAAATATAATAACAGAGGCTATAGGTGTTGAAGTAGATTCTACTCAACACATTTTGATTCAGTTGGAAGAGGCTGTATATAAATTCAATGAGGATACCTCTGGCCAAGAAAAATTGATTGAAAAGGCAGAGAAGAAAATTGACAATAAGGTGCTTGAGCACATTGCTCAGCATATTGCATTAAAACAGGTAGAATTGTCTACAATTTTGAGTAATTTTGAGAATTCTTTTAATAATGTAACTTCACTTTTTGGAAAAATTTGTGATGTTACCAAGTATACCAAAGAAATCAAAGAAAAGTTGAATAAAATTGATGAGGACATGAAGGTCAGTGCCCAAATGCTGCAATCTGACCACAGTGCAAGTTCATCCCATCATCATAAAATAAGATTTTTGTCAGAGAAACAGGTAGAAGTGATGAGAGAGGAAGCAAGGATCAGGTCTACTCTGATTGACATCCAGAATATGATCCTTCCTGTCATGAACACAATGCAAAAGCACATTGCATATTCAAAAACATTGATCCATGACAATAATTTCTCTATTGCAGACCATATGATTGAACTTTCTACAGAAGTTCAAGTAGCTCTCTCCACATGTAAAATCTTGCAAGATAATTGGGATAAAACTCTGTAACTAATTCTTCAGGTACATTCTGAGTTTATCACACATTTTGGTGTCTCCATGTAAATACATTCTTTATTCTTTGGCATTATTGTCAAAAAGGGGGAGAAAGTAATATATAGAGAAAAATCAAACACAAAAGGGGAGAAGGTAATAAAGTAATAAAGACTAAAGTCATATAACTCATGTAAAAACCTTGTGTATATTGTATGGGGGAGTTATATGTAAGGTAGCCCATGTATATTCGGCACAGCAGAATCAAATCAGTTTGGTCAGATCTTGTATATAAATTTTGGCTCATAAGTGTTTTTGTCACTAATGCCAAAGGGGGAGATTGTTGGAATAATGATACATTTGTCATTAGTTACAACACTTATTTGATTCTGAATGCTTACCGAGTTCATCACTCAGTTTACAGTTCATACCGAGCATTCGTTGGTTACCAAGTATGTTCAGCAGTGTTTACCAAGTCAGAAAGGTAAACAAAGGTTTTAGTGTTTACCGAGTCAGAAAGGTAAATGAAGGTTTTAATGTTTATCGAGTCAGAAAGGTAAATGAAGGATTTATTATTTACTGAGTCAGGAAGGTAAATGAAGGTTTTAGTGATTACCAAGACAGAAAGGTAAAAGAAGTATTCAGTGCTTACCAAGTGAATCGAAGGAGTTAGTTTCTACCGAGTGATACAATGTTTACTGAGTCACTAGTGGTTACCACGTTCCAAGCTACTCAGAGTGATTAGTATGGACCGAGCCCCTACCTCTACCAAGTGCATGATGATTCCAAGTAATGTAGTGGATGTCGTGTGTCAGAAGGTCACCGAGTGAGTTTGAGAAACCTGAGTTTTCTACTTTCTAGCCTACTCAATAATGTTTTGTCCACTTGTGTTTGGCCGACCTTGTTGCTGTAAATATTGGAATGGTATATATGTAATGTATTGTGCCATTTATGAATGATGAAGAGAAGTAACAGTATAGTAAGAGAAAATTAAAAGAGATATAGCAGTGGAGTATTCAACAAGGTTATCAAGGAGCAGCAAAGATATATCCATCACATCAAGTGATCAATACATAAGATCTAATCAGCAAACCAGTTGCAACCAGATCCACTGCTTCATCCTAATAGGTGAATCAGTTTTGTAAATCCTTTAACAGGGTAGACTTAACAGTCTTTTGTAAATCTCCTAACAGAGTGCATACTTCATTGTATGTTTGTAAATCCTCTAACAAGGTGGATCTAGTAGTCCTACTTGCTCCTAACAGGGCAGATCACCAGAAGTGATCATTGTAAGCCTTAACCGGCCAACTTTATACTGCAGTATTAAAGTTTTGTGGGCATCATCCCCACCCCAGTTTTACTTTCAATTTGAAAGGTTTCTGGGTCACCAAATCAGTGTGTTAATCTTTTCATGCATACAGTAAAGTAGATAAATGAATGGCGAATTTGTTATTATGTTGAATTGGTTTAAATTTTAAAGCTTATTGATTCACCCCTCCCCTCTCAGTAACATTGTTAGACCTGAATATTTTCAACAAGTACATCATCTTCTAGGCATCATTCCCACTAGGTTTTTCCCTCTAACCAAGGGTTTCCCTAGTTGACATATCTTGTCTCTTTCTGCATGATTATTATCTTATGGTTGTTACATGTTTTAGATTCTATAAAAAATTTAAAATTTGTTTAAGCACACAACCAATTCCCCCTCCCCCACCCCCCACAACCCCAACCCACCCCTTCCCCCCTTGTCCCTCTCAATTGTGTTGGTGGACATTAATTTCTAGCATACATATCTCTAATATGACCCTCCACCTATGAAATTAGAAAATTTTAATCTCATAAGACCAATGTACATAAAATAGTAAGATTCCACAAATAGAAAATCTACACTAAAATAACCCTTATTGAAAAGGTAGAATTGGATTTATTTTTTGGGTGATGCAAGATTTCCCTTACACCAAGGGTAATTTAAGAAGTGACCCTATCATGTCTTAGGTTTTGAGAGGAAAAATTGGATGGTTAACCTCCTCCCTTGTTAGCCAGGATGAATCTTCTACTAGAAACCCTCTCCATTTGAGAAAATATTCTTCATATAACTTGTTCCTTGTGATTCTACCAATATGACTATCCAATATCTTCTCGATCTCCTTTATAGATGGAGTTGCTAGAATACTCCACTACACTTCTATGACCTCATATTCAATGCCTCCATCATGATACTTTGTTGAATCTAAAATGTTAAACACTGGTGAAATATTTAGTTCAATAGGAAACTCTACTTCATAGGAATTTCCTAAAAAACACTTTTTTAGTATCTTTCATTGCCCAAAGTTATTCAATTTCATCTTTTTATATGCACCTACAAGAATATATCCTTCTACAAATGAACCATGACTTCATCCCCAACCTAAAACTCCTTATTCCTCCTTTTCTCATATTCTTTATCCTTGTATTGTATATTCATCTTGGTAATATGCTTTTTCACCTCCTCATGGGTGTTCTTCAAGTGTTCTACAAATCTTCAGGTTCAGTAATAATTATCTCTCCTTTATCCAACTTCCTCAATTCAGAGGCATTTTTGTAACTACTCCCATATACAATATGGAATGGTGATTTGCTAGTGCTTTTGTTGATAGAATTATTGTATGTAATTTTTTCTTGTGGTAAAATCAAAACCCGTCCAATTGGCCTATCTCCAACCAAACATCTAAGAAAGTTCCCCAAAATCATATTCATGACTATTGTTCATTCATCAGTCTATGGATGATGTAATGAGCTAAACTCAAAATCTATTTTAAATTAAAATTGTTCCATAATGTAGGCTAGAAATACACAACAAACTTGGTATCTCAATTTAGAACCATACAGTTTGGTAGATCATGTAGTCTCATCACTTCTCTAAAAATATGCCACATGAATAACATCACCAACCTTCCTACAGGGTATGAAATGTGCCATTTTTTAAAACCTATCAACACAAAAAAAAAAAAAATTATGCCTTCATTGAGTCCTTGGTAAGCTAGCAATAAAATCTATGGTGACATCCTCCCACAACTTCTCTGCTATAGGTAATTGCTAATATAATCCTATATTCTACTTCATAGTTTTTTCCATTTGACATACTCTTGAACTCTATACAAACTTCTTGAAATAGTGTTGAAACTATGGCTGGTAATAGTTTTTATTAACTAAATAGATAGTATTATCTCTACCAAAATGTCCATCCAATCCTCCACTATGCTTTTCCTTGATGAGATTCTCCCTCATAGACCATCTTGGAATGCACAACTAAATTCCTCTAAATAGCATACCATTCTAGATTATGAAATCCAACCAAATTTTTCTGTCAAGTATACCAAGTTTTGTACAAGCTTTCCAAGCTTTACCAAAATCAAGATTCTCCTTATACAAACTCGCAAGTCTACTGAACCCAACCACCTCAATTTGCATCTCTATCAACAAAATTGTTCTCTTGCTAAGAGAATCTACAACCATATTATACTTTCTAGTCTTTTGTTTCAAAAACAATGTTTAACTCTATAAACATTTGACCCACTTCAAGTGCTTCTAATTCAACTTTCCTTGACTATTCAAATATTGCAAAACTTGATGATTAGTATACAAAATAAAATCCTTAGGAAGAAGATAGTGTCTCCACTTCTTTAATGACTAAACTATAGTTTAGAAATCCTTATCATAAAAAATTATTTTCTTTTTGCATCACTCAACTTCTCACTAAAGTAAGAAATAGGTCTACCTCCTTGGCTCAAAATAGATCCTATTGCAGTACCACTGGTACCGCAATCTACTTAAAATACCTTGGTAAAATTTGGACGTGCTAAAATAGGTTGTCCTATAACTTTAAATTTCAATAGATTAAAACTCTTATCTAATTGTACAATCCATTTAAATTCTTTGTTGGACATAGCTAATGATAATGAGGAACAAGGTCATAATTGAGCTATGAAGTGTATCTAGAAGAGTTAGCTCAATTGTTATGTTGTCATTAATGTCAAGATTATTGAAAGGGGTAATTCATGTAAGTTACAAGTCATTTGAAGGATGTGCATTAAATGGAGAAATGTATGAAAAATATAGAAGATGAGATGTAGAATTGATGTTAAGTATGTGAATTTAATTTGGCAACTAATATGTTGGTCTATGGTAGAATAATATTTGTTTAATTATTTTACATGATATCATGAGTGTTGATATGATGTACAAGTAAGTTATTTTGGATAGTAAGAAAGGAGTAAAGTTAAAAAGTGGAAGGATAAGGAATCAATGAGTTACACTAAGCTAGAAATGGAGGTCAATAAATGAAGAGAAAGGAAGGTTTAAGAAAACTCAAGTGTTACCAAGCACGAGATATAATCAAGAAATTATGGTTATCAAGTGAGCTTAGTATTAACCAAGTGTAGTATTAATGGAGTGATTGAAGTGTTTAATATAGGACAACACTTTGTGGAAGATCATGTAAAGGATGACATCAAGTGAAGATCTAGACTATTCTTGAAGATTCTAAGATAAGATTGAAGTTAGTTAGGAAGATCAACACATTAAATTAACAAGGTAAAATATGAAGGTGAATATTTAAGATGTATTTTAAGATCCAAGAAAATTTCAAGTTCTAAGGTAAAGATATAGATGGCAGGATTTGAAAAATGTTTTACCTAGCACAAGATTCAATGAATTTGAGTTCATTAGTGATTATGTGGATGAGATAAATTCATGTAAACCCTAAGGGTTGAGATGAAATGGAAAAAATTGAGTGTATAAGGAAGAGAGAAGAAGGAAAATGTTTCGAGTCTATTTTCTAGTTGAGTTGGTGGAGAATTTTCTAAATGAGTTGATACCGAGTAGATATGAAGTGCAAATTGAAGTGGAGTAAAGATTTGGTGTGATGATTAGTGAGTAAGGAAATATATGATCATAATGGAGATCTCAACAAGTAAAGTACTTGCATATTTATCATATCATTTCATTGTTACTCTCTAACCATTGTAGCAAAAAATCTCTTAACTAAGTGGACTTTACAGTTCTTTTTGTGAATCCTTTTGTAAGGTGATATTCCATTGAATATTTGTAATTCCTTTAGATAGAACACTCATTGAAGGGTGACAAGTTATAGATGATTTTTGGTAAAAATACACTAATAGGGTCACATCTAGTAAATGTGTATGTAACCTTTAACATGGCTGGCTCTTTATTGAGCTCACCTTAGAAGAGTGAATTATTTTTGGGTGAAATTTCTCAAGTGATTTTTTACCCTAATCGGGTTTCTGTATTAAACATATTGTTGTTAACATGTGCATAAAATTTTCACATTTATTTCTTGTTTACATGTCAAAACTTTTATTTACTATTGTGATTCAATAAATTAAGATTATTTTATTTACCAAGTGGTTTTGTTGATAAGTTCAAGTTTGTAAAAGTTGGTGAATTGTTTAAAGGATTAGTTTACCCCCTCTTAGATATCTAATAATTGGTATCTAATGTTAACTAAAGAAAAATATAGGATTGCATCAATTCATGAATTATCAAAATATCTATTTGTAAATTGATGTAGGACTTCACTCTTTACGAGTTGCCTAAAGTTGTGAAAATGATGTGATGAAATAGAAGTGATTAGTACATGCAAGGTACAAGGTACAACTACATGGAAAATAATTTTTTAGCATAATTTTTTAGATATTAAAGGGGGAGAGAAAGAGTAAAGGAGATCTTGAATATCCTAAGGAGAAGTGTATGTGTGTATTAACTAAGAGGAGTGTATCTGTATATGAACTAAATGAGATACTAAAGAAAGGAGAAGAGTATAAAATATGTTATATATAGCTATGGAGAGATTCATTTATGATTTTTGTCAAAGGAGAGATATATTGTTGAAGGCTAAAATTTGATGCAAAAAAAAGAAAGATAAGCATAATCAAAGGGGAAAACATGATGAATCTAATAAGTGAGATGTATTTCTAAGAAGATAATGAAGTATGAAGTTTTATATTGGATGGTATAATTTATAATTTATTTTCATCAATGTTGAAGGGGGAGATTGTCGGACACAATTGATGTTAGTGAATGAAAGTGATGGTGGTGAGGAATAAGGTCATAAACAAGCTATGAAGTACATGTAGAATAGTTAGACCAGTTGTGATGTTTTACTATTTAATGCCAAGATAATTGATAGAGATAATTCATGTAAGTTACAAATCATCTGAACAATGTAGTGTTATATAAATAAATCAATAGAAAATATAGAATATGAGATATAGAACTATTATTAGGTACATGAAATTAATTGGGAAACTAGTGAGTTTGTCTATGACATAATAATATTGATTTGGTGTTTTTACTTAATTTCAAGAAGTTTTGAGATGATATACAAGTCAGTTATTTTGGTTAGTAAGAAAGGAGTAAAGTTAGAAAGTGAAAAGATAATGAATCAATGAGTTACACTAAGCTAGAAATGGTGGTTGGTAAATGAAGAGAAAGGAAGGTTAAGAGAGTCAAGTATTACTAAGAAGGAGATATAGTTGAACAAGAATTATTGTCAAGTGAGATTAGTGTTAACTGAGCACAATATTAACTAGGTGATGGAGGTGTTTGGTATAGTAGAATATTTTGTAGAAGATTGTGTAAAGGAAAACATCAAGAAAATATTTGAGCTATTCTAGAAGATTCTAGGATAAGGATGAAGTTAGGTATAAATATCAACAAATTAAATCAACAACATAAAATATTATGGTGAAGGTTTGAGACGTGATTTGACATCCAAGAAAAGTTCAAGTTCCAAGGTGAAGATATAGTTAGCAAAATTCAAAAAACATTTTACCTAGCACTAGATTCAATGGATCTAAGTTAGTTAGTGATTGTGTGGATGAGAGGAATTCATGAAAAGCTTTAAGGAATGAGATGCAGTGGAAAAAATATATCTATATAAGGAAGAGACAAGAAGGCAAACGTTGTTGGTTTATTTGCTAGTCGAGTTGGGGAATTTTTTTCTAAACAAGTTGATATTGGGTAGATCTAAAATGTGAATTGAAGTAGAGTGAAGAGTTGGTGTGATGACTACTTAGTAATGAAAGATATCAGTGGAATGGAGATCTAAAAAATTAAAGGTACTTGCATATTTATCAAATCATTTCAATGTTTCTCTTTAACCATTATAGTAGAAAATCTCTTATTCAAGTGGATATTTTTATTTGTGAATCCTTTTGTAAAGTGACATTCCACTTAATGTTTTTAAGTCCTTTATATAGGCCACTCATTGAAGGTTCACAAGGTCTAGATGATATTTGGTGAAAATTCCTTAATATAACCACATCTAGGAAATGTGTATGTAACCTTTAACAAGGTCGGCTCTTAATCAAGCTCACTTTAGAAGAGTGAATTATTTTTAGGTGACAATTCCCAAGTTTTATTTACCCTAATAAAGTTTCCACATTAAAAATATTAGTCTTAATGTGTGCATGAATGTTTTACATGTTATTTCCTATTTATATGTCAAAATTGTTATTTACTTTTCTAATTTAGTTGATTAAGGTTATTATATTAACTAAGTGATTTTACTAATAAGTTCAAGTTGGTAAAAGTTAATGAATTTTTTAAAGGGCCTAAGGATAATTGATTCACCCCCTTCTCATTTATTTAACACTCTTTCATATCCCCTCTCATTATTTCAGTCAAGGGTCCACACATACTACTAAAACTCCTAATAAACATTCTATAAAACTAGCCAATCCATGAAAGTATCTTACCTCAGTAACACTCCTTTGAGTATACCATTCAAGCATATCCTTCACTTTCTCAAGGTCAATTTTTTAGAAATTTTACTAAAGCTACATATCCCATATACACTAACTCCTTCACAAAAATATTCTTCTTCAAATTAATTAGCATTTTTTCTTCTCTCAACTTCTCGAACACCTTGTGAATGTACATGATATGCTCCTCTAATGTCTTAATAAAGGTAAAAATAACATCTAGATAAACAGTGACAAAATTCTCATAAATTCTTTTAGTACCTCATTCATGAGTCACATGAAAGTGCAAGGTGCATTAGTAAGCTCGAAAGGCATAGTTAACCACTCATACAATCATTCCTTTGTCTTAAAGGAAGTCTTTGTTAATCTTAAAATCCTCAATGGAATTAGTACACCAAAGTGGTTTCATTTATTGGAAATTGACAAAGAAGAATAAGGTATAACTACATCTCATGACTACCAGTAGAAATCAACACTGATTGGATTTAGTGTGAAGATGAAGACAAGGAAGAGAAATGAGTCACAATCAACATGATGACTCACCACAACTTGATTTAAATTCAGACAAAATGATGGAAAGAAGGAAGGATAGAGAGGTTAGGCCTAGGCCTAACACAAAATTGGCAAGGCTATAAGTCTAGAGCCTATGAAGTAAGTATTATAGGTTTTCATGTACAACTTAGACATGTTATTCAAATTTTGAATGCATGAATTTGTTTAAGATTTTGAAATCGGAGAAGTGGTGATACAATAGATATCATAGTGAATGCAAAAATGACAAAAGAAGATCAATATATCTATATAAAATAATGGAGATCTACAAGGCAAGGTGTGCCATATATTTTAAATCAACCTTTGATTTCTTTTTTACCATTTTAATCATTTTTAGTCTCTTAACTAGGCATGCTTCAATACAAAACATATGGAAAATCCTCTAACAAAGTACCTCCCTAAAGGAATGTTTAAATTCTTTAACAAGTTAGTTTTGATAAGCTTATGTAATCCTAATAGGTTACAAACATTCATAACTAGATGTGCTCTTAGAAGAAAAATGTGTAGCCTTTAACTAGGAGACCTTTTATCTAGAGTAAAAGCTTAGCAGGTATATTATCCCCACCATAGTTTCCATCCTCTCATAATGGTTTCTATGTATAGATCTTTGTGTCACTTGATGTATGTTTTTATGTATGAGATTAAATACATTTACATTACTACATTTATTGTTGTTGAATCAATCAAGTGGTTATTGTTCAGTTTTATAAGAACAATAGCTCAACACATTGGTTGGAGAATTTTTATTGATTCACCTCCCCCCTCTCAGGGGAAGTTGGGACCAATAATTGGTCTCAAAGCTTAAACCCTAGTAGTAATAAACCTAACAATTTGGAAGATCAAATAGAATCCATTAGATACAAGATGTAGCTTGATGAAGCTCTTGAAACTATTGAGGATTTGAAAAAAAACTGAGTATAGTTGTCAAAGAGAAAGAAACTCATGAAGAAACTCAATGAGAGTCATGAAATTATTGAGAAAATGGAAGAACGTGGTGGAATAAATAAATATGAGGAAACTGTCACTAATATCATGATTGAAAATGAGAAGTTGAACAAACCATCTCACATTTGAAGAAAGAAATAGAAGATACATTAGTAAAGTTAAGTCAAGCCCAAAATGAGAAAGGTAATGTTGCACCAGCAATAGACAAATTTGATGATATATTGAGAGAAGCATTAGAAGAAAAGAGAATGGCTATGGAAGACACAAGATAAAAGGATGAAAAAATCCATAAAGTTATTGATGAACTAAAGAGCACAAACAAGAGAAATGAAAAGATAAATAAGTTTAACAATAATTCAAAGAATATGGATGAGAAACTTAAAGCTCAAAGAAAGACTAAGAGCTCAACTAGTGTTGGCCATGAAGCTGATGAAAAAACTAAAGAAGGTGGATTTTCTAGAAATAAGGACTAAAATTTTAGAAGACAAGGAAAAAAATTGTCTAAAGGTAAGAAATATAAGAAACCAACTTGTCATTGTTGTGATAAAATAGGTCATACTTAATGTCGGCATAGAAAGATTTCACCTATTGTTCAAAATACCTTCAATGGGTATTGTCACAATTGCCAATAGTATGGTCACATTGCATAAGAATTTTGATTGAATCCAAATGAGAGGATATTTAATGGAAATTTTTACTTTTGTAAAAAGTATGGGATGAAGGTTGAGGTCTATAGATCCAAGAAAATATCAAACTAGTCATTTTAGAAAACATCAAATCCTTCCTACAAGAATAGGTTCACTACACTAGTACATTTGACCTCTAGAAATAATGGATATGTTTTGGAATACTAAAAATTGAATAATTGTGAGAGGAATAACTTAGGACCCTATAGGGGAACATATATGACTTGTTACTACTATGGAAACATAGGTCATATTTCTAGAGAATTTGGATCAAAGAATAGGTTTGAGAAGAAGAAATTTGATATCAAAGGAAAGAGCAAGATAGTGGATAAAGTGGAATCCAAAAAGGAATTCTAAGAAGTATGGACAAATAAGATTGATGAGGGTGTAAAGGTCGAGCCTATGAGCACTTTTTTTGAAGGACAGACATATAAAACTAATTAATCTAACCTAAGATTAAAGGGGTTGTGTGAGAAGGAAAAAAATTATAAATTGATCCCCCAGTCAAAATTGAGAAATCATGTGCTAATAAAGAAAAAAATAGACTAGCAAAGCATAGATTACATGTGACAAGATATTAGTATGAAGATAATATCACCATTGTTGTATGGGTCATTGGAATTAATTACATGTTAAGTGGTAGGTAAGTATTTTGTTTATTATTGCATATTAACATTAACCTAACATTTCTTATTGCAAGCTACAAATAGGCTATCAAAAATTTATTTACCACTTTGCAAATTTAAACTCTTGAGTTGTGCATTTACAAAGATCTAGCTTATTATATTGCACATCATTATTCCGCAGAGAGCGGTATATCCTAAAATAGCATAGGCAAAATCAAAGAGACAAAACAAGGATATTTTAATAAAATCTACACTACTACCCACCAGTCATAAATTACAATGGCACAAGGAATTTATAAAGTAGAACTAGTTAGTAGTAAGGAATCTAGGCACCCAGATTATGAGATTAATCTTATGATGGCAGATGTAAAGAACATGGTTGGAGAATCATCATCACTAATAGATGACATTATACTCACAAAGAATGTGGGTGCATATCTTAAGGTAAATGGAACTTTGTGATAGTAAAATTTATAATTTATTTGAAACATTATGTTAGAATGGGACTTCGAAACCTAAAAGGGGACATCTGGATAACACCCCCTGCACTATGTTATAGATATCCATGAATGTTTCCAAGAAGAATGGGTAAGATTCATACTAAGTAGGGTACATTAACAATATATGTGGTTGGATAAGCCCTATAATATTACCAAGGATGTTATTAGTAGGGTAATTGGATTTAATGCCACTAGACAAAGTTGACAATAGGAAAGATTACTATAGATAAGTTTGTCAAACTAACAAGAGTGAGGAAAGATGGACAAGCATGTGTCATTGATGACATCCCTAATCCAAAAATGATATTTATAGTGATATTAATCATGTACAAAAAATTTTATCTACTAGGGAGAATAGTGTACCTAGTAGAGAAATATATGTCACATATGAAATCATCCACAACCATGACATGCTTGACCTAAGAGGTTGGATTCATGAGAAAATGATGATCAATTTTCATAAGATTGAGGACTATAAAATACATCCATTGAAATATGAAGCCATATTGATATGTATATTTTACTATTTCAAGAGAGAATTTCTAGGTAATCCATCCTAAATCTAGTCAAGGAAATGCCTATCATAGAGAGTTTTTGAAATGTACATACTATTGGGAGATAGAAGATATGACATGTTTAGGTCATATTTCAAAAAATTTAGAGGGATATGCATCAAATGGAAAGGATACCCTTTACCCTAATTGAGGAGCATAAAAATGAACTAGTTTTTCTAGCATGCACATATTACTGTATGCTAAATGCTATAGAATAGATAATGCACTGATTAACAATATTACAATATGAGGTCACTGAAGAAGAAGAAATTCCTCCCATTGATTTTTTGTTGACAATTCTTATAGACCTAAAGTTTCCAAATTTTTGTATGAGCATGATAAGAAGGAACACTCGCATCATATTAAAGAAAGAAAAGAATTGGCACAAAAAAATATAAGAAAGTCTAGTAAGAAAAAAAAAGTGCAAATAAAGCCCAAACCAGTATGAGTGAGGAAGTAAATTTGGCAAAAGATTTGGGACTCAAATTTTAAGCATCACCAAGTCCAAAATGATAGGTATATGTTGAAATCAAAATAGAATTAGGAAGAGAATCCTCACTAGAACCATAGATGATCATGAAGGACACTAGTAAGAGAGAAGCACACTTCTCAATCAACAAAGAGTGACACATATAAGAGGAAGAAACATAAACAAGAAATATAAAGGAAGAAATTTCCCTCTCCATCTCTCAAGAAGATGAAGCCATCATCTAGAGAATCATCAACAGGGACATGTAAACTAGTGAAGAAAGGTAAGAACCTACCTCCTCCACTTTTTATTGAAGATATTTTAGATGATATTATATGCAATAGAAATTAAAATGCAATAAGGAATAGGTATTCATTAATGAGTGATGAAGACAAGAATAAGGTTATTTGTGTTATTCTAGTTGGCCGAGGAACTTGCAATAGAACCCTAGGAGAAATAAGGGATAAGTTTCCAAGAGAGATAGTGAAAATAATTCTAAGAAAATGGCAAGTTGGGATTCCAAAATTCAAAATAATTTTGGATGATGTGTTAACAAAGGTTAGACCAAAATATGTTCCATCAGAGAGAAAAATGTATGTAGAATCCTACGCTAAAAAAATTTACACCCAAGAAAACATTGCAATGGTCATAACTGGTAGAGAAAATGATGCATTTGAACAAGAAATAATGAGATGGAACATAGTTTGAAGAATTAGACAAGAAAAAGAAAGAAGAGCAAGTCAAAACTTAAAAGTTTGATCAATCAAATCCTATACGGACTATAATTTTACAAAAAGAAAGGTGAAGTAAAATTAAACCAATTAGATATGATAGAATTGATGAAGAAGAGGAATAAATATAAAAACTATAAGAGATACATGTTAACTACAGCCCTCTCACATCTCTAAGGATAGAGGTACACAATACTACTCATAGTGTGGGAGTCACAAAGAAGAAAAAATCCCTAGACTTGATAAATCCATGAAGCAATTCACCAGTAGTAGAACAGAAAAAGAGAGTAATAGATGAAAACTCACCTAGAAGGGACTACACTTTAGTTGGGGAGATGAAACATGCATGTTCAAGAGACGAATAAGTCCCTTCTACAATCTCACCTATAAAAGAAACTCAAAAACCATAACTAATCAACCTTGAAGCTAAGAATGTTGAAGGAAAGAGAAAAAATGGGCAAGAAACCATGTCCAAGGAAGATCCATTTACATAGGTATATGAATCATCTAATTCTACCACCTCCATAAAAGGTGAAACAAATAAAGAGTCAAACCATGCAACTACTCAAGAAGTGAGAGCTACATAGACTAAGACACTAGCTATAAATACCACACAAGTCATATAGAAAACAAAGAAAATAGGAGAAGAGATTAAGAGTACATGAAATATGTTGACATCTCATGAAGACAATGTCTTTACTGATGAGAAAAGTCTAAAAAGAGATATGATGATAAATATAAAACTTCTACATGTGCTTCTATTTCTTTTCCATCTTTTGGAATTATAGAAAAACACATATGCTTATGCCTTATACTTTTTAAGATATTCCTTCCATAAGAAAACTTTATTCTAGCATTAGTGCATACATTTTCTACATGTTCTTTAATGGCTTTAGCTTATGTTTCACTCTATCCTTTGTCATAGAATAGGAGTTCTAATTACCATCATGTACTGCATGCCTATCAAACTTCCATAGCTTAGATAAAAACATATGCCATGCATCCATGGGTATGATATCACGTAGCACCTCATCATGTTATCCCCCAATCCTCAACTTCATTAGGCACTTTTCATTGACCATGACCTTGTGGTTCTCCTACACCTAGGCAATACAGTATGGGCTTGGGTGTTTCTACCTATTGAACTTTAACTCGATGATCATATTTTCTAACACCAAATTTTTAGTACTTCCACCATCAATAATCACATCACAGCACTTATATTCACACTTTTACTTGGTGTGTAACAAGCTCCTCCTTTGATTAGTTTCATTCTTACCACTTAGAAGGACTCTTTTCTTAACTAGGAATTCTCTTCTTTCAGCATCTTTATAATGTGATTATTTGGCATCTTCATCCATATGTACAACACTATATTGGCCTTCAATTCTCTCATTCGTCCTTCCTTGGCATTGAGGACATTCAAATTATCTATGACCTTCTCCACAACAAAAACATGTACCATGAAAACCTCCTCTTCCAGATCCTTGTCCTCTTCATATTCCTCTTTTATCTCTACTATTCTAATTATTGAAATAATTGAAATTATTTCTCCTTTGGTTTTGATTACTAATAGTCTCATCCTTCTTCTTCTAATCTTCATTTTAGCCTCCATAAGACAACCCACCAAATCTTCAACCACAACCTCTTCCACTTTTGTTATTCTCAAACTATTTATTCAAATTTTCCTCTACTCTTATGGAAAATTGATATTCTTCTTTAATACTTCTCTTTTGGACTAGACACAATTCCTTCTAAATTCTTGGCTTCAACCCATTAAGGTAATGGGAAACTTTATCCTTGTCATCTTTCACATGGTTTTTTTTTATGAGGACTCAATAGAACTCTTTTTTATATTCATAAATGGATCTCCTTGCTTACTTCAACCCTTGTATTTTCTTTAATAGACCAAGATCATAATCAAAGAGAATGAATTGTCACTTCAACTTAGCTATCATTCAATCCCATCTTGTGATTCTCTCCTTTCCCCTTCTATTTCACTCCAATTGAATCTCCTACCACCAAATCTTTTCATGACCCTTTAGTCTAGCCTTCACAAATTTGACCCTATCAAGATTCTCAATTTTTTCATACTCAAACTATTCTTCTAATATATTTATCCAATCAATCAATTCCTTTAGGTTAATATTTTCGTAGAATGTGGGATTCACAATCTTAGGCATTTTCCAAAGCTTGGAAATGACCCTAAAAAGGATTTCCTCCTCTTTATTTAGAACTTCACCTTCTTCTTCCTGCTCAACATTTCATCCTTCCTCTTCTTCTCTTTCATCCTCACTTTCATCTATTATGGTAACATTTATCCCTCTAGACATATGTTCTTCTAATTCTTTCATTTGTCACTAAAGGCCTCCAAAACTCTTAGGTGTTACACCTCTAGATCTTCCACCATATTCTCTTCATGGAGGGATTTTCATGATTATCATTGAAACCTTAGTGTAAACTACCTCACAATTTGGGTTTTTTTTGCATCCTCATCTCAAACCATAGTCCTAGTGTAAACTACCTCACACTTAGTGATCTATCTACACACCCGGGAAAACCTACTCTAATACAACTTGATGAAGGGTGATCCCCTTAATACCACAAACACAACAAAAATTAGAGAAACAATAATAATTTATGAGAATAAAATACAGACTTCTTATTATCTCCACATGTGTGGAATTACAAAATTGAGAAATACAATATGAAAACCCACATGGTTGTCTTCCTTATAATATTTAGGAACACAAAGTTACAAACCACCACCCATAACTACCCTAGAAAACCTACAAGCCTTCCTTATATAGGCATTTTCCACTACCTAGGAAGGTTCTAAACACTTAACCCTAATTCTTGAGGTTGACAACCTCAAATTTTATTACTTATTATACTTTATTATATAGAATCAACTCAAGACAAGTTGCAAATTATATTTTTGGATGGCCCAACTTTTGGAGACCATAACATACAAAATGTTGATCCAATTACTATTATAGCCCCTTTTTAAAAATGGAATCTCTTTTTCTGCATCATCTAAATGTGAAATAATTTATTAGTTGAGGTTTGACCTTGTTATGGAGCCATTTAGGCTTTTAAAATTAAGCCTAAAATTTTTATACCAAAAATCTGCAATGACTTCACCAATATAGATGATAGGGAAATGAAACTCATCTATAAAGTTATTATATATAAGATGGACCTCCACCTATGAAACTTAAACATTATAATATTATAAGAAAAACTTACTAAAAAATAGTGATCTTCCACAAATAGAAACTCTGTATTAAAATATTCCTTATCAAAAAGACAAAAATGGAAATATTTTTGGGTGATGCAAGATTGCCCATACACCCAAGATGCTCTTGCATCACTCATCTTTAGTTTTGATATTCCTATTGTCCATTTTCTTCCACCTAGCACACAACCTTATGAAAAGATGAAAATTCCACCTATAGAATAAGATGCATTAAGTGTTAGGTAAAGATATATGTCTACACAAAACTACCAAGAATTATTTGTTGCCTTCTAGTGGGAATGAGATTAATATTAATTAAAATATAAAAACCTTCAAGATACTATGTCTAGCAAATATCCAAGAATGAAATTATCCTTAAATTAGTCTCAAGTCACCATCTTCTTGGAAAACCCCAAACACACATTTTATATTTTTAAAAATAACATACTAAATGATATTTCCATGAAACTACAACATCAAACTGATCTTCTATTATAATGATTTGTAATAATTGAGAGGAGGGGGGTGGGGGGTGATGGGGGGTTGAATTAGTTATCCTCAGGTCCAGATGTACCAATTCAACTTTTACTAACTTCAAACAACTTAATCAATCTCAAATATCCTATATGTATTTTTTGTAAATAAATGAACTACTATAAAATTTAGCATGTATAAAAATAACATCCACACATGAAAACAACACTTTGACACTAAGATTTAACGAGGAAACCTAATTTGGGAAAAACCAACAAGTAACATGCTATCAATTGTTCACTCTTCTAAAGTGAGTTTAGTTAAGAGCCAACCTTGTTAAAGGTTACACAATACACTAATAAATGTGACCCTATTAAAGGATTTAATCACCTTATTAGGAGTGGCCTTGTTAGAGAAATTCAGATCATTCCATTAGAATGTCACCTTATTTAATGGATTTACAAAATGACAATTAGGTCAACCTTGATTAAAGGAATGTAACAATAGGTTTGATCTATAAATTACAACTTACTTTAAAAATATAGATTTCTATTCACTCATATGTTGGTTCATTAGTTGGCCTCCACTATCATCTCCATCATTGATCTTCTTGACATCTCCTCAAGAAATCACTCATTGCCAAGCTCTTCCCACTTCACCTCTTTTTTTCTTTCCCTTAAAAACTTCTCCTTAAGATCACAAATGGATAATGAACCAACCTTAGAAAGCATCTCTTATGCCTCCTTAAATAGGTAATTTTGATCTTTTACTGCTTAAATATCACCATTGATCTTAGGGTTACATCAAATTCATCAAATCCTCCCATCTATTTATTTTCCTTCTTCTATAAACTTCTAACCAAATCCTTGCCTTTGATTACTTAACAAACTCTCTTCATGAATTATATGCTAGCCAATCAATCATTATCTTCTAGATGCTTTGACTAATTAAAAATTCCAACTGTGTCAACTTCAAATTTGATTATTTCTCAAACTATAACTTTCTATGTCACTCAAAAATCAATGTATTCTTCTTCTTGGCCATCATTGTGTATTCTTTCATACACTATATTATCTTACTCAACACTAATAGGCTCACTTATCCATTGCTATGCTTGGTCTCTATCAACACTTCTTTATACATTTTCTCAATAATAACTGACACTTGGCTTGAACTATTTTGTTTGGCTTTTGTATAAGTTCCTTAATCTTTTCCTTTAGCTCCTTCATTGACCAATCAATGTTGATACTCATTCAAACTTATCCTTATGACTTTTTTCATCTCTAAGCTTCATCCAACTATTTTCTTTGCTTCATGTATTCACTGAGCAACATGTTGTCTAATCAAGGACTAACTTATCAAGTGTCCATTGTATTTCCATGATACTTAACTTCTCATCACTTATCAACACCACTAGCTCACCTTTGTATCTCTTCTTTTCAAATCCTCTTCATTAATCAAATGATATGGTACTCTATACTATTATTTAAATTTCCCTCTAGTAGGTTTGAAACTCTATCTTACCAATAGGTTTGACATAAATAAAAACATAGTAATTGCTCCAAATGTAGTTTCCAACAATCTCACTCTTTGCCATTGATCAAAACACCTCATACACTTCACTAGTTACCATGCAATCCAAAATCTTAAATGCTTATATTTTCAGCTACCTTTGTGTTTATGCTCTCTTTCTTAGTTTCATTTTGATTCTTATACATGCAATCTCAAGATGGTCTCTCTATCAATTCATTACATACTTTTCCTCTTGTAGAAACACCTCCTAGGTTAACAACATATGTAACATCATATGTCTCCCTCTTGACAATAATAATTCTCTCTACATAACTTTTCTCCCTCTTTCTGATAAGAATAGTATCTACCAAACATATCCCTCTTTGAATATATACTTGTATGGTAACACAATCATAGTAATCTCTCCCTTGATAACAACAATGTGAAAGGAATAAACCATTCTCATACATCTTCATGTCACTTTTCTAATTGATATAGCAATTTCATTTCAGCATTAGCTCTTTATATTTTCATCTTCTCATACTTCAGTGTTTTACTTTTCACACCTTTAGGAAGATCCTAAAGTGTGACCTCTTACATCATTGTATATGATATTCTAATTAAAACATTTGATGCAATGTAGCATCTCTTCTTTGTTTTCTTTAGGTAGGGGAATGACCCTTAACTTTCCTCTTAGATACTTAAAAGAATCCTTTTTTAGTGCCTTAGTGAATATGTCAACTAACTATTCTTTTGTATTTATATATTCTAGTCTCACTTCTTTGTAGTGTACCAGCTCTCTCAAGTAGTGATACTTGATCTCAATATGCTTAGTCCTTGTATGCATCAAAAGATTCTTTGATATGTTCAAAGAATTTTTATTTTCAAAATATATCATAATAGGTTCAGTGCTCCCTTCCTTCATTTCTTTCAATAATAGTTTGATCTAGACAATATTTTAACAATTCACTATTGCAGCAACATACTTAGCCTCTGTTGTAGATTGTGAAATATAGTTTTGCTTCTTGCTTCCATGAGATCAATCTTCTTACCAAGAATAAAGATCATCCATAAGTACTCTTTCTATCATCAACATTTCTTTCCCAATCAACATATGTGTAAACCTTCAGTTTAGATCTATCACTTCTCTTGTACCATAAACCTTGGTCTCTTATTCCTTTCAAGTATCTTGGTATTCTCTTTACTACCATCATGTGATTTTCTTTGGGATTAGTAGATAATCTAGCAACAATTCCAACAACTAATACAATGTCAAGTCTTCTATGTACAACATATTATAGTTTACAAATCATTGATCTATATAATGTTTGACTCATCTTAGTTGAATCATCATTATTTGACAATTTGTGTGTAGTCTCCATAGGTATTCCAACAATTCTTGAATCTTCCATACAAAATTCTTCAAAATTTCTTTGATGTACTTAGATTGAGTAATGAAAATGCCTTTTTTCATTTGATACACTTACAATCCAACAAAGAATTTATTCTCTCCAAATATTTACATTTCAAACTCCTTTTTCATTTAATGAAAAAATGACTAAATCAATGAATCCTTTCCTCCAAATATGATATCATCCACACAAAAATTTAGCTAGCAATATCTTGTTTTCATATTCTTTTTTCAGATACAAATTGTTATTGTCATTAGTTCTTACAAAACCAAATTTAACAAATAATTGTGTAAAATTTCATAAAATTCTTTAGGGTCTTTCTTTAAACCATATAAATATTTGTGTAACATACATACCATATTATTTTTGTTTGGATCAAAAAATCCTTCAAAATATTTAATGTAGACTTCTTCCTCCACAATTCCATCTAGAAATGTAGATTTTTACATCCATTTGGTACATTTTAAATCCTTTGTAAGTAGCATATGTAAAAAAAATTTTGACTCTTTCCAACCTTGAAACTAGAGAGAAATTTTCACCATAATCAACTCCTTCTTGTGCACATCCCTTACAAACTAGTCTTGCCTTATTCCATGTAATTTCACCTTTCTCATTCACCTTGTTCCTGAAAACCCACTTAGTTCCAATCACATTCTTATATTTTGGTCTGGGAACCAATGTCCAAGCCTTTTTCTTCTCAATTTTTTCAATTTATTTGTTCATTTCCTTGATATAATCTTCTTTCTCCATGTTGGCTCTCAAAACTGTAGTCCAAATTTTGAGCACCGTTGAAAAATTTAGCCCTATAAAAGCTTTTCATGCACATGTATCAGGCTATCCATTTAAGGCCTAAGACATGTTCAATGTTTCTAACACCTTTCATTCACCATGTCCACTCATTCCATTAAATTAAGCTGACATTTTGAGCCATTTCGTGAAGTCTCGTTTTGAGGGTGTCAAATTTGGATTTTACCCTAAGTGTCAAACAGTAACGGGAGGCTATGTTTGCGATTGAACATATTGCACCCAAAAAAATTTCATGATTCACAACTTTGGGAATATTTAATTTCCATACCTAAGAGCCTATGTTTCATATTTTGAGTCATTTCGAGTCTGTTTGACTAGGTTTTGAATCCCTCAAAGTTGGTCTTTTAATTTTGTCATGTTGATGCAATTAGTTCAGAATTCTAGGAAGCCCTGTTTGACATGTTATAACTTTGACCCAACTGACCAAAATGCTAAATTTCCTTTTGTGTTGCATTATAAATGTCAAATACTTGTTATGTTTCAAGTTTTAGCTTATGACAAATCTGTTTGATCAATTTTCAAGCACGATTCCAAACTCAATTAATAACTTTTTACTAGTGTCAGCATTTGCAGATCTATTGGAACCCCTATTTAGGATGTCATAACTTGAGATCCATGATTGGTAAGACTAAATAGATTGTACCACTTTTTTCACCTCTGAAAATACTCCAAGTGTGTCAATTTGCAAGTCATGATGAATCCATTTGCACACTTTTCTAGGTCAATTCCATTAGAAAAAATTCGAGTAGCCCACTTTGATTGCTTGCCATTTTCGTCCTATTATTCATCATGAGCCCAAATCCAAAAAGTACACTTTCCTCATGACAAAGTATCAATGACCCAGTTTTCAAAATCTCAAGTGCTTGTGTGCCTAGTTTTCAAGGCCAAATGACATGTTTATCTGCAACTGATTTTAAGAAGACATGTTCGGAGGTCGATATCCTTTGACCCTGATGTTGTCACGTGATGAGATCTGGCAGGCTTGTTGATTGTGTTAGGAAGAATAGAGGTTCATAGTTTCAAAGCCCAACCAGGTGTTTTCATTAGTTTTTACAGCCAGGCAACAAGCCTCTTGACACAAAGTTCACATTGGTGCAAAAATGATTTAAAATGAGTTTCAATGGTGAATTTGTGATCAATTTTGAATACAAACAGTTCAAAGAGATCAATGGATCACTCTTCCATATCAGTTGTTCACAAACAAAAAAATAATTAGCCAGACCCACTTTGGGTCTGACTAATTTTTGCTTATTGAATAGACATTGTGGATTTAGCCATTAAAAGTCCCTATAAGTTAATAGTGTCTCCTAGCATTGATGATTTAGATGAGTCAAATTGGAGTGATATAGTAGTTGTTCCTAGGCCCAAGGGTAATCAGGTAAGAAGGAAGAAGAAAGGGCTGAATTGCAAGGCCAAAGAGTTGGAGGCTCTTATGAAAAGATGCAAATGTTTAATGAAGGGTGAAGAAGTAGGCTATGGTGGAAATTTTAATGAGCTCTAGATACATGTTTAAAAGGACACAAACAAGGTTAAACAATCAAAGGATTATAATGATTCTTTCTTGTTCTTGGCATTGGAGAGTTATCAGCGTTGCTTGATCATTGGAGAGAAGTATGATATGAGGGTGGTTTTTGGACTTGTTTCATAATGGTTTAATTTCTCATCAAACTAGAAAATAATTGATTCCATGATCAATGCAATTAGAAATGATCAATCATATAAGTTTCTTCCATTAGTGTATCAAATTGCATCAAGGATGGGCTCACAACAACTTTATTGAATGGTTGACTTTGACTTCACCATAGCCAATTGTGTTTAGACACAACATAAATTTATGAGCTCTCTTCATACATATTACTGGTAACTATTTAGATAGTCAAAATGCAAGAATCCTTGCAGTCAAAAGATGAAGGGCAGATGTGTTAAAAACAAAGCCCACACAGTAGAGGAGTTTGCACATTAAAGGAAAAAGGGCATCAACATGTGATCAACCCCATACAGCATAAAGACAAGCAACACTCCATGCTATTGAAAGGAAAGCCAACATGTTAAGAGGCAGTGGTAGGTCACAAAAGGAAGACTCTCCAATATCTCACAGAGATTCCCACGCATTAACAAAGCAACACATGTCAATGTTTTGAGGCAGTCACCCATATAAAATAGAGGGTAGCACAAGAAAACTACACTAGTCTAAGACTCACGCCTACTAAAGAAATTCCCACATTCAGTGCAGGAGAAAAGTGTGAAGTAGCTAGCAAAAGAAAAGCCCATCCATGCAGTGATAAAGCCCATGAAAAGACTTAAAGGGAGCTCACAGCTAAATCAAAAAGCATTCAAATTTGTGAGCATGTAAGAAAGATGCCATAACACAATGAAAGCACAGCCAAAGTAGTTGGAAAGCCAGTCAATAGGAAGCCTTAGCAAAGACATCACCCACGCCATTGTTCAAACAAAGAAGCCATTCACATTAAAAGGGGCAGAGCCCACGTTAATAGCAACAACTCACACTAAGAATAAAGGAAGCTAGAAAAAAGGAGAAACTCACATGAAGGCATGTGTAAGTGAAGAAGAGAAGCATTTGAACAAAGCAGAGGATCTACATTTTCAAAGGAAGACTCCACACCTTGTTATAGGATGCCCACATAGTCAAGAAGGTGGATACAGTCCCCATGCTATGCCATTTCAGAAAAGAATGCCATGTGTGAGCAAAATGAAATTAAAAGGAGCTCATGCGTATGAAGAATCCAGCATAGCATATCAAAGGGAAAGTTGCTCAAAAGAAGGTAAGAACAGACCAAGCAAGAAGGTCTTTCATGCCATTTCCATCAGATGAATTCCTTGTGGCACGTCATGTTGAAGACATGTGATTCCAACACAAGAATCATGGATTCAAAAATAATAATAAAACAAGTCACCTACGCATAGAGCATGCTATAAAAGATAAAGGGAAACCCACACACAACAAACAAAAGAGACTCATGCCATGAAGGAAGTCATTTAGAGTTTGGAGAATCAACTTTAAAAAAGAGGAAGCCACCACAAATAGAGTAGCTGGCCAAGACTTCCACATGAGGACCTAGCGTCAACACATGGGAAGAAGCCATAGGGTAGTTTGGAGTTCAAGGGCCAGCATTGATGCCACAGTCTGCAAGGGCATTGTAAAAAAATGCAAGAGGTGTTATCCCACATTGACTAGGATTTGATCTTTATAACATTTTAAATGCCCAAACACACAAATAGAAGTTGTCTTCAAAAGGCATGACTTTTATAAGCTACAGGCATAAATGGTGGGGTCCAGTGGTCAACCTAAAGTGGATGCCAACTAGGAGATGATGTCATAAATTTTAAACCAAAATGCAAACATGATGATGTGGCACTTGAACAGATCAAACGCCTAGATCATGACATGTGGATTGATCGGAGGGCTAGTGCATGCCTTCAAATTGAAGATGCGAGGAGGATAAAATATGCAAGAAAGTGAGCGAATGACATGTGGCGATGAGTCCTAGTTGATGATGATGTGGAGATAAGGAGTAGTTTGAGAGGATGCACCAGATCATGATACGTCTCACAATCCGACGATGGGCGCATACCCGCAAAAGGAAAGTACTCACAAGTTAACTAATGCAGGCATGCAAGATTGCACCATGTGGCAACTGGGCCTAGGAATGATGACATGGAACTGTGTTTATGGTAGGTGACTGGATATAGGTTGGCCAATCAAGTGTTGCCACATGGTAGCTCGGTCAAACCTAAGTTGACCCGAATGGAGGCATATGAGGAAAAAGTAAAATGATGTTAAAATTGATTTTTTAGATTCATTTTAAATTGGTATGCATGAGTGTTTAAATTTAAAAGAGGTATTTTCTAAAGTATAAACTTTAGAGATTTTTAAATTTATTGAATTTTAAAAATTAGAGTTGTAGACATAGGTGAACCTTCTAGCAAAGGGACAATTTTCAAATAGACTTTTAGGGGGTTTCTAAGAGGCTAATATAGCAATGTTATATATCATCAGAGTAATGAGAATTTGAATTTTCCAATTCTAGAGTTATTTTTTGCATAGAATGCCACTAGTTCAAGCTATAGGAGGATTTGTCTCAGGTTCCTATCTTGCAACTAAATTCAGGTATCAGAGTTCAGTTGTGATTTCTAGCAAAGTAATGACTTGAATATGCATAAAAGACAAGGAAAAGGCAATTGGGTTTGAGTTTGGTCGCATTCAAATCAGTTGAACTTCAATTCCTCTATCTTTTCATAAGGTTATCAGATATTTTTGATGCATAAAGGGATTTCATCATTCAGCAATATGATATTTTAGAAGTTTGTTACAAGTAATGATGAAAACAAAATCAGATCAAGGGGGTAGAGAGATGAAAGAGGTTTTGCAACTGCTAGGGATGGAATTCCAAGTGGACACATGTCATCTTCAGAACAAATCTGGGAATTCTTTCTTGTCTATATCTTTCTTTCTCTGATCCATTGTAAGGGTTCCAATTTTTTGTCACTAAGAAACCAGTTGGTTCCAGTCTTTGGAGAAAAAACCATTCACTACTGAGATACCAAGTTTTGGATCCAGTTTTGATGTGTTCCCATACTATGATACCACATATTTTTTAGCAGAATTCTCTTATGTGAACAGCAGTAGGAAGGAATGTACAGACAGTTCAAATCTATTAGGTTGTTTCATATTTTTGATTTCATGCATATGGTTGTATTGTTTCAAAGAAATGAATACAAAGAGCAATAGATTCATTAGTTTCATTTTGATTCTCGTCTCCTCTTATCAGTGATCTTCAATGTTTTATGATCTTTGAACAAAGAGCTTAGGTTGTAGTTGTAGTCCCTTAAGGTTGTATGTTATTTCATTGTTGCTTATGACTCAAGAAGTTATGTAAATGCTCTAGGGAATTAACAGGGTTGCAAGTTTATTGATGGGGATATCATGTAAGAATGAGGTTCAAATTGAGCACATATGTCTATTTATAACGTAAATAGATAGATCATATATCTGAATATATAAATAAGTATCAGATATCCATATGTATGCACTTGATCCATAGATTTTCCCAATGGATTAGGCACTAATCAGTTACAAGATCATTAAAGTCTTACTGCTGCATATCTGAGGGTTTATTGAATTCAACATTATTAATCAAATGTTCTTTCCCTTTCATGTTGAAGGACCTAAATGTTTAACCCTCACTTAGCTTATGAATGTCATAAATCTGCATTTAGCTAATGTAGGTTTGTGTCATTTCATGAGTCATTAGGAGAAATAAGGGTTTTCATCTGCTTAATAGATTTAGGGATATGTTTTTGGACTAGTACAGTATCATTTGAATCTGAGGTCTACCCACCTAGGTTTAGCAGAGCCTAAAGTAGAAGAAGGGTCATGCCTTATAGTTGGCATATTGTTAGAAATGGCATGTTGAAAATGGGAGTTAGCTGCCCCTAGATATGTCAGTTTCTCAATGGGATAATTGAAAACCTTCCAGCATTTTCAAACACCAACAAAATGGTGACTCTACCTGGGACTGTATTGAATCAAATTTAAGACAAACCTTGAGAATTTGAAAAGAAGAGATTCAATACAGTAAGAGAAGTGCATTAAAAGCTTTCAGCAGTAAGTTCTCTGATGTTCTTTCTAGTTTTCTTACTCTAAATCATGCACCCCAGTTAATTTCTATCCATTACAACAGTATTTTTCAAGGTTGAATATAGATTGTGTTGCTAAGAGTTTTCATATTCAGTCAAGTCAGCTAGTTGTTGCTTTCAAAATATTGTTGTAATTCAGAGTCAAAATTGTTGAAAAAAGGTTTCTCTCTTTACAGTGTTTAAATGTTTTGCAAAGTTCTACAAAGTAAAAATCTAGTTTAGATCTGTCATGCTATGAATCATGTTTTAAATATTTCTCACAATTGTGAGTGGTGACTCTCTAAAGGATCTCTAAACTAGTGTAGATCGGTTATGTATAAATGTTTTCAAAGAATTTTTAGCTTAGTAATGCACATCTAAAAGTTAAGTTTTAGAAAAGAAGAGAGATATATGAATTTTTGACTGATGAGTTTTTAAGTGTTCTATTGATCTTCTATTGCAAGTAATTCTAAATGATAAATGTGAATTACTATTGTGATTTTATTTTTCTCCTCAAGAAGATGGCGACTCTACAAAGGATATGATTAGTGGTGTAAGGAATTGAGTTCAGCACCAGGCCAACCAGTAGATAAATTTTTTCAGTAGCAACACCAAAGGTATTTTACAATTTCATGTGATTTTGTTTCCATGAAAATAAGCTTTACATATGTGTTCTCTGTCAAGCGAGTTTCAGCACTAAGAAGATGAGAATAGTTTGAAAAGTTTCATACACTTCATTGATTAAGTTTCAGCTTGTTGTTTTAAAGTTGTGAAGTATATTTGAAGTGTTCATTTGGTAGAGGGTTGTGTAGATCTCCTACAAGTTATAAATCAGAATAGGGGTGGATGAAGTTCAATTTTTTTAAAGGATGTCAAGATTCATTTCACCTAATATGCAATCAGTTAGTGAGATTCCTAGATCCATTTCTACCAAGTAGTATATGCCATTAAATTTTGATGGTATTCATGGTTTCTCAAATGTCATTCCTAATGATGTTAGAAAATGTTTGCCTAAGTTCAGTGGGAATCATCTTGTTTCAGCCGGTCATCATGTTGAATTGTTTAGTGATTTGATGGGTGACTATGAGATTGCTAATGAAGACATTCATATGAAGTTATTTGTTCAAACTTTGGAAGGTGATGCTAGAGACTGGTTTTCTTTTCTACTAGCATGTTCTATTTCATCTTGGGGTGAATTGTATTCCTCCTTCATGGAGCAATTTGGAGAACGGGTAAGCATATTTGATTCTTATGATAAGTTCTTGAAGATTCATATCGAGTGTAATGAACTTGTTCCTCAATTTAACATCAAATTTGCAAGAATTTTAAATGAAATCCCTGAGAGTTACAAACCCAATGATCAAATGTGTTTAGCAATTTACTTTGATGCATTTGACAAGAAAATGAACTATCTACTAAGGGATAAATAACCATAGACATTATACAGGGCTTTTATGACTGCTAGAGATATTGAGAATAATTTCAAGTACGGATTGACTAGAGGTCATTTTTCCTTGAATGATTGTTGGTATAATGTGTTTGAAAGAAAGGATGAGTGTGGTGTAGATGTTTCAGTCTCAAATCAAAATGTCAACACCCTTGTTGTAGGTTTTAATCAAATTGAGAATTTAAATTAGAATGTGTGTTTAAGGAAAGTTAGTCCAGTTGCAAATAGAAACACACGTGTTCATGATGCTACAGCAGTGAATAGTATTTCAGACTTTGATAGTGTTCAACACTATGTTGATTTCATGAATCAAAGTTTAGTTACAATAGTAAGTTCTTCTCAAGATGATTAAATGTATGATGATGTAACTAACACTCCAAAGTTTGAGGTTGCTGCACCTATATCTCAGTTTTGTGCAAATGAGGAGGCTAAGAGTTATCTCTATGATCATGAGTTTAATGTTGCTGATCTGACATGTCCTGGAGAGACAACACAAGATGAAGAATGTAAGTTACACTCATCTCAGTCACAGTCAGAAGAACTAAGCTCATATCTTGATAATGTTTTAGTAGTAGAGATGGACTTTCTTGATCAGCAAGATAGGCAAGAAATGAATTATCTTATTGAGAGATTGCATCATGTTGAGAATGTTATTAAATCTGAATTTGAAAGATAGTCATATCAATGTGAGTGTGATGAAGTTGAAAGTCATCTTTCAAGTGATAATGAAATTGCTGATCCAATGGATTATCAAGAGGCATCATGTGAAGACAATGATGAGAATGGTTATTCAAGTCAAGAAGAGGATAGTGCTAGTATACTTTCATCTTCATGTGAATCAGATGCAAATTGGGAAGAAGAAAGCAATGATAGAAGTTGTAACTCTTATGCTAGTAGAGGTATGAGCAATGTTCCTAAATCTGAAAATGAATTTCCAGTTCCAAGTTATGCAAATCAGCTTAAGCTTGAAAGAGATGAAGAAGAATTATCTACACAATATGAAGACAAAGAGATTATCTATAAGGATGGATTAACCAGTTGTGTGGATAATGTCTTAAGGGTGCATTTAGTGATAATCAGCAGTACATGAGTGATCCCAAGATCAATGCATCGGCACCTATTGATAAGATAAATAATGATAGGTTTGCAAGACATTTGAATCATCTTAAAGGAGACAATGAAAGCAATTTTGATTCATATTTTGCATGCTTCATTGATGGAGTTAATGATGTGTCTTCGAATGATGATTTTGATTCTCCTTTTTCACATGATGAAAGTGTTCTTGATAGTGGTGTAAGAAGTGGTTTTAAAGTATATACTAATGCTTTGTATGATGAAGATCCTAATGATGATCAGCTTATGTTTTGTCAATATGTTCAACAAGGATCACTACATGGAGTTATTAACCCATTGTTTGAAGAGAACATTGAGTTTTTAGATCTAGTTGAGTTGGGTATAAATGATGATGAATTGTCATATTGCTGTGAGAAATCAGTTTATTGTTCTCCTGGATGTGATAGTGAATATACTAATTAGCATTTTAATTATGATTATGAGGACAAGGTGTTTGATGAGATGGTTATTGAAAATTTTCTTGCACCTCGTAATGAATGTTATGATGAAGTTTCTGATGTGAAGGCTAATCTATTTGCTGATTGTGAAGAACCATTTGAAGATTATGGATTAGTTTTAGACTTTGATATGGATGACATATTGTGAATACCAGTCAAATTGTTCCTCAGAGTACCATTCGGATATACATAAGGATTCACATTTTGAAGGTATGAGTGATCTTTTTCTCCATGTTGAATATGATGCATTCATATTCAAAGTTGATAGCATGCATGATTTATTAAATAAAGAAGATTTTCAGTTTCATACTGATATGTTTAAGCATGTTGATCAATATTTCCATGATGAGAAAATGGTTGAGAATGAAGCAGGTTTTTATATGCATTATAGAAGTAAGAACAAAGATTCAGTTTTACTAAGTGTGGACTTTCAAGATGTTGATCTGATTGGTGAAACTGATAAGATAAATATTTTTAGTTTACCTCATGCATGTTCAAATTAAAATCAAGTTTATGACAGAGGTAAACATTTCTGTTGAAGTTCAGTGGCTCGGGGCCATCGTATGTGCATAATAGTAGTGGTAGTTGTCTCTCGCTTTCAGTAAAGTTGTTCAAGAGAGTTTTTGCTGTCAAGTGTGTGTTCTACTTCCTCTAGAGATTTGAATCATCACCATGCCCACAAGGAACATTCATCCCCAGACAGAGTCACTGTTGGCACTCAAAATTTTAGTCCAAATTTTGAGCACTGTTGAAAAATTTAGCACTATAAAAGCTTTTCATGCACATGTACCTAACTATCCATTTGAGGCCTAAGAGGTGTTCAATGTTTCTAACACCTTTCATTCAGCATGTCCACTCATTCCATGAAGTTGAACTGACATTCCGAGCCATTTCATGAAGTCTCATTTTGAGTAAGTGTCAAATCTGCATTTTACCCTAAGTGTCAAACAATGACAAGAGGCTATGTTTGTGATTGAACATCTTCCACCCAGAAATGTTTCATGACTCGTCACTTTGGTAATATTTAGTGTCCATAGCTGAGAGCCTATGTTTTATATTTTGAGTCATTTTGAGCCTGTTTGACTAGGTTTTGAATCCCTCAAAGTTGGTCTTTTAATTTTGTCATGCTGATGCAATTAGTTCAAAATTCTAGGAAGCCCTATTTGACATATTATAACTTTGACCCAGTTGACCAAAATCCTGAATTTCCTTTTGCATTGCATTATAAACATCAGAGACTTGTTATGTTTCAAGTTTCAGCTTATGACGAATCTATTTGATCAATTTTCAAGTGTGATTCCAAACCTAATTAATAACTTTTTACTGGTGTCAGCATTTGTACATCTGTTGGAACCCCTATTCGGGACATCATAACTTGAGATCTATGATTGGTAAGACCGAATGGATTGTACCACTGTGTTCACCTCTAAAAATACTCCAAGCATGTCAATTTGCAAGTCATGATGAATCCATTTGCACACATTTCTAGGTCAATTCCATTTGCAAAAATTGCTTTTTTGCCATTGTTTCCAGTCTGCAAAATCCGAGTAGCCCACTTTGACTGCTCACCATTTGTATCCTATTATTCATCATGAGCCCAAATCCTAGAAGTACACTTTCCTCATGACAAATTATCAATGCCCTGGCTTTCAAAATCTTGAGTGCCCATTTGCATAGTTTTCGAGGCCAAAACCAAATGCAATTTCTAGCTTTTTGACATGTTTATTTGTAGGTGATTTTAAGAAGACATGTTCGGAGGTCGATATCTTTTGACCCTAATGTCATCATGCAATAAGATCTGGTAGGCTTGTTGATTGTGTCAAAAAGAATAGACGTTTAGAGTATCAGAGCCCAACCAGGTGTTTTCATTAATTTTTACAGCCAGGCAACATGCCTCCTGACACAAAGTTCACATTGGTGCAGAAATGATTTAAAATGAGTTTCAATGGTGAATTTGTGATCAATTTTGATTACAGATAGTTCAAAGAGGTCGATGTATCACTCTGCCATATCAGTTGTTTAGAAACAAAAAAAATTTAGCCAGACCCACTTTGGGTCCGACTAATTTTTGCGTATTGAATAGACATTGTGGATTCAGCCATTAAAAGTCCCTATAAGTTAATAGTGTCTCCTAGCATTGATGATTTAGATGAGTCAAATTGGAGTGATACAGTAGTTGTTCCCAGGCTCAAGGGCCATCAGGTAAGAAGGAAGAAGAAAGGGCTAAATCACAAGGCCAAAGAGTTGGAGGCTCTTATGAAAAGATACAAACGTTTAATGAAGGTTGAAGAAGTGGGCTATGGTGGAAATTTTAATGAGCTCTAGAGACGTGTTTAAAAGGACACAAAGGAGGTTAAAAAATCAAAGGATGATAATGATTCTTTCCTGTTCTTGGCATTGGAGAGTTATTAGCGTTGCTTGATCATTGGAGAGAAGTATGATATGAGGGTGGTTTTTGGACTTGTTTCATAATGGTTTAATTTCTCATCAAATTAGAAAATAATTGATTCCATGATCAATGCAATTAGAAATGATCAATCATATAAGTTTCTTCCATTAGTGTATCAAATTGCATCAGGCATGGGCTCACAACTTTATTGAATGGTTGACTTTGACTTCACCATAGCCAATTGTGTAAATTTATGAGCTCTCTTCATACATATTACTGGTAACTATTTAGATAGTCAAAATGCAAGAAGTCTCGCAGTCAAAAGACAAAGGGAAGATGTGTAAAAAATAAAGCCCACGTAGCAGGGGAGTTTGCACATTGAAGGAAAAAGGGCATCAACATGTGATCAACCCCATGTGGCATAAAGACAAGTAGCACTTCACACTATTGAAAGGAAAGCCAACATGTTCAGAGGTAGTGGTAGGTCACAAAAGGAAGACTCTCCAATATCTCATAGAGATTCCCATGCATTAACAAAGCAACACACGCCAATGTTTTGAGGAAGTCACCCATCTAAAATAGAGGGCAGCACAAGAAATTGAGGCAACATTAACAAGCAAAGTCCACTGGTCTAAGACTCACGCGTATAGAAGGAATTCCCACATTCAACATAGGAGACAAGTGTGAAGCAGCCAGCAAAAAACAAGCCCATCCATGCAGTGATTAAGCCCATGAAACAACTTAAAGGGAGCTCACAACTAAATCACAAAGCATTCAAAGATGTGAGCATGTAAGAAAGACACCATAACACAATTAAAGCACAGTCAAAGTAGTTGGAAAGCTACTCAATAGGAAGCCATAGCAAATACATCACCCATGCCATTGTTCAAACAAAGAAGCCATTCACATTAAAAGGGGCAAAGCCCACGTAAATAGCAGCAGCTCACGCTAAGAATAAAGGAAGCTAGCAGAAAGGAGAAACTCACATGAAGGCCTGCGTAAGTGGAGAAGAGAAGCATCTGAACAAAGTAGATGATCTATGTTTTTAGAGGAAGACTCCACACCTTGTTACAAGATGCCCATGCAGTCAAGAAGGTGGATACCAGTCCCCATGCTATGTCATTTCAAAAAAGAATGCCATGTGTGAGAAAAATTAAATTAAAAAGAGCTCATGCGTATGAAGAATCCAGCATAGCATATCAAAGGGAAAGTTTCTCAAAGGAAGGTAAGAGCAGACCAAGCAAGAAGGTTTTTCACACCATCGCCATCAGATGAATTCCTTGTGGCATGTCATGTTGAAGACATGTGATTCCAACACAAGAATCATGGATTCAGAAATTTAAAAAAAAACAAGCCACCTACACATAGAGCATGCCATTAAAAGATAAAGGGCAATGCACACACAACAAACAAAAGAGACTCATGCCATGAAGGAAGGCATTTAGAGTTTGGAGAATCTGCTTAAAAAAAGAGGAAGTCACTACAAACAAAGTAACTGGCCAAGACTTCCATGTGAGGACCTAGCGCCAACACATGGGAAGAAGCCATAGGGAAATTTGGAGTTCAGGGGGCAGCATTGATGCCATAGTCTGCAAGGGTATTGTAAAAAAATGCAAGAGGTGTTATCCCACATTGACTGGGATTTGATCTTTATAAAAATTTTAACGCCCAAACACACAAATAGAAGCTTTCTTCAAAAGGCACGGCTTTTATAAGCCACAGGCATAAATTGTGGGGTCTGGTAGTCAACCTAAAGTGGACGCTAGCTGGGAGATGATGTCATAAGTTTTAAACCAAAATGCAAACATGATGATATGGCACTTGAACAGATCAAATTCCTGGATCACAACATGTGGATTGATTGGAGGGCTAGCGCATGCCCACAAATTGAAGATGTGAGGAGGATAAAAAATGTGAGAAAGCAGGAAAATGACACATGGCGATGAGTCTTAGTTGACGATGACATGGAGATCAAGAGAAATTTGAGAGGGTGCACCAAATCATGACACGTGTCATGATCTAACAGTCGGCACATGCCCGAAAAAGGAAAGTGCTCGTAGGTTAACTAATGCAAGCATGCAGGATTGCACCATGTGGAAATCGAGCCTGGGCACAATGACATGGCACTATTTTCATGGCAGGTGACTAGATAGAGGTTAGTCAATCGGGTGCTGCCATGTGGCAGCTCAGTCAAACTTAAGTTGACCTGAATGGAGGCATATGAGGAAAAAGTAAAATGATGTTAAAATTGATTTTTTAAATTCATTTTAAATTGGTATGCGTGAGTGTTTAAATTCAAAAGAGGTATTTTCTAAAGTATAAACTTTAGAGATTTTTTAATTTGTTGAATTTTAAAAATCAGAGATGCAGACTTAGGTGAGTCTTCTGGCAAAGGGATGTTTTTCAAACAAACTTTTAGGGGGTTTCTGAGAGGCTAATATAGCAATGTTATATATCGCCAGAGTTGTGAGAATCTAAATTTTCTAATTTTAGAGTTAGTTTTTGCACAGAATACCACTGGTTCAAGCTATAGGAGGATTTCTTTTAGGTTCCTATCTTGCAACCAAATTCAGGTATCAGAGTTTAGTTGTGATTTCTAGCAAAGTAATGACTGGAATATTCATAAAAGACAAGGAAAAGGCAATTGGGTTATAATTTGGTCGCATTCAAATCAGTTGAATCTCAATCCTCCAGTTTTTCATAAGGTTATCAGATATTTTTGATGCATAAAGGGATTTCATCATTCAACAATAGGATATTTTAGAGGTTTGTTACAAGTAATGATGAAAAAAAAATTAGATCAAAGGGGTAGAGAGATGAAAGAGGTTTTGCAATTGCTAGGCATGGAATTCCAAGTGGACATATGTCATCTTCAGAATAGATCCAGGAATTCTTTCTTATCTATATCTTTCTTTCTCTGATCCATTGTAAGGGTTCCAATTTTTTGTCACTAAGAAACCAGTTGGTTCCAGTCTTTGGAGAAAAAACCATTCACTACTGAGATACCAAGTTTTGGATCCAGTTTTGATGTGTTCCCATACTGTGATACCACATATTTTTCAACAGAATTCTCTTATGTGAACAGTAGTAGGAAGGAATATACAAATAGTTCAAATCTATTAGGTTGTTTCATGTTTTTCATTTCATGCATATGGTTGTATTGTTTCATAGAAATTAATACAAAGAGCAACAGATTCATTAGTTTCATTCTGATTCTCGTCTGCTCTTATCAGTGATCTTTAATGTTTTATGATCTTTGAACAAAGAGCTTAGGTTGTAGTTGTAGTCCCTTAAGGTTGTATGTTATTTCATTGTTTCTTATGACTCAAGAAGTTATGTAAATGCTTCAGGTAATTAACAGGGTTGCAAGTTTATTGATGGGGATATCATGTAAGAATGAGGTTTAGATTGAGCACAGATGTCTATTTATAAGGTAAATATATAGATCATATATCTGAATATGTAAATAAGTATCAGATTTCCATATGTTTGCACTTGATCCATAGATTTGCCCAATGGATTAGGCACTGATCAGTTACAGGATCATTAAAGTCTTACTACTACATATCTGAGGGTTTGTTGAATTCAACATTATTAATCAAATGTTCTTTCCCTTTTATGTTTAAGGACCTAAATGTTTAACCCTCACTCAACTTATGAATGTCATAAATCTGCATTTAGCTACTGTAGGTTTGTGTCATTTCATGAGTCATTAGGAGAAATAAGGGTTTTCATCTGCTTAATAGATTCAAGGATATGTTTTTGCACTGATATGATATCATTTGAATCTGAGGTCTACCTGCCTAGGTTTAGCAGAGCCTGAAGTAGAAGAAGGGTCATGCCTTATAGTTGGCCTATTGTCAAAAATGGCATGTTGAAAATGGGAGTTATCTACCCCTAGATATGTCAGTTTCTTAGTGGGATAATTGAAAACCCTCCAAAATTTCCAAACACCAACACTCCAAAGAATCTTTGACATATTTAGGATCAAAATCACATTATAAACATACATCATTATTTAGTGTTCCTCTTGTCATAACTCCTTCATATTTATCTCCAATAACTTGATATGATGCATGATGTCTTCTCATATACTTTGATAATATAAGTTTAGTTCTTGATTCTTGTTTTTGTTGTTCACTCGATTCTACATGTTTAACTGCTTTGGTTATCTTTGGATATAACTTCGCTTCAATTTTCTTCTGGTTGGGAATCTCTATCTGTGACTCGACTCCTGTAGCCTAATGCTGGATAATATTCTAATGATCAACAGGAATATTCTATAAAACCTCGGTAGTGCCTAGTTTTTGATGCTCAACAACCAAATTTTCTCATTCATGTAAGGTGCTAGGTTCACCTTCATAGATATAAACAAACTTTCTATGGTTTTTAGGTTCTTTCTTGCATTCTTCTTCATTTCTCTTAACAAATTCTTCAACTCTAAAATCTGTACTTTCCATAATCTTTTTAGTGTAGAATTCAAATACTTATAAGCTTTACTCTTAGGGGAATAACCAAGTAATATACCTTTATCATTTTTGCATCAAGTTTACCCTTTCTTACATCTTTCAATATGTAACATTTGCTTCCAAAAAATTTAAAATAATTCACATTTGGTGCATATCTGTACCAGAGTTCAAAAGGTGTTTTGTTTGTTCCTTTATTCACTTGAACTTAGTTTAGAGTCTAGAGTGCAATGCTTGCAACCTCTCTCCAATATTTCTATGAAACATCCTTATTCATCATTAGTGTTCTTGCACAATCCATAATATATCATGGTGGAGTCCTTTTTGCACTTGTGTGTCTCTTGATTCCTTTGTTATTGCAAAATATGTTGAACTTATCTAAAATTAATTCACCACCTCTATCTGATCTCAAACATTTTAAATATTTACTAGTTTCTCTCTCAACTCTATCCAAGTACTACTTAAACATTTGAAATGCATCATATTTTTCTTCAAGAAACATCATAATCATCATCCTTGAAATGTCATCAACAAACAAAATGAAATATCTATCACCAGAATAGCTTTTCACTCCAATAGGACCACATAATTCAGTATGAATCAACTCCAAAATATAATCACAAGAATAGGTCTTGCTCTTGAAACTAGAATTTTTCATTTTACCCATTTGACATTATTTGCACATCACTATATCAAGTTTTCTTAGTCTTAGTAATCCTCTAAAAAAAATTTGTTGGAAGCATTAATGTTGATGATACACCTATGGGGGATTCTTGTAGAAACATGATTAGACCATTATCATGATGATATGTTACATTCATGACTATGTTTGTCATTGATGTCAACATAGTAGTTTTTTGTGGTATCTAATAGAAGAAGATGGTAAAGATCAAGTTAGTAAGGATAGATCATTGAGTATTTTCACTAGTGAGGTTAAAGGAAGATACTACTAAGTGTCTAGTATATGTAGCTAACCTTGAGAAAAAAATATATTAAGTCTGGAAGAAGTTATGTAAGTTTTGGTGAAGATTGTTCTGAGATAGAGTTTACAGAAGCATGTTATGGTAAACTTTTTATATCTCTTAGCAAAGTTTATATTCTATGAAGCAATGTTGCAAGCATATAGAAGATATGTTGGAGATGATGTGGCTAAGCTCACTCATCATAATATTACACATAGAAAAAGTTATTCAAGTTACAAGGTGACATATTTATGTTATCAATAAGTATAACATGTTCTTAATGAGGTTCTATAATAATTAATAAGGTGTAATAGCTGACTCAAGGAATTGATTTATGGATTTAGTAAAAGGTAAGGACATTTTCATTTGTTATGTATGAATGATTGCATAAAGCATGAAGAGCAGAATAGAAGAGAAACAAGTTGATATTCAAGGATAAGCATAGCAAACTGAAGTTGGATAAAACTTCATTGTTGAGGTTTTATTTTGAGATTTGAGGTTTGATATTTGGATTCGAGGTTTGTGACCTAGTCTACAAGGTCTAATAGTGATTTGTCTAGTTGATAGGACCAAATAAAGAGGATAAAGCATAATAGGAACAATTATTATTCAAGAAATAGTTGAGTGACTAGTTGGATAGTAAATTTCAATGGTCTTTGCCTAGAAGTTATTTGGATAGTGGGCCCTTCTGCCTTCTACAACTCCTAGCAGGGTTCAAATCTCCTAATAGGGATTCAAAGTCTCTTTACATGGACTCTTATGTACTAAATGTGATTATAGACTCCTAACAAGGTCCATCCTCTAACAAGGAATATATATATTAGTATATCTTTGTGGGCATCATTCCCATTAGGGTATTCCATCTAATCCAAGGTTTCCCTAGTTAACAAATCTAGTGTAATTATGTATGTGCATCTTGTTATGGTTGTTTTTTACTTTGATTGAATGGTTAACATTAATTAAGGTTGATAAATGTTTTAATTACATAACTAATTCACCCCCCTAGGGTATCTTAGTGGACTATTATTTCTAAAAAATGGTATCAGAGCATTAGGTCCTTGAAGAATAAGCCTAATAGCTTTGGGAGATCAGTGGTGAGTTACTTTGGTAAAGATAGTTCTGAATTTGATAAAGGAAATTTTCACACCTAGAAGATGGAGCTTCTTGGTGAGAGATCAGAATTGTGTACAGAATTGAGCATTGAGTTTCTAGGTAGAAGTAAAGATAGATCCAAATCCAAAGAAGACATAAAGATCAAGGAACGTATTCATGTACTTATGAAAAGAGAACAAGAAGGTATGAAAGAAATTCTTATTGTACATGTAATGAGTTTGGTCATTTTTCATCTACATGCCCTAAGACAATAAGAAAAATTAAAAAGAGTTCACTTTCCAATGAAGATGAAGAATTTAAAGAAAGTACAAAAAGATTCTTGAATGATTGTGATGATAAGAGTGAATTGAAAAAGGAAGTATTAGAAGAGACAACTTTGGTAACTATTAGTGATGAAAAAGTTTGGTACTAAAGAGAAGATGGTAGATTATAATTCTAATGAAGAAGAGGATAATTCTAGAATTTTTAGACAGAATGATGAATTATTCCTTGAGACTAAAAATAATTTTTAGAATGAAGGTGAGCTAAGGTAGGAACAAAGTTTGGAACCTAGAATAGAGCCAAGATTTGAGATAACAACTCCTACTTCTGGTAAGAATATGATAAAGAATCATCCACCAAAGTAGATCATCGGCACTAGAGATAAAGGTATGATGACAAGAAGTAGAATCAATGAATAAATATGTTTTATATCTCAAGTAGAACCAAAGAATTTAGATGAGACATGCAAAGATGATTATTGAAAGAAAACTATGAAAAAAGAATTAGATCATATAGTAAATAATGAAACATGGGAATTGATACCTAGACCAATGGATAGGAATGTGATAGGAAAAAAATGAGTATTCAGGAGCAAGATGAATGAACAAGGTGAAGTTGTAAGGAAAAAATAAATATTGGTATGTAAAGGTTACTCATAGTAAGAAGGAATAGACTATGAGAAAACCTATGCTCCTATGGCAAGAATTGAATCAATAAGGTTATTCTTAGCCTATGTAGCACATAAGGAATTCAAAGTGTATCAAATGGATGTCAAGTTAGTATTTTTGAATGGAGAACTTGAAGAAGAGGTATACATAGAATATCTTGAAGTTTTTCCTTTAACAAATGACAAGGACATGGTATGTAGATTAAAGAAAGCATTGTATGTCTTAAAACAAGCACCTAGAACCTAGTATGCAAGGTTGGACAAGGATTTGACAAAACTTGGATTTAGCAAAGGTCTGGTAGACAATAATCTATACTAGAAAGAAATAGATGATGGATTTATGATTTTGATCTAATATTTTTTGATGATATTATATTTGGAGGAGATGATAATGAAAGTGACAAGTTCACAGAAGAAATGAAGAAGGAATTTGAAATGAGCATGATAGGGGAAATGAAATACTTCCTAGGATTATAGATTATGTAGGATAAAGAAGGAATATTTATTTCTCAAACTAATTATTTGAAAGATATATTGATAAAGTTTGGTTTGGTGACATGTAAACCAATTGGAACACCTATGATAACTAGACACAAGTTATCTACAAAGGATGAGACACCTTTTGTTGAGCTGAATAAGTATAGATCTATGATTCGAGGATTGCAATATCTGACTCACACAAGGCCATATATAGTGAATATATTTGGAATTGTTGCAAGATTTCAAGCTAATCCTAGAGAAGAAAATTATGCAACAATTAAAAAGATATTTAGATATCTTAAGAAAACACTAGATTTTGGACTATGGTATGACAGATCTAATGATTTCACTTTATATGTTTATACTAATGTTGTTTGGGCAAGCAGTATGGATGATAGAAAGAGCACTAGTGGTGGAGCATTTTTTCTTGGAGGAAGATTGGTTTTTTGGTTAAGAAAGAAGTAGGATTGTATCTCATAAAGTATAGTAAGAGAAGAATATGTTGCAGCAAAAAAATTGTAATCAAGTTGTTTGGATGAAGCAGATGTTGAAGGATATAAGGATAGAATTCAGGGAACATGTTATCATACATTGTGATAACACAAGCACAGTGAATATGTCTAAGAACCTAGTGTTGCATTCTAAGACTAAGCACATTTCTATCAAATATCACATGTTGAGAGAGAAAGTTGTAGAAAAGGAAATTAGATTGGAGTATGTGAGCACCAAAGATTAGATTGCAGATATTTTCACCAAGCCTCTTACCAAAGAGACTTTTTAAGTATTGGTGAGGTATGCTAGGGGTTATGCCCCTACCTACATTAGAGTAGATGATGCAAGAGTGAATTAGTCCATTGATATAGAGCACTGTTGTTTATTTGGATTTAATGTTGATTCAACTTGTATGGGGGAGTATCTGTGATGGATAGAATCATCTAGGACTCTTGATAGATGTTGTTTTGAATAGTGTATTTGGACACTTGTGTAGGTTAGAGATAGTTGTTGTAGAGATAACAAGATGCAATTATAGATGGTTTCTAAAACCTTTGACATTGATGTCAATGGGGGAGAGATTATACCATGAAAAACATTTTGATATACAATACATTGAGGTATATCAATGGGGAGAAGTGTGTATGATTGATGAAGAGGATTTGAAAGAAATGATAACAGTCTTTAACAGTTGGTATTCTTGGAACTAGATGTTTTTCATCTCTGTTGCCATCAATGCCAAAGGGGGAGATTGTTGCAAGCATGAATGCTAATAACATTCCTATGGGGGAAGTATTCTAGAAACATGATTAGATCATTATCATGATGGTATGTTACATTCATGAGTGTGTTTTTCATTGATGTCAACATATCAATTTTCTATGATATCTAACAAAAGAACAGTGATAAAGATCAAGTTGGTATAGACAAATCATTGAGTTTTTTAACTAGAAAGGTTAAAGAAAGATACTAATAAGTGTCTAGTACATGCATCCAACCTTAGGAGAAAAAGATATTAATTCTAGAAGAAGTTATGAAATTTTTGGTGAAGACTATTCTAGGATAGAGTTTACAGAAGCATGTTATGGTAAACTTGTTATATCTCTTAGCAGAGTTGTTATCCTAAGAAGTAAGTTTAAAGGTGTGTAGAAGACATGTTAGAGATGATGTGGCTAAGATTTCTCATCATAATATTACACATATAGAAATTTATTCAAGTTACAAGCTAACATATTGATTTTTTTGATAAGAAACATAGGTTTTATAGGGATCCTAAAACCCAAAAATTGTTACATATCAAAGGGCTGCAAATAGAACAAAAAAAGCCCAGAAATAGAACTACAGCCAACAAAAAGGCCAGATTGAAAGAAAGGCAAAAGGATAAATAGAAAAAAACTACATAAACCCAAAAAAGCCAAAAGATGAAAATTGATAATCCTGCACTCACTCCTCCACCTTCCTTTCAAGGTCCTACATAGTTTCTACCACTTCATTGACTTTTTGTAACTCCTCAGCCATTTGCTCCTAATTCTTCAAGTAGGTTCAATCCATCTGGCTATGGGTTATGTCCATGATGGTTTCCTCATCCATCCTATCTTTAGCTTTTTCCTTTCCCTCATTGTCCTCTAGAAAACCCCTGGCTTTTAGCTTTCCAGCAAGAGTAACATTATTTTCATTGAGAGAGTTCAGAATAGAGATCATCTAGTTAGCCATGTTATGGTTGTAAGTCTCCAAAATTTTCATCTTTTTTTCAACTAACCTAATACCATCCCCCTGATCTCTCAAATTCCCCTTCTCAAAATTCTTCCCCTAGCTTTCCAATTGTCTCATTCCTTCTTTTACCTCCTCCAATTCATGAAAAATCCATTTAGTTGATTTGAAATTGTCTATCATGCTATTTCTTGCATTGTTAAGTAGGTTTATTCCCACTTCCCTTGCATTGTTAGTGATGGCCACTAGCGTCGAATCTATAAGTTCCTCCATTTGGATCTTTCCCTCTTTTTCTTCAAGGATTTTTGGATTCGTGACTTCTCTCACAATCTCCATCTTTGAGGTTCTGACATTAAAAATTTTTCAATCCATACACCTATCTTTAATAACCACCTCACCACTTCCTTCCTCCATTTTCTCCTTTTCATGCTCCTGTGGGGGACTTGGAGAGGGAGGAAGCACTGAAAGCTCTGGACCAGAATCAATTTTCCCCTCTAAGGGTATGTCCTCCTCTTTCATCCTCCTCTACTTATTTTTGGACTTATCAACTGGCTCCTCTCTATCTTCATCTTCCTCACCCTTATTCTCCTCATTTGTATCCATGTCTTCACCTTCCTCATTATACTCTTCTTCCCCCTGACCAGTAGTTTTGTGCCCAACACCCTTGGGGCTTTTCCTACATAGAACTTTAATTGACTTAGGTGTTTCCTTATCTTTTCCCCTTGCCTTCTTTCCAAATGAGAGATAATCTTCCTCCTCCTTTGAGCTTATACTCTGAACATCTTCTATATCTGAGGAGAAGTTAGAGCTCCCTATCTCCTTAGAAGCAACCACTGCATGAGCCAAGATTTTACTCCTAGATTAAGCCTTAAAATGCTCATAGATCAAGAGAAGTAAACCCTCATGTAGGGTCAGGTTAGAAGTAGGTTTTTTCTTGTACCCAACTATGCTCTTGTGCATGGAAGAATACAAATAAAATAGAAAGGAAACCTTAACCCCATAACAAAAATTTTAAGCAAAACAAAATGATGGGTTCTAACCCTATCAAATCTTGTACCCAAAGATATATACTCAATAATGACCCTTAGCACATACCTCCAAAGCTTCTTAATCAAATCCATCTCATATTAGGTCTTTAATTTCACCAGTTCCTTTTTCTCTTCTGTGTTCTTGGCAAAATCCTTAACCACATTCGCTGACACCTTTTTATCTCTATAGAACTTTAATCCCTCACTTTTAATTTTAGTGGCATGGGCAATGACCTCCATAGTAAGATAGCTCATCCACTTTGACCCTACCATCCTGCCATGAATTTACCATAAGATTGGTTATCACTGGATCATATCCATGAAGCTTGGCGATATAATTTGCAATTCCACCCTTTTCAAGCTTCCCCCAAACTTTGGTTCTTTGCTTCCATTTGTCCACCTCACCTATTGGTTATTTCCTACTCCTTTCACCCACCATCTCTATAGCCTAAATTTTTTCAATTCTCATAAATTATGTCCTATGTTTCCCTTCCTCAATCCATTGTATACTCTATTTGAAAACACTTTTTCTTTCACTGCTTTGTCTTTTAATTCCAAAAAATTGGTAAAGGAAATAGACAACCCATAAAGCATGTTGATTTGATATAGAAAATGTCATTTTCCTATTTGATATTGATATAGAAAATGTCATGTCAATTTGACATAGAAAATGTCATTTTCTCTTCTATGTTCTTGGCAAAATCCTTAACCACATTCATTGACACCTTTTTATCTCTATAGAACTTTAATCCCTCATTTGTAATTTTAGTGACATGGGCGATGACCTCCATAGTAAGATACCTTATCCACTTTGACCCTATCATCCTTCCATGAATTTACCATAAGATTGGTTATCACTAGATCATATCCATGAAGCTTGGCAATATAATTTACAATTCCACCCTTTTCAAGCTTCCCCCAAACTTTGGTTCTTTGCTTCTATTTGTCCACCTCACCTACTAGTTCTTTCCCGCTCCCTTCACCCACCATCTCTATAGCCTAAACATTTTCAATTCTCATAAATGATGTCCTCTATTTCCCTTCCTCAATCCATTGTATACTCTATTTGAAACCACTTTGTCTTTCACCGCTTTGTCTTTTAATTCCAAAAAATTGGTAAAGGAAATAAAAAACCCATAAAGCATGTCTATTTGACATAGAAAATGTCTTTGCCTATTCCTTCCATATTTACCATAATTGCATTGGCTTGCACCCTTACTTCCTTTAATTTCCATAATTAACTTAGGATTTCACCCATACCTCCCTGGATCCTCTCTTGATCGATTAGGCTTTTTGTGTCTACCAAAATATTCTCGTTGATGTTCCATATCATCATCGTATCTTTCTTTATTTCTTCATTAGAAAACCAATCATCCTCCCTATACTCATGGCTTACATAAATGCATTCAAATTTTCCAAGTGTTTTATGGATTTCTTCAGTTATATTTGCAATTGTCTAGGTGGGATGAAGAACCCCTTTGATACATCGAAAATATTATTTGAGTCCCCCTCCAACCATTTTTTTTGACTCCCACATCTAGGGCTAATTTAACAATGTGGAGAGCAGAATTGGCTTTAGCATAATGATTTGTCTAGATTCCCAAGGGGTAGGAGAAAGCAGCAACTCCTCCACCATGATAGTTTCTAATTATTCCCCCACATCCTAAAAGACCAAGATGCCCTTTAGCCACTCCATCAAACTTGTCTTTATGCCAACCCTCAAGTGGGAGTTTCCATTTCACCTATTGTCTTTTAGTTCTCCTATCCTTTTCCTTTTCCTTATTCCTACCTCCATCTTCAATATCTCCCCCCTTTCTTATCTAGAAGTTTTCCTTCATATTACTATTGATTTTGTTTGCAATCACATAAGTAGGTTCCTCCCTGTCTCTAAAAATTTGATTGTTTCTCTCCTTCCAAACTCTCTAGCAAAAGTGAGGCAAAGTCAAAGAGCTTATAGCATGCAAATTTGTGCCTTTATATATACTATCACATTGATAAAAGAAATCCAAAACATTACCTAGCTTGCACCAACTAACCCATATTTCTTAGTGAGAAAATCCCAAACCTCCATGGAGTATGGAAAATGGATAAAAATATGATTAACCAACTCCAATTGATGCTTGCAAAGAATACATCTATTTGGGATATACTAACCTTTCTTTTCCAAGTTATCCAAAGTGAGAATTTTATCTTGTAACATCAACCAAAAGAGCATATTAATCTTTGAGGTAAGGCCAAGAAACCAAGCCTTAGCCCAAGGAGGTTTCTCTTTCAGGCTCCAAAGGGAATTATACCCTCATGCCATTGAGTAGAAACCATTAGCATTATCCTCCCATATTAATTCATCCATATTGATGTAAGTATAACATGCTCTTAATGAGGTCCTATAATAATTAATTTAGAATGTGTAATAGGCAACTCAAGAAATTATTTTATCAATTTGGTATAAAGGAAGGACATTTTCCTTTGTTATGTATGAATGATTGCATGAAGCACGAAGGATAGAATAGAAGACAAACAAGTTGATATGCGAGGATAAGTAGAGTAGAGTGAAGTTGGAGAAAACTTCATTGCCATGGTTTTATTTTGAGATCTGAGGTTTGATATTTCGATCCAAGGTTTGTGACCTAGTTTTTAAGGTCTGATAGTGATTGGTCCAGTTGAAAGGACTGCAGAAAGAGGATAAAGAATAGTAAAAACAATTATTTTGCAAGGAATAGTTGAGAGATTAATTGGATAGTGAAGTTCAATGGTCTTTCCCAAGAATTTGTTTGGACAGTGGGTTCTTCTACCTTCTACAACTCCTAATAGGGTTGGCACAACTCCTAACAGGGTTGGAATCTCCTAACAAGGATTCAAAGTCTCCTAATAGGTAATCTTACGTACTAAATATTTTTATAGACTCCTAATAGGGTTCATCCTCTAACAAGTAATATATATTAGTATATCTTTATGGGCATCATTCCCACTGGGGTTTTCCCTTTGATCAAGGGTTTTCCTAGTTAAAAATCTAGTGTAATTGTGTATGTGCATCTTGTTATGGTTGTTGTTTACTTTGATTGAATGGTTAAGATTAATTAAGGTTGATAAATATTTTAATTAGATAACTAGTTCACCCCCCCCCCCTCCACCCCCCGGCCCCCCCAAATTATCTTGGTGGACCATTATTTCTAACATTTTCATCTTACTAATTCTTACCAACTCATCAATATTAACATGACATATCCTTTTTATGCCATAACCAAACATCTTCACATTGTGAAAATAGACAAGTATATTTAGATAGGTCTAGGTAAAAAAAGTTACCTCTTGTTTTCTCTCCACTTCCAACTGGATCACCAATAGCATCATGCATCATTATCCTCTTGTTCTAGAAATCAACTCTATAGACTAAACTTATTAACCATGCCACACTAAAAAAGTTATATTTCAAACCATCAACCCAATATGAATTTTCACATTTGATATTTTTATTAAGTTTAATTGATCCTTTACCTTTCACATAACATGATGCATCATTACCAAACTTAACACTACCTCCATTATGATGTTCTAGCTTATCAAACATAGTTTTACCACCAGTCATATGATGTGAGAAACCACTATCAATTATCCATCTATCATTCTTACACACATGAGAAATCAATGCAATTTTCTCATCTTTATCAAAATCATATTTCATTGCAACATATATAACTTCTTCATCATGATCATCAAAAATTACTATCAAAACCATCTTCTTTAGCTATATAATAAGATTTATTAAATTTTTCCTTGTAGTCTCTATTATCTTTTTTTCCTCTATTGTCTCTATCATCTCTCATTCCTTTGTACTTGAATTCTTTCATTTCCTCTTTTTCATCTCTGTCAAGACATCTAGTACCAATATGACCAACTTTGTTACATTTAAAACATATCATAGGAAGTTTACTTTTGTATTTTCCTTTTCCTCTATGAAGTCTTTTGGCCAAGAATGTTTCAAGCTCATCAAGGTCATCATCATATCCACTGTCACTTTCTATATGTTTTCTCTTTTTCTTTTTCTTAGATCCAACAAGGGTTAGTTTTATTTGAATGTAGATTCAACATTAGCATGGGAGTAATTATCAAATTTTGATAATTCAAAAGCAGTAATTCTACCAATCATACTATCCATAGTTAGATCATTATCAGGTGTACATCTTAGTTCTCAAATTGAAGATACTCTAATTGCATAGATAGGAAGTAAAGTCCTCAATACCTTAATTAGCTCAATCTCATTAGATATGTCTCCTTGAACTCCTCTAATAGCATTTACCTCTTCTTTCATTTACTCACAATACTATGTAATAATCTCACCTTCTTTAATTTTCATGTCACCAAATTTTCCTCTCAAGTTTTCTTCCTTAGCTCTCAATACATTTTTGTCTCCTCCATGGATTTTTTCCAACTTTTCCCACATTCGCCTAGCAGTAGTGCATTCCTTCACATCAACAAATTATACATAACTTAGGGATGTTGTAAGTTCAATCATCATTTGGTTATACTCATGCTTCTCTTTCATTTATTCAACTATCATAGGCATAGGCACCTCAATGTATTCATTTTCCAAGTACTAAGATGTAGAATCTCCAATTCTAGATAAGTGCAATCTCATTAGCCTTTTCCATGCTAGGAAGTTCTCCTTATTCAACTTAGGTATCTCTCTATTGTACATCTTGATCTTTGGCTTGAGTCCCTTCAAAATTTCCTTGCAAGTAAAAATGATTTGTTAGAATTTATTATAATAATTTAGAACAATTGAGAGGGGCAATGATTCATTTATCCTTAGGTCTAGATGTACCAATTCAACTTTTACTAACTTCAAACAACTTAATCAATCTCAGATATCCACTTGTCTATATAGCATATCATCATCAAATTATGATTTCATGTAATTATTTAACTCTATGTCTCTTATATGTGTCAACTTCTATATACTACTGTAAAATATAGCATGCATAAAAATAACATCCATAGATGAAAATAACACTTTGACACCAAGATTTAACTTGGAAACCAAATTTGGAAAAAATCACCAAGTAGCATGCTACCAATTGTTCACTCTTCTCAAGTCATCTCAATGAAGGGCCACCCCTATTAAAGGTTATACAACACACTATTAAATGTGACTTTTTTAAAGGATTTAATTACCCTACTAGGAGTGGCCTTATTAGAGGACTTTTGGATTATTTCATTAGAATGTTACCTTAATTAAAGGATTTACAAAATGACTATTAGGTCAACCTTGATGAAAGGATTTTAACTAATACAATGGTTAGAATGTAATAGTAGTTTTGATATGTAAAGTACAACTCACTTTGCAAATTTAGATTACATTTTCTCATGTGCTAGTTCATTAACTGGCCCCCATTGTCATCTCCATCACTAATCTACTTGGTACCTCCTCAAGCAATCACTCTTCACCAAAGTCTTCAAACTTCACCTCTACTATTCTTTTCTTCACAACTTCTCCTTAAGATTTCCAATCAACAATGAAACAACCTTAGAAAACATCTCCTTTGCCTCCTTATATAGGTAATTTTTATCCTTTTTTTTCCTAAACATCACTATTTTTCATAGAGTTAGGCCAGATTCATCAAATCCTTTTATCATTTTATTGTCCTTCTTCTTCTAGAAACTTCTTATCAAATCCTTTCCTTTCATCTCTTAACAAATTCTCTTTGTTAATTAAATATGTTTGTTCATCAATCCTTATCTTCTACATGTTTTTACTAATTAAAAATTCCAACTGCATTGACTTCAACTTCAATTCTTTCTCAAGCAATAACTTTTTTTGTCACTGGAAAACTATTGTATTCTTGTGTTGGGTCATCAATGTGTAGTTTGACATACACTATAATGTCTTACTTAATATCAACAAGCTCACTCAACCATTACTATGCTCAATCACTATCAACACTTCTTCATATTGGAATTATACAATTGGAACAATTTTTGTTTTGTCATTGATGTCAAATCTATTATTGAGACATATTACTACCTAATCTAAATGTCATATTTATTTGATTTATGAAGAGGATTTGAGAAGCTACTCATAAAAATAGCACCTAGAGGAAAGGTTGAGTTATGAAAAGGAAGTTATAATGGACATTTGATTAGATATACTTTCATAAAGCCAAGTGATTGTTTATGTCAAGAAAGCTAAGAAAAGCCGAGTAGAAGTATAAAATATAGTTAGTGTTGAGTAATTCTAGTGTCAACTAAGCTACAATCAGTACCAAGAAAAACTAGTGTTGACTGAGCAAGACTATTGATGTTGAGCTAGAAATATTTATAGTACCAAATATTTCAATGATGACTAAGTGCCAAACTTTAGAGATTGTTGAGTGACAATATAAGAATGAATTTGATAAAATTATGAGATTGATCTGACTCAATTGTTTTCTTGGGAGATGTAAACTATGCTAAAGATAAGATTGATGAGTTGTATCATTGAATTCAAGAAAAGGATTAGTTAAAGACCTAACAACCAAATTCTAGAGAAGTTTTTAGAAGAAGATCAAGAAGATGGACAAATATAGTGAATCGAGTTGAATCTAATCATAAACCCTAAGATCTACAATGGATGTATAAAATGGTAAAGCACAAGTTGTATACTTAGAGAGATACAAAATCAAATAATAGGTGCATGCAAGAAAGAATGTGTCTGTGCAGTGTGTGTGTGTGTGTGTGTGTGTGTGTGTGTGTGTGTGTGTGTGTGTGTGTGTGTGTGTGAAGCCTACATCTGAAGAGATGCATACAAAGCAAGGTTTATTAGAAATGCATGAGTGTGAGTGAATGTGAAGCTAGCAAAAAAACTTATAGATATGATGTTGTTATTGATAAGTACATTAGAGAAGAAGGTTTAAGTATTGATGAGAAGAGTGGACTAATTGCTTGAAGGGTGTCCAAGTAAATCAAGATCAAAAATTTCAATGGAAGGCTTAACAGTAAACTAGCATAAAGACCAAATATAGATGTGAACCTACATAAGTGATTTGTAATCACATAGATCAAAAACTATTGTTTTATTTTTAATCATTGTAAATAGTTTGTATTGAAATCCTTTTAACAGAGGTTGACCTAACAATCATTTGAAGACTTAATAGTCTATGTAAATCCTTTAATTAGGTGACATTCTAAATGGAATGATCAAAGTCCTCTTACAATGCCACTCCTAATAGGGTGTTAAATCCTCTAACTAGGTCACATTTAAAAGTGTGTTTTATAATCTTTAATAGGGTTGGCTCCTAATAGAGCTCACTTCAAAAGAGTGAAAAAGAGTGCCACAATTCTAGTGGTTTTTCCCAAATTAGGTTTTCACATAAAATCATAGTGTCAAAACTATGATGGATTCTATAAGTGTATTTACATTTGATTATGTTTTCATTATCCAATGCAAGTTATATTTATGATATTTTTATAGTATAGACCAAGCAACAATAGGATAAACAAAACAATGAAATGTTTACTATTTTATTGTTCAAGTGGAAAATATTGACCTTGAGTAACTGAATTCACCCCCACCCCCCCCCCCCAATTTTTCTAAAAATTTCTAAAAATTAGTACCAAAGATTAGTGATTATAAAGAAAAGTACACATATAGAATTCATCATAGAATCCATAAAGATAAGAGAGATGTACCCAATATGAACAAGGAGAACTTTCTTGCATAGCAAACCTTGATCAAGTTGCACATACCTAGTATCAATGATGTTGTTGTCAATTTTTTAGACAATGAATATGTAAAGGTAAAAACTACTCCTTTGACTACTAAAAAACTAAAATAGAAGCTAGAACACAACCAAGAAATGGATATTTCCTCAACCCTAAGCTATGCCAAGTTTGATAACCTAAAATACTATGACAATGCAAAGAAGATGTGGCATAGATTGAAGACCATATATGGAGATGATGACAATGTTCTAATCTAGAAAAATTAAAGCCTAAGAGGTAAATTTGATGACATGAGAATGATGGAAGGTGAGAACATAGTACAATATGGAACAAGAGTTAAAGAGGTTGTTAATTCTATTTGAGGTGCAAATGGAGAAATCAAAGATGAAATAGTGATAAGTAAGGTATTAAGGACTCTACTCCCTATTTATACCATTAGATTCTCTATAGTCCAAGAATTGAGATACACACCAAGTAAAAATTTGACCTTAGAAGGCATAATTAGTAGACTTACTTCTTTTGAGATGTCTAACTTTGATAGCTACACACCTTCTACCATTGAATCTACTTTCAAGTCAAAACTAGTTCTTAGCAAGAAGAAAGGAAAACATGTGAGGAGTGAAAGTGATAGTTCTAATAATGAGATTGATGAACTTGAAGCCCTCATTGAAAAATGGTTTGGAAGAGGAAGAATTAAATACAAAGTTAAATTACCTATCATTTTTTTTTCATGCAATAGAGTTGGTCATATTGCTGCTAGATGTCCTAACAAAGATGATAAGGATGAAATGAAGGAAAGCAAGTACAAAGAAGAAGAGATGAAAAAGACTACAAGAGAAGAAAGGGTGAAAAAGTTAAGAAATATTTTTATATTGCTGAAGAAAATATTGATAATGAATCTGAGAGTAATGATGATGAAGTTATCTATGTTTCTATGAAAGAATATTCTAATGAAGATGAGAAAACTGCATTAATTTCTTATGTGAACAAAAGTGATAGTTGGATAATTGATAGTGAATATTCCAATCATATGACTGGTGATAAAGATTAATTTGAAAATAGTGTTCCATACAATGGTGGATGTGTTAAATTTGGTAATGATATGCCATGTGTTATAAAAGGTAAAGGTATTATTCAACTGACTGAAAAGATAATGTTTGACAATGTTGACTGGGTTGAGGGACTTAACTCCAATTTGTTTAGTGTTTCATAGTTAAACAAATCAAGTTACAGAGTTTAATTTTACAATAGAAAGGCCAAGATACATGATGGTGATGGTGAGCTAATTAGAATTGATGAGCAGACAAGAGGTAACTTATTCTATCAAGACCTATCAAATGAGACTTTTTTTTTGAATAATAAGAAGATTTTTGGTTATGGCACAAAAGATTATGTCATGTAAACTTTGACAATCTGGTGAATATCAGTACAATGAAGAGAGTAAGAGGGTTTCCTAAACTAAAGAAGCCTGACAATTATATGTGTAAACAATATCAATTGGAAAAGATCAAAAAGTATAGTTTGAAAAGAAAAACATATACTATTGACATTTAGGTTAATTTTTCTATTAGTGACTCAAAGCTTAGTCAAATGGTTCCATTACTACCAATCTCTATAGTTTCTACTGAGCTTATTATTCATCCATCAATGCTAACCAAGTGTTTCAATTGCTCTTGAGCCAAGTAGTTAGAATGTAGTGTCTATCAAGCACTTGAGTCAGCTTACAGTGTTTTCCAAGATTCACAGTGTCTATCAAGCTTCAAAGACTATGTATAGTGCAAACTGAGCATAGTAGAGGCTACCAAGCTATTTAGTAGAAGTGTAGAAGATTTTAGTATTAACTAAGCTCTAGTATGTTAATCAAGGTCTGCTATATCTATCAAGTTCATAGTGTTAACAATGTTAATATAGTATTGACTAAGTCATGCAGTGTCAACTGGGTGATTCAAAAACTATCAAGTTTCTCAGTGTTCATCAAGTCACATAGTGTTGACCAAGTTTGAGCTACTTACAAGTGATCAGTATGGACTAAGCTTCAAGCTCAACCAAGTGCCAAAATTTTTTGAGTGTTGATAGTATTTTCCATGTATTAGAACATCACTAATTTTGTCTTTTTGGATTGGTATATATGTAATGCATTGTATCATATCCAAAAAAATCATAGAAGAAGATTATGAAGCACATGAGTGCAAATTTAAGAAGGCTATGTAAGTAGCATAAGGGATAGCAAAGATTTATCTATGATAGTCAAGTAATCATGTTGGCAATATGGTTAGTCAGATGTCTTGGTGGTTGTTATTTATGGCAACATATACTCAACATTTCATTTATGCATTTAGAGACAGAAAATTATCTAAGTATTAGATAGTTTGTAGCAGTATAGTAACTAGATCTTAATAGTATAGACAAGGCATAGAGAGTTATCTTATGTGTAGTTGAGTAAATCTTATGACATCTTCATGATGATGTGTACCAGTGCACATGTGTGTGCAGTCAATATGATGCAAGTTACACAAAGTTTAACAATGTTGGTATTTAACAGTATAAAATAGAGCATAGAAAAATATAGAGATGTACAGATTTAGGAATTTTTTTGGTTTCAAAATAATTACTAATTCATTTTATTCTAACTAATGTGGATATTAACTTATATTATGTCAAGTTTCTGAATACATGGAAGCTAACTAAGCAATAATTTTTGAATGCACAAGATATAAGTAAAGATCTTATGTTGTGCAAATAGTATGAAAATGAATTACACAGTGAATGTGTGTGATGTGCAGATATTGTGGAAGTTGCATGATTAGATGTGACATGAAAACTATTGTGAGAATAGTCATTGAGCCTTATGTGATGCGAAATCTAATGTAAGATAAAAGAAGGTGTGAGTTACATCAACAAAACAAGTATTGTATGTATACATATTTTATGAAGGAATTGAATTATTTAATTGCATGTTAGGGCACTGGACTCTTCTTGCATACATTATTTTTCTACCATCCCCTAATAGGGTTAATGCTTCTAAGAAGACCTAGTCCTCTAACAAGGACTCAAGATACTATATGTACTTCATAGACTCTTATCAAGGTCAATATCCTTAATTGGATCATATTATTTAGTGAATCATCTAGTGGGTATCATCCCCATCGGGGTTTTCCCATTATTTATTTATAAATCCTTTAACAAGGCGGACCTCACAATTCTTATTGTTCCTAATAGGGTAGATCACCAGAAGTAGTTAATTGTAAGTCTTAACAGGTTAACTTTATACTACAATACTAAACCTTGCAGGTACCATCCCCACCCCAGTTTTATTTTCTATTTGGAAGACTTATAGGTCACCATATCTTGTCTCAAATTTTTATGAATGTTTGATTCCTTTCATTCTTTTATACATGCAATTAGATTAGAATATTATATGAAGGATTAATTGGTGAAGTAAGATAAAGTTTTATTGGTTCCTAATTCCTAATTCACCCCCCCCCGGAGCCCCACCTTTCAATAACCTTTCCTACCTTATATTTCCAACAATTGGTATCAGAGCTATAGGTTCTCACATCAAAAGTTTAACAACTTGGGATAAGATCAAAGAAAAAGGAGGTATATAGGCTAGATAAGGCCATTGAGAATGAAAAGTTGGATTTGGAATTGGCCATTGGATGGCTAAAGAAAGAAAAGGAGAAAATATCTCCATCATTAAAAAGAAGGAAAGATCTTGCAATAAAAATGGATGATAATCCCTACATTGAAAGTATAATTGAAGACTTATGTCCAAAAATAAATTTAGATAAAGGTGATGCAACATTCAAAGACCTATTGGACAAGAATTCCAATCTTCAAGAAGAAGTTAGAATGCTGAAAAGAGAGCCAAAAATCTAATCAGTTAGATTATTTGAAGTCGTGGAAAAAAAAAAAAAAAGCCAAAGAAGTGATACAAGAAAAGGAAAATGAAATTAATCAACTATCCCTTCAGCAAGAAGAATTTATTGATCAACTCAATGATGCAAATCAAGAGCTTATCAATCTAAGGACGGAGAATGAAAGACTACAGAATGATCTCAGCATTGAAAAGCAAACCAATGAAAGAATGATGAAATCTCAAGAAAGCATAAATCAATTGAATGAAAAAAGTTAGTATAGACACAAAGGTAAAGCTAGATTAGGATATATAGAAGAAGGTGAATCATCTTAGCAAGGAGTTCAAAAGAACAAAAGGCCTACTTGTAATCATTGTGGTAAGATAGGCCATACATCAAATAAATTTTAGAGGAATGGTAAAGAAAAATTCAATGGAAAGTGTTATAGTTGCAACAAGCATGGTCATAGAGAAAGTTAATGCACAGAAAAACCTAAGTTTGAAGGAAAGTGTCACAATTGCAAGAAACAAGGACACAAATCTTCAAAGTGAAAAACCAAGAAGTGAAACCTAGTAGAAAAAATTGTGAAAGCAATATTTGGATGGAATTGTAACACATGGTGTAGATGTCACTACTGTAGTGAGTTTGGGCACATTGGAGAAAACTATGTGAAACATCACATCAAGAAAAGAGATACTACAAAATGATGTTTTATTTGTATAGAACTTGGATATATTGCTAAGAACTATATGAACATAGGAAAAATTGAAGATGAAAATAAATCCAAAGATGACAATATTAGAAAAAAAAAATGAGGTAGCAATGGGTACCAAAATCTCTAGAGAATGCAAGCCAAAATCATGAAGTGAATGACACCCAAGTCTATGAGTTGGAAGGCACAATTATTTTAAATTAGTTCCCTATGGGGATTACTAGAATTGTGATTTAGAAGAATTCATCTAACATTAGTTCTAGCAAGCAAGTAGAATGATCAAATCATCATTCAAGATGCACAAGGATCACCAAGTAGCAATGGTAAATTCAAGGCCTTCTCAAGCTAGGTTAGGTTGCAAGACAATACTAAGCAATATCAAGATACACTAAAACACTAGATGCAGATGCTAAGTTCTTGCTGACTCTACTAAGCTATGAATTTCTCCCAAGCATTAAAAGCTAAACTAAGTGGAGGATAAGCTATCACTAAGTGAGTATACATATGAAGCTTAATGGTGAGATATACATGTAGCTGAATTTCAACATACATGTCATTGCTCAAAAAATATATAGCTCTAGTCAGTTGAACATGATGTCATGTGAAGTTGTTGATCTTGCATACAAGGTGGTAAATAATAATCTATCCTTTGAACTTATCAAGTTGTTGTTGAACCAATTCAACAAAAACATGGAGAGCATCAGAGTGTCAAAGAAAAACCCACGTAAGTTTGGTTTCCTTTTGACATGTCTATTCTTCTTTGTTCAAAAGTTTTTCCCTTCTAAAGGTTTTGTAGTATGGAGGAAGGATGTTCCAATTTTATATCAAATCAATGAATATATAGTAGAAATGGGTGAGAATTTTTATAGCATCATAGATAATTATTTTGAAACATTCAAAGAAAAGATGCAAAATAGGTTTAGGATACCTAGGAAGCTTGTGGAAGACTATGAGAAAGATATTTGTTTCACTGTTGACTATGAAAATGTTCATATTCAAGCAGTCAGACCTAGAGTGGCATGGGTTAAACCTTTAGAGTATGAGGTTAAAATTGGTGACACTCAAGATAACATTGAATCTCTGTTGAATTAGCCTATGGATCCCAAAGCCATCTATTTTGGTAGATATGATGAAGCATAGGAAAGAATTGAGCTTTAGATCAAGCTACCTCAAGCAATGAACAAAGGAAGAAAGAGGATAGAAAATTTGATGAAAAAAAAAAAGAAATCAAGTTCTCCTCTCATGCTGATAGAAGAAAAGGGAGACAATGAAGAAGATGATGATGAAGAGGATGAAGCAAAGGAAACTAAATCTGAGAAGGAAGAGCCTCCCAAGAAGAAGGGGAAGGTCATTATAAATAGACCTTCCAAATCCTTCCCTGTTGTATTTACAAGAAGTGCAACCAAATCCAAAAGGAAGTTGAAGTTAGGTAAAGATGAAGCCAAATAGATTATCTTCAAAAGATCTACACCTATACTCTAGGAAAGATAGAAGAGGATGAAAGAAAGAATTGGCATGGCATGTTTTAAGTTTCTCAAGTATGAAACAAGGAATGAATAAGAGAAAAGGTAGATTGAGGATACTCTTGTGACTAAATCAAGCAAATGGAAGTATTAACTAGATGAGCTTTCACAAAAAAAACCCAAATGAACTTATGAAGCCAGTAAAACCTAGATGGGAAAATGCAAAGAAGGTTGTGAAGGACATCTTTGAACAAACTTTAAAGCAACTCATGTAGAATCTTAGTGAGAAGGAAGTGAAGGAATCCTTTAAGAAAAATGAGAAGAAGTTTACTCTCAAATGAAACACAAGTATGATATTGCTTAAGGATATTGAATCAGTTCTTAAGATAGCTTTGTTAGACTATATAGCCCACTGATATAACTAAGAGGGGGGGGTGTGAATCAATTATCCAACTAATATCAAAAATAAAAAATTTAAACAATCTTAACCATATGAGTAATGTAAATTGAAACCACAAAAAGATACTGATATACAATAACACCAGATATGTTAACTAGGGAAACCCTTGATTAGAGTAAAAACCATGTTGGGGATGGTATCCAAAAGATGATGTACTAATATAAATATTCCTTGTTATAGGATAGACCCTGTTAGGAGTTTATTACAATATTCAATACATATGAGTCCCTATTAGGAGACTTTGAATCATCCTTACTATTTCCATACTTGCTATAGGTGCATAAGTTTCCTCATAATCAATTCCCTCTTGCTATGAGTAACCTTTACAAACAAGTTTGGAATTGTTTCTCACAAGTTCTCCTTGCTCATTCATCTTATTTCTAAAAACTCATTTAGTTCCTATCACATTCTTGTCTTTTGGTCTAGGAACCAATTCCCATGTATAATTCTTTATTATTTGATCTAATTCTTCCTTCATTGCTTGGATCCAATTATTACCTTTGACTACATTGTCTAGACTTTTGGGTTTAAATTGAGATATCAAGCATATCTCCTTATTTACTTTGTTTCTTGTCATAACACCTTTGTCTTTACCTTTGTCTTTACTTCCAATTATTTGCTCAAGTGGGTGATTCCTTGTCAAATTTTTTTTAGGAGTAGGAGTTGAAATTTAAAATCTTATCTCTTCTCTAGGTTTAGATTTTTTTTTTCCTCTATGCTCAATTATTAGCACATCATTCTACAAGTCATTGTTAGTCATAAACAAAACTACAACATTCTATCTAACACTACCAGAGTTATCCTCTTCATCTTCTGAATTATAATCTATCATCTTTTCTTTAGTTCTAAACTTCTCATCAATCCTTATATTTATGCATTCAACTATTGTCTTAGTTCTATAGTTGAAACATCTATAAGCCTTACTTTTCAAAGAGTAGCCAAGAAAAATACCTTCATCACTTCTTAGATCAAACTTACCAATGTTATCATCTCTCTTAATATAATATTTTCTCCCAAATATTTAGAAATATTTTACTAATGGTGAATGACCAAACCATAGCTCATAAGGTTTCTTATCCATACATTTTATGATCTGTACTCTATTCAGAGTATATATTGCAGTGTTTACTTCTACTCTTCGAAATGTCTTAGAAACATCATTCTTAAGTAACATTGCTCTAGTTGCCTCTTCTATATATTTATTTCTTCTCTCATTAATCCCATTTTTCTCAAGTGTTCTAGGTATAGATAGTTATCAATTGATTCCACTTTCTCCATAGAATATATTAAATTCTCTAGAGGTGAATTATCCTCCTCTATCATATCTCAAACACGTAATCTTAACACCAAATTTATTCTCAAATCTATTTTTAAATATTTTGAACTTCTCAAAAGCTTCAAATTTCCCTTTAAGAAATGTTACCCACATCATTCTAGTGAAATTATCAACAAAAATCCTAAAATACTTTTCACCATAGAATCCTCTGGTCCTTGTGGGACCACTCAAATCTGTGTGAACAATCTCCAATTTCTCTATAGTAGAGAGCTTCTTGCTAGGAAAAGAAACTTTCCTCTACTTAGCCCAAATACATTCTTTGCATACAACATAAGAGACTTAACAATCTTAGGAAGATCTCTCATTGCAAATGTACTACTAACCTTTACAATATTATCAAAGTTTTTATGACAATATCTTCCATGCCATAACCAAATGTTGTCAACTTTTGCTACCAAACATGTCATCTTAGTAGGATTCAACTGAAATATGTTACCTCTAGATCTAGTTCTAGATGCAATCATCTTACCATATATTTCTTTGATAGTGCAGGTCTTCTTAGTAACATGAAAGTAATAACCTTTGTCCACTAATTGTCCAACACTCAACAAGTTATCCTTCAATCCATCAACAAAATAGACATCATCAATGTTAGTTTTACCATCAAGAGTAATGGATCCAATTCCTATTATATGATAGGTTGTATCATTACCAACACTAAAAATTCCTCCATCATGATTCTTGAATTTAATAAACTTATTCATATCACCAGTCATGTGATGTGAGAAACCACTATCAATTACCCAGTTAGATTTCTTTTCTAATTGGGTAACTAGAGCTCTTTATTCTCTAATTTATTTATCAAGATCATCCCCTTTGATAGCCACAAGTCCTAATTCATCATCACTTTCACTGTAACATTTCTCATTAGATTCTCCATCTTCATTTTCATACAAAGAATTTCTATCTCTATCTCTTCTAGGGTTAAACCTTCCCTTATACTTCTTTTCTCTTCAAGGATTTTTAGATGCATAATGACCAAATTCATTACAAGTTCAAAATTTTAAAAATTTCTTACCATCTTTTTCTCTTCACACTAGAAAGGTTATTCCTTCCTCAATCTTCTTGTCCTCATCAACTCTATTGCTGCCAGAAAAATCTCCATTGGTGCCTGCACTTATTCTCAAATTAGGTCAAATGTTTTGGGCATTAAAAAATTTTTTGACTCTTGCAAGTTTACTAGACTATCTCATATCTACTTCTACTAATTCTAATATTCTAAGTAATTTTTCCTTAGTCAAATCCTTAGTGCAAGGCATCACTAGCTGAATCATCTGTGCTATTGGCTTGAAAGGTGGTGTCCAACTTTTCAAGATCTTCCAAATAACTTCATCATCTTCCTCAATTCCACCATAAGACTAAATACATGCAACCATTTCTAATATTCTACCAATATAACTTCTTAGAGATTCATCTTCCTTCATTCTAGCATCTTGAAATGCACATATCCAATTATATAATCTCATTCTTTTTGCATGATCATCACCTTCAAAAGTAGATTCTAATTCTTTCCAAATTTCATGAGATGTTGCAAATGACTTTACTTGACTATACTCATTCTTTGGAAGAGCTATCAGTAGGGCTTCTCTTCCTCTCATGTTACACATGAATAGAACTCTCTCTTCTTCATTGCAACCTTCAAGATTTTCTTCTTTAACAATTATCTTCAAACTTTGTGTCAAGAGCCAATATCCTAGACCCATACACAACAGATGAGTCTTCATCTTCTCCTTCTAATTGTCATAGTTGGCCCCATAAAATCTAGGACTATCCTTTCTAAAAATATTTTCCATCAATCTCCCAAAGTTGTTAAGCTTATCCTTCAAGGACCTGAATCTCTGATACCAATTGTTAGAATATATAGTCCACTAATATAACTGATAGGGCGGTTGGAGGGTAAATCAATTATCCATCTAATATCACAAATAACAACTTTAAACAATCTTAACCATATGCATAATGTAAGATATGTTACCTAGGGAAACCCTTGATCAAAGGGAAAACCCTGGTGGGGATGGTACCCACAAGATGATGTGCTAATATAAATATTCCTTGTTAGAAAATAGACCTTGTTAGGAGTCTATTACAACATTCATTACATATGAGCCCCTATTAGGAGACTTTGAATCCCTATTAGGAGTTGTACCAAACCTATTAGGAGTTGTGGAAGACACTTGGAGCCACTACTCAAATAACTTCAAGGTTAAGACCAATGAACCCACTATCCAAATGATCTCTATATTATTCTTTGAAAAATAATGTAATTGAATTATACTTCCTTCCTCTATCTCTATCCTATCAACCAGACTTCTTCTCCTTTTGATCTTGTAACCAAATGATGAATTCTGTATCCAATAATCCCTTGGGTCACTTACATGCATTCAATCAATACTCTACTCCTTTTCGCACTTCATAAATACAATGCACAATGGATACTTGATACACTTCATCACTACTTAAAATCAAGGAAAACATCTTTCCTTTATACCATATCTTCATAATAATTCCTTAACATGGTCTTTAGGCTTTCCCAATTAATTAAAATAAGATATATAATTAATTATAATTACAATAGCAATGTCAGCTCATAGTCTATTACAAAACTTTACAAGTGCGACTCCAAGTCTTGCACACTTTCTGATGTCATCACCTAAATATCCTCTATCATTAGTTGACTACACATCACCTTATTATATCTTGGCTAAAAGATGTAATGCAAACATCAAAAATTTCCAAACAGGTGCTATGTTTTTGTGTTGCTCATAGTAAATCAAACACAATTATCGTACATCTTCAAATCAAACTTTTTCCTCTTAACCACATCATTAAGACACTCTCAAGAACATGTCCTTAACTACACATCCCCTAACCCTTACATAGTTACTATGAAACATAAGATCTTAGACTACTATTCTTCCAATCTTTATAGAAACCACACTATGTTGTCATCAATGATAAACATAGTCATGAAAAAAAAAAAAAAAAAAACTCACACAATCTAATCCAGAAACATTGCTCACATACTAATGGATTGTGGAAATCTAATTATGTTAAATGAATGTAATATGTCAATATTCTCCAATGCAAGATACTCCCCCAAAGAAGTATCATCATAATTCATGATAATAATCTCCCCCTTTAGAATTTAAGGCAACATAGATGAAAAACATCTAAGTTCCATGAATACCAAACTAAACTTTGTTGTTGTTTTTGTTTATGCTCCTCATCTTGTTTACGATTGGCAATAGTTGTTCACTATAAACAACTTACAATACTTTCTAGTTACATATCTCCCTCATAAAGATATCTTACTATGCACATATGCTTGCTTCTACACACTTACATGAATCATTCTATAACTTGCCCCCATTGTTGACTCTCCCCCATTGTTGTCTCAATAGGTGCTTCTCTCCCCATTCCTTAGGATATGTTTTTCATGTACATTTTCTCCCCCATTGACATCAATGTCAAAGTGTCAAACTCAATACCAATTGTTACATAAAAATTGTAAACCTACTACTCCAAGTCATTAATCATCTCAAGTGTCAAAATAAATTGTTCAATATCAAATACCAGGAGTCCTCAATGACTTAGTACATAACAGATACTCCCCCATATAGGAAGCATCATAATTCAGTCTAGTTAAATGATAGTGCTCTATACCAGTAGATTGATGCACTCTTTGCATCACCTATTTAGAAGTAGGTAAGGGCATACCCCCAAGCATACCTTTCAAGTACTCAAAAATATCTTTAGGAAAAGGATTCATAAAGATATCTATAATCTGATTCTTAGTACTTACATACTCCAATAAGATCTCCTTTTCTATTGCTTTCTCTCTCAACACATGATACTTAATATATATATGCTTTGTCTTAGAATGCAAGACATGATTCTTAGACATACTTGCTATACTTGTGTTATCATAGTAAATAATAATATGTTCATTGATCTCAATTCTAATATCCTTCAACATCTACTTCATCCACATAACTTGATTATAGTTATTTACTAGTGCAACATACTCTACCTCAGTAGTGCTCTGTGAAATACAATCTTGCTTCTACTTAACAAAGATACCAATCTTCCTCCAAGAAAGAATGCTCCACCACTGGTGCTCTTTTTATCATCCATACTACCTACCCAATATTCATCAATATCTATAAAAAGTATGAAATCACTTGATCTTCCATACCAAATTCCATAATCAGATGTCCCTTTCAAATATCTGAATATTCTCTTTAATGCTACAAAATGATATTCCTTATGTTCAGCTTGGAATCTAAATATAATCCCAACTGCATTTTCTATATTTGGTACGGTGTGAATTAGATATAGAAAACCTCCAATCATTGATTTATACTTCTCCTACTCCACTACAGGTGTCTCATATTTGTTGGGTAACTTGTGACTAGTTATCATAAGTGTGCCAACAGGTTTGCAACTTTCCAAATGAAACCTTTTCAACAAATCTTTTATGTACTTATTTTGCCAAATGAATATACCATCATTATTCTACATAATTTTCTATCCTAGGAAATACTTAATTTCTCCTATCATGCTCATTTCAAATTAATTCTTCATCTCCTTAGAAAACTTATCACTAGATTCACCGTTAACTCTAAAAATGATGTCATCAACAAATATTACAATGATCAATAAGTCATCTTCAATTTCTTTTAGATACAAGTTAACTCTAAAAATGATGTCATCAACAAATATTATACCTTTAGAAAATCCAAGCTTTGCCAAGTAATTGTCCAACCTTGCATACTAGGTTCTTGGTGCTTGCTTCAGACCATAAAGAGCTTTCTTCAATCTTCATACCATGTCTTTATCTTTTGATAAGGGAAATCCTTCAAGTTTCTCAATATAAACCTCCTCTTCTAATTCTTCATTTAGAAATGTTGATTTAACATCCATCTAATATACCTTGAACTTTGTTTTTGCTACATATGCCAAGAACATCCTTACTACTTTCATTTTTTGTATAGGTGCATATGTTTGTGCATAATCAATGCCTTCTTGTTGTTAATAACCTTTATAAACAAGTATGGCCTTGTTTCTTATAACTTCTTCTTCCTCGTTCATCTTATTTCTAAAAACCCATTTAGTTCCTATCACATTCTTGTCTTTTGGTATGGGGACCAATTCCAATGTATCAAATGATTACCTTTGACTACTTCACATACGCACTTTGGTTCAACTTGATATATCAAACATATCTCCTCATTTACTATGTTTCTTGTCATAATGCCTTTGTCTTTACTTCCAATTATCTACTCAAGTGGGTGATTCCTTTTCAAATTTTTGGTAGGAGTAGGAGTTGACATTTCAATTCTTATCTCTTCTCTAGGTTTAGAGTTTTGTTCTCCTCTATGCTCAAAAGGTATCACATCATTTTACAATTCATTGTTAGTTTTAAAAAAAAAATCAGCATTCTATCTAACAATACTCGAGTTATCCTCTACTTCATCTGAATTATAATCTATCATATTTTCTTTAGTTCCAAACTTCTCATCAATCCTTACATTTTCACATTCAACTAATTTCTTAGTTCTATAGTTGAAACATCTATAAGCCTTAATTTTCAAAGAGTATCCAAGAAACATACCTTCATTGCTTCTTGGATCAAACTTACCAATGTCATTGTCCCTCTTAATATAACATTTTCTTCTAAATATTCTAATGTATTTGACTGATGGTGAATGACGAAACCATAGCTCATAAGGTATCTTATCCATACTTTTTCTGATGTGTAAATCATTTAGAGTATATACTCTAGTTTTTTTTGCTTCTCTCCATAATGTCTTAAAAACATCATTCTCAAGTAACATTACTCTAGTTGCTTCTTCTATAGATTTATTTCTTCTCTCATTAGTCTCATTTTTCTTAGGTGTTCTAGGTGTAGATAGTTGTCTTTTGATTCCATTTTCTTCACAAAATATATTAAATTCTCTAGAGGTGAATTCTCCTCCTCTATCATAACTCAAATAATTAATCTTGACACCAGATTCATTCTCAACTCTATTCTTAAATATCATGAACTTCTCAAAAGCTTCGAATTTCTCTTTAAGAAATGCCACCCACATCATTCTAGTGAAATCATCAACAAAAATCATAAAATACCTTTCACTATACAATCCTTTGGTTCTTGCAGGACCACACAGATCTGTGTGAACAATCTCTAATTTCTCTATAGTAGAGAACTTCTTGCTAGGAAAAGACACTTTCCTCTACTTAGCCAAAATACATTCCTTGCATACAATGTTAGTAGGCTCAACAATCTTAGGTAGATCTCTCACTACAAATGTACTACTAACCTTCACAATATTATCAAAGTTTATATGACAAAATCATCTATTCCATAACCAACTTTTGTCAACTTTTGCTAAAAAACATGTCATCTCAGTAGGATTCAATTGAAATATATTACCTCTAGATCTAGTTCTAGTTCCAATCATTTTAACATCTTTTTCTTTGATAGTTTAGGTCTTTGAAGTAAACTGCAACTGATAATCTTTTTCCACTAACTTTCCAACACTCAACAAGTTATGCTTCAATCCATCAACAAAATAGACATCATCAATGTTAGTTTTACCATCAAGAGTAATGGATCCAATTCTTTTTATATGATAGGTTGCATTGTTACCAACTCTAACAATTCCTCCATCATGATTCTTGAACTTAACAAACTTATTCATATCACTAGTTATGTGATGTGAGCATCCACTGTCAATTATCCAATCAGATTTAGTTACTACTTGGGTAAGTGGAGATCTTTCTTATCTAATTTCTCTATCAATATTGTCCTCCTTAATAGCCACAAATTCTAATTCATCATCACTTTTACTTTGAGCTTTCTCATTAGATTCTTCATTTTCATTTGCATACAAACAATTTATATCTCTATCTATTCTAGGGTTAAACCTTCCCTTGTACTTCTTTTCTATTTTAGGAAATTAGATGCATAATGACCAAATTCATTATAAGTCCAACATTTAAAGATTTTATTGATATATTTTTCTCTTCTCACTAGAAGGGCTATTCCTTCCTCAATCTGCTTGTCCTCATCAGCTTTGCTGCTACCAAAAAAATCTCCACAGATGCTTGCACTTCTTATCAAATTACGTCAAATGTTTAGGGTACTAAAAGTTGTTTTGACTCTTGCAAGTTCACTAGAACATCTTAGATCTAATTTTTTTTATTCTACTCTTCCAAGTAATGTTTCTTTAGTGAAATCATTGTACAAGGCATCACTAGTTGAATCATTTGCGCTATTAGCTTGAAACGTGGTGTCCAACTTTTCAAGATCTTCCAAATGACTTCATTATCTTCCTCAGTTCCACCATGAGACCGAATACCTACAACCATTTCCAATATTCTTCCAATATAACTTCTTACAGATTCATCTTTCATCATTCTAGCATCTTGAAATGCACATATCCAATTTTATAATCTCATTCTTTTTGCATTATCATCACCTTCAAAAGTAGATTCTAATGCTTTTTGAATTTCCTAAGATGTTGTGAATGAATTTACCTAACTCCACTCATTCTTTGGAAGAGTTATTAGTAGGGCTTCTCCTACTCTCATGTTACACATGAATAGATCTCTCTCTTCTTCATTGCAACCTTCAAGATTCTCTTCTTTAACGATTGTCTTTGAACTTTTTCTCAAGAGCCAATATCCTAGACCCATACACAACAGATGAGTCTTCATCTTGTCCTTCCAACTATCATAGTTGGCCCATAAAATCTAGGAATATCCTTTCTAAAAATATCTACCATCAATCTCCCAAAGTTGTTAAACTTATCCTTCCAGGACCTGAAGCTCTGATACAAATTATTAGAATATATAGTCCACTGATATAACTGAGAAGGTGGGGTGAATTAGTTATCCAACTAATATCACAAATAAAAATTGCAAATGACCTTAACCATATTAATAATGTAAACTAAAACCACAACAAGATACTCATACACAATAACACTAGATAAGTTAATTAGGAAAACCCTTGATCAGAGGGAAAGCCTTAGTGGGGATGGTACCCACAAGATGATGTACTGATATAAATATTCCTCATTAGAGGATAGACCCTATTAGGAGTCCATTACAACATTCAGTACATATGGGTCCCTGTTAGGAAACTTTGAATCCCTATTAGTAGATTCCAACCATGTAAGGAGTGGTGTCAACCCTATTATGACTTGTGGAAGACAGCTGAACCCACTACCCAAACAGCTTCAAGGTTTAAGAATAATGAACCCACTATCTAAATGATCTTGGTATTATTTCTTATAGAATAATAGAACTGAATTGTACTTCCTTTCTCTATCTATGTCTTGTCAACTAAACTTCTACTCCTTCTGATCTTGTAACTAGATCAAAAACTACACATCCAATAATCCCTTGGATTGCTTACACGCATTCAATCAATACTCTACTCATTTTACACTTTGCAAATACAATGCAAAATAAAAACTTGATATACTTCATCACTATTGACAATCAAGGAAAACATATTTCCTTTATACCATATCTCCACAATAATTCCTTGAGTTGGCCTTGAGGCTTTCCTAATTAATTATAATTGCAATAGGAATGTTAGCTCACAATCTATTACAAAATTTTACACATGCAACTCTAGGTCTTGTGCACTCACTTACATTATCACCTAACTATCCTCTATCATTGGTTCACTATGCATCACCTCATTATATATTGGATAAAAGATATAATACAAACATCAGAAATTGTCAAGTAGATGCTCTATTTTTTGCACTACTCATGGTAAATCAAACATAATTTTCATACATCTTCAACTCAAACTTCATCCTCTCAACCAAATTATTAGGACACTCTCAGGAACATGTCCTTGACTATGCATCACCTAACCCTTACATAGTTAATGCATAACATAAGATCTTAGACTACTATTCTTCCTGTCTCTATAGAAACCATACTATGTTGTCATCAATGACAAACATAGTCATGAATGTAATATGTCAATGTTCTCCAATGCTCGGGATATTCCCCAAAATTTGTGTCATCAGTATTCAAGCTAAGAAGCTACTATTACATGGAAAAACATCTATTAGTGGCACAAACCTAGTGACTTTGGTGTGCAAGTTGATGACAAAGATGGTGAAGATGAGGAATAAGAAGTAGAAATAAAAGATGATTAGATAGATGATGTAAATCTTGATAATAAGGAGAAAGAATAGGAAGCTATTAGAGGAAGCCTTCTAGAGATACAAAGCATTAAGGAAATAGATGTAGAGAAAATTGCAGCAGTAGTCATGGCTTCATTTCCTCATTCTTTGAGCAAAGCCTTAGTGAAATTAGGCTCAAAGAAAGCTTCTACCGAATTTTTTGTGGATACCACTACTACACCAAGAACCCAACCAAGATGTGGATTTGTTCTATCAAGTGTTACACTAACTGAAGTGCCCAGCACTTCATCTGCCAAGCAGAAAGTTCCTCCATCATTAGGCTTGACCAAGCAACAACAAAGTATTCCTATTTTTAGTGTCATTTCTAAATTTATTATTATTCCATCTATTTATACAATTGTTTATATTCCAAGTGTATTCATAGCTAGTGCAATGATAGCTAAGAATCACTCTCAACCAAGCACTAAAGTTTTAAATAAGAGTGAAGAAATTATTTCTACCATTTTAAAAGAAAACGTAAAGAAGAGGAAGAAATTGATCTAGATGAGGACATTGTTATTACAAATTGGGATATCTCTCTCTTTACTCCTAATAAAATAGATACCCTAGGAGAACTATTAAAGAAGAGAGTTAAGCAACATAATCTTCAAGAAGAGAAGAAGAAGAAAAATAAAGTCCTTGAGGACATAAGGACATATTTTTTGATGCTATGAGTACCTAGGTTGATTGTTCACAACCTATTCTTGATCAACTAACTAAAATTGTCCAAAAATTCAATGAAGATTTGAATGAAAAGGAAAAACTACAGCAAAGAGCTGAAATAAAATTTGAGAATAGAGTATTGGAGCAAGTTTCATATAAAATTGCAATAGATCAAGTAAGAGTTATCTATCATCCTTATTTCACTGGAAACATATGTAAGTAATGTTATTTCACTATTTGTCAACTTGAGTGACACATCTATCTTCACAAAGGAGACCAAGGATAAATTGTCCAAGATAGATGAAGATATGAAGGTAAGTGTACACCAATTGTCACTTGACCCAAGTTATAGTTCTACACAATTCAAAAAGATCAAATATTTGATAAATCTATAGGAAGAATTATCAAAGGAAGAAGCCAGAATCAAGGCCACATTTGTAGAAATTTAGGGCATGATTCTTCCAAACATGGATGTATTGTAGAAGCACATTGGACATGCAAAATCTCTTATCCATGACAACAACTTCTCCATAGCTAACCACATGATGGAATATCAGCAAAAGTTTAGATTGCATTGCATGCAAGTAAGGTAATATAAGAGAATTGGGACAAGACTATGGTACTAATTATGAAGGTATATTCTCATTTCTTGTCACATTTTGGTATTAACATATAGATATTATACAACTTTCACATTTATGCCAAAAGGGGGAGAATATATTGTATGTTATATTATTTCATAAAGAGGGAGAAGATATTTACAAAGGGAGAAAAGGTTACTATACTCCAAATTTATGTATATAGGAGAGATATATGTATAGGGGAGTAGTATAGTATTATGCTGATACTTGTACAATAAGCAAAAAATATCTTTACAAAAACAATTTTGAAAAATCTGAAAAATAAAGTATGCTACCAAGCTACAACAACAAGAAGTCAAAATTGAGTTAAAGACTCAAAATGATGATGAAGGAAGTTTTTTGACTTATAGTTTTGAATATTCATATTTTTGGTTTGATAAATGTTTTTGTCACTAATGCTAAAGGGGGAGATTGTTTACATTTAGGTCAATTTTTCTATCAGTGACTCAACACTTAGTCAAATGGTTGCATTGCAACTAAGCTCTATTGTTGCTACCAAGATTATCATTTATCTAGCAATGTTATCCAAGTGTTACATTTCTTCCAAGCCAAGTAGTCCAAATGTAGTGTTTGTCAAGCACCTAAGTCAGTTTATAGTGTTTTCCAAGATTCACAGTGTCTACCAAACTTCAAAGACTATGTACAATGTAAACAGAGCATAGCAGAGGCCACTGAGCTATTCAAAAAAAGTGTAGAAGATCATAGTATTAATTGAGATCTAGTATGTTAACCAAGTTCTACTATATCTACCGAGCTCATAATACTAACAATGTAAATGTAGTGTTGATTGATTCATGCAATGTCAACCTAGTGATTTAGCAGCTACCAACTTTCTCAATGTTCACTAAGTCACATAGTGTTGACTAAGTTCAAGCTACTTAGAAGTAATTAGTATGGACCAAGCTTCAAGTTCAACTGAGTGCCAAATTTTTATGAGTGTTGATAGTTTTTTCCATGTATCATAACATTACCGTGTTTGTCTTTAGAACCTGAGTTACAGCAATTGGTCCAACTTTGTGAATTATGATGAAATTGGTATTGTATCTAACTCTAGTAAGTTGTTATTTGGATTTGTATATATGTAATGCATTGTATCATATCTAAATATATCATAAAAGAAGATTATGAAGTACATGAGTGTGAATCAAATAAGGCTACATGCAATAGGGAACAACAAAGATTTATCTATCACAATCAGTTTATTGTTGCAATACAAGGAATCTCATTCAAAAAATCAAAGTTATAGATCAAAGATCAACCACTAGTTCATCCTAATAGATGCATCAGTCAAATCCTTTAATAGGGTAGACTTAATAGTCTTTTTCTATATGTCCTAACCAAGTACATAATTCATTGTATGTTTGTAAATCCTTTAACAAGGTGGACCTCACAATCCTTATTACTCCTAACAGGGCAGATCACTAGAAGTGGTCAATTGTAAGCCTTAACAGATTAACTTTATAATGTAGTACTAAATCTTGTGGGTATCATCCCCACCCCAATTTTACTTTCTATTTGGTAGGTTTTTAGGTCACCATATCTTGTGTCAAAGTGTTATGAATGTTTTATTGTTTTCATTCTTTCATGCATGCAATTAGATTAGAATATTATATGAAGGATTAATTGGTGAAGTAAGATAAAGTTTTATTGGTTCCTAATTCACCCCTCTCATCTTAGTAACCTTTCCTACCTTATATTTCTAACATATACTAGAAATGGTATTTTGAAATTGTTTCATACTAACCTATATGGACCCATTGTTGTTCAAGGTTATTGTGGAGATCAATTTTTCATTCTATTTGTGGATGACTACTTTAGAATGATGACTATGATGTTTCTTAAAGATAAATTTGATTTTTTTAGTTATTTAAGTGGTATTTACCCAAAGTTGAAAAAGCAAAAAGGAAGAGTCTAAAGTGTTTGAGATTTGACAGAGGTGGTGAATTAAGTTCACATGATTTCAATACATTTTGTAATGATAGAGAAATCAAAAGATAGATGTGGAATAGCTAAAAGGAGAAACAAATCAACAATGGATTGTACAAGAACATTAATGATAGAGAAGAATGTATCACATAAATATTGGAGAGAAGTGGTTAGTACTATTTTTTATACCCTGAATAGAGTATGAGTCAAGAAAGGTACAAATGCTACACCTTTTGAACTATGGTATGGTTATGGTCCTAATGTTAAATATTTCAAAATATTTGGTAGTAGATGCTATATATTAAAATATAATAGGAATGGAAGTCTTGATGCAAAAAGTGATTAAGGTAATTTCTAGAATATTTCACTAAAAGCAAAGCTTATAAATGTTAAAATTATAACACTAACAAAGTTGTTGAAAGTGCAAATGCGAGAGTTGATGAGTTTGTAGAAAAGGGTAACACTTCATGTAATAAAAAACTTGAAGACTATAGTACATTCATCTACATGGATGATGATGCTCCCAACACTCAAAGTGAATAGATAAGTCAAGCTGCAAGTTCCCATCAGATGGGAAATGATGGAATGTAAATGCAAATTATTGAGTAGTGAATGTGGGTGTTAGGAAACAACCTGAAGATGTCAAGTCTTAGATAGGAAATGTCAACCATCAGATAGAAAATGTCAAGCATGCAAAACCTACAATAGAACCAAATAAGGAAGAGAAAATTAACTTGAGATTAATTTTCAAGATGAACTTGTAGAAGATCAGATAAGGAAACTAACTATGCTAGCAAAATATGTGAGAAGACATCATAAACTTGAACAATTCATTGGTGATGTTGAATAAAGTGTTATGACAATAAGAAGACTCAAAGATAATACATGCTTACTTTGTGAATTTAAGCCCAAGTTAATAAATGATGCTTTAGATATTGAAGATTGGATCCACGAAATGAACAAAGAAATTGACTAGATTGAGAAGAATAATACTTGGACCTTAGTGCCAAGACCTAAAGACAAAAATTTCATTGGGACAAAGTAGGTTTTCAAGAAAAAAAGAAAGACTAGTATGCAAGGGTTATGCTCAAGAAGGAGTTGATTATAGAGAAACATTTTCTCTAGTGGAAAGACTTGAACGGGTCTGTAATGCCCCGCCAAGGGACCCAAAAGAATTAACCTAAATTCTTACTAAGTTTGCCAAACAATTTTTTTTTTAAACATGAACGATAAACCATTCACAACTTATACATAATAACGGAAGCATTAGCACCAATTGAAGTAAACATAACATACATAACAATTTACATTCTTTAAGTATCCCTTAATCTTGAATTACATCTAACATAACTAATAATGATACCATCTAGTACTGCATTGACATAAAATAATAATGAAAAGTTCAACGTACTTAAATTACAATTTTGATTGCTCAATCATCTTGTGTACATGTCACAGGGTATGAAGGCTTGAAAGAATAAACATCTGTGTAGACAAACTACATCATCATACTAACTCTAATCCATGATGCAATAACATAAGTGGAACCATAAACAATACTTGATACATCATCACAAAAGATATAAACATCCATCATAAAAGATAACCATATATCACAAATATAAATAACTAAGTGCCTATTTCCTCCCAGCCGTTAATAGCATCATTAGACCATCATGGATCCTAGTCATCCCTCTATGCATAACATCCCAAAGCACCGAAGAGATCATCGGTATTAACATAGTAGGAATGTCACACCTAAACATACTACATCATATACAGAAAGTAATCTAACATGCAAATAAAAGCATAAGATAACATCATCTAACATATGCTAATCATCAATGTAAGAAACATACTAGTAAATACATCCACCATAAGGTATATCATCTATCATAATGATCCAAGAACAAAATGAAGATAAATACCAACCAAGAATGTTCCAGCCACGGTGTCTTGAATGGATCTCAAATGATAAGAGTGGAAAAACACTACCACCCGACCACGTGGAACCTAAATGGTCCACTCCCACCATGCTAAGGAAATAATCTCAAGTCCCAAATAGGCTATCAAAATCACATAGCACAATACTCTTTAAGTCCAGGAATCCTAAAAGTATACTAACTCAAAGGTTCCAATCACAAAATGACATCTAATCCCAGAGGCACAACAATAAGCACACCACAAAAGGTACACAAAATCTATAGAGGAGACTTAGGTTACATGCTAGAGAGTTTCATCACATGGCTACTTGAGTTACCCTAGACTGGTCTCTCATTAGACCCCAGACCCTCAAGCGTTGAGTTACCCTGGACTAGTTACTCTGAACCCTAGACCCTCAACATGGCACATGTGGAAACCAAGAGCCCTCTCAAGAAGATGAGGCACTCATCCCATCCTTAGTCTATATAAGCACTCGAGGCATGGGTGGATCAAATATCTCTAACTTATCTTTTTAGTGTGTTTCCCCCCATAAATTTTAATTACTAGATTATCACTTATTACATAACTTGCATTAGGTTACCCTGGTACTGACCACTTTGGGCCCCAAACCCCTATGCAAGCCACTCCCAAATTCATGTACCTAGACAACCTCTCCTAAGCACATAAATCCACAGTTGTGTCCCATACCACAACACTAACAAAGATCAAACTCAGTTCCTTAACAGGCAACCTGATAATAAGATGGTTCTCCCATCCAAGAACACATAAAAGTTTCACAAAATAAACCTCATAAATGTAATCTCCAATATGAATTCACAATATCCATTGGTTCTTAACAAGCAACCAAAAAAATTATCTCAAAGTAATACTGATCGAAGACTCCAAAATGGTTGAGTTAAAACATATCACAACATGACATCATAAATCAAAATTTCAGTCCCATCATGGTGACTAGAAATTAATCCAAGGATAACTGATCAATGACTCAAAAATGGTTAAGTCCAGTGTCTCAGATACATAAGAATCTCAGCTTCACACATGAAGACTGAAAAGCATTAACAAATCAGTAAATACAACATCTCATAGAGCATACCATCACATAACCATGGTTGGGTTTATAAAGATCGGAATTAAGACATCATCATGACATCACAATCATAACCCTTGAACCTCTAGTAGATGTCCTATAACTAGTCAACACTAGTCAACCCAAAACCCAAAACAGAAGCATAGAGAAAACACAATACAAACACATGTTTTGGTTTACTAAAATCACATAGCTGAATAATGTGTAGAGGTTTCCAGTTTCTATTTACCAGTATACTTCAAGTGTATAGGATTTATCA